>CM076583.1:866058973-866410647 GCA_034641835.2 Pinus albicaulis | reverse complement strand
TTCGTTGAGGTATAAAAGGTGTCTTTTAAACGCCTATTTATTCTACATTAATTATCAATCCAGGTACAATTTTTTATTTCAAGATTGTACTCTGTCTGAAGCTGAAATTCAATCTAATAGTAATGCTTTACAATATGTATTACAGTGTTGTAAATACAAGAGTAAACGGATGCTTGGAAATTAAATCTAACTACAATGACATGAAATTGAATACTATGAAATCCAATCATTCACTCTGCAATCATTAGTCAAGGATGCAGTAATGACAACTCGTTCCTTTAGCAACTGATGCAATTGAAATCAAATGAAAACAAGACAATCAATCTAAGAATGAAGGTATAAATAACCAGGTGTTCTTTACAGTTGATGATCTCATATTAAAACAACTAAATGGAAATGGAAATTGAGCTAAATCACTAATGCTACTAAACTAGGCAAGTTCTTAAAAGAAAAACCAACTCTTTGTGAGAATGAAATAGACTGTAAACTAATTAACTGAAAGGAACAATAAGTCTGGAATTGAACAGCAATAGAAATGAACAACAAGCTCTAACTAACGGAATTGAAAAACACTTCTATCTCATAGTATTGAACAACAAAAATCTATTGAACAATAAATCCTACTGAACAACAAACTGAATCGGAACAACAATTGGATTGGAACAGTGATTGCAATAGAACAGAAACTGCTAAACAATGTAGCTCGGTTAAAGCATAACAAGATAGGTTATACAGAGATTAAGATTCTTGTTAAATCATAAAGGAACAACAACGAAATTCACCAATGTAACGTACCAATATTACGAAGCAATTAAGCAGTAAACTATTAAACATAAAAACTGTAGTAAAACAAATGCAAACCATCACACTACGATAATTGAAAGATAATAATACAAACAACAAATAGATCCACCAGGGCCAGGCCCTGAGCCACCAGTGAAACACCACTGAGCTACTCCAGAGTCAAGAAATTGAACGACAACTAGATCATGTATTAATCGAGAATAATAGCGTTTACAATAATCTCTCTTTGATCCCAAGAGTCGATGAGAAATTACAGAGTTACAAAAGAAGTTTCAATAATAATCATTCTTGTCCCTCGATTTCTACAGGCACTACCTTTTATAACAATTCGGCGGACAATACAAGAAGCAACGATATACTTTGAACAGCGATCCCTCAGAATCGAAAGATCCTGAGGGATTCACTCCCTTTTCTTCTTTTAGCTAATGCTTGGTCTTCTTAGGCTGTAGCCGTGCTGTTCCCTACGTTACTTTAGATGTGCGTTCTGATTTCATCCTTTTTTTCGGGATATGATCCTTTGCTGGAGGAACAATAGTTACTCTTATTTTAGCTTTGCCTTTCGAATGGTGGTTTCCCACTTCATTTTTTCCCTATTGAGAATAAAAGACAAACTTTAGCTAATTTTCACAATAAACATTAATCTTTGCAATTCTATCATAATCCTTCAATATATCATCTTTCTAGAATAAAAGAGTTATGTTCAAAGGAAAAAAGTAAAGAAATACATGGTGAATTCATACCTTTTCCAATGTTCAACACACCCCTCTTCTTACCCTTTTTCATGTCTTCATGAAAACCATAGTTTAAATGTAAAGCAGTTAGGGAACAGGCTGGAGAGGGTTTTTCATTAAGAGGTATAAAACCATGATTTGCAGCTAAAGCTTCAAAGATGCGCCCTGTGTGTCCTTCAGGTAATTAATATTTGGCTTTATAGTCTGTTGCAGGATACCATATAATGGGACTTCAAAACCGACAACCTAGCCAGTATGGGCCTTCCCTCAAGATGAGGTTACTATAGAGAATCAAGCGGTCAGCAGCTAATCCAAAATTTCTATAATTAAATGGCTCTCTGTCTTGAACATTCCGATTGGAAATATTCCATTAGACTTTAGCTGCTATATAGGCATGATCTCTAATAGATAGAAAATATTCTACCGCATCCAAGACAATTGCTTTATGGACGGGTCCCAATGTCTGGATCACACCCTCCTTTGTCATTAGACTCTTCTGCCTAGCCCATAGTTGTAATGGGTGTCTCGGTTCACTCCTAACCCAAAGGTCTAGCTCATTTTCTTGCCTCTGAAAACTATTATAGGCCTTGAGTCGTTTCAGCTAGTTGACAGCAAATGAAATAAATTCTTGAAATTGGATATCTCCCACAAAAGGGTTGGGATTTGTCTCCATTTCCCCAGCTAATATTAAATTGTGCAAATAGAACTCACAGAGTAGATGCTAGAATTTTACTCCATATAGTTTGCAGCAACTTATAAAATCATCTACAATGTTTAATTCTAGAGGTTTTCCTGCCCTAATAGCTTTAATTTTTAACTGAAAATATCTTTCTACTAAAAACAAAGCATAATTTTTGGTAGGGAATCTACATGCTAGAACATCTGTGTATAAGGAGCAAAGAGTATCCATTTGATTCTGGACCATTTTTAATCTACTCCTTACCTCTTCAACTTTCTCTTTTGCCTTCTGACACTTATCGTAGGCTTCAGCCTCTGATGCACTTATGTCCTTTAGTTTCTATTGTAACTGTTGATATTTATTTTTGGGAACAGTCTCTTCTTCAAGCTTTTCCCTAGCCTATTGAGCCTGTGCCAGCTCTTCTTGGAGTTTTTCTATAGTAGGGTCTATTAAAAAAATGTTTTTGTGTTGAAAATGAACTTGGGTGTCTATATTACAATGGAGAGTGCCTATAGTCTGTGTCTCTTTGTCTGCCATACTTCTAGAGGATAGTGCCTAAGTCTGAACATCTTTTTCACAGACCTGTACATTCTCAATTTTGGCAACTGCGTTCATAGCAACTGCCTACTGTTCCTTGTTGTCGTGAATGAGTGTGGGCTCAGTTTGAGTCTCCATGGCCCTTGTATTGTGGGGTTCTATTTGGATAGCTACATTCTTCATTTTCAAGGTTCTCTTAGATACTTTCCCTTGTTTTAGCACCCTAATCCTCTGCCTGAGTTGTTTTACTAGCTTTTGGAGCTTTTGCCATTCCCTCCACAGCTTCCCAAGTTCATTTTTCTTCTTCTTCTTCTTGGAAGGAACAGCTGTTTCTTTTTCTGTACTTGGTTGCTCGGCTAGGGTTTTCTCTCCAGCGGCCATGCCTTCGTCTAGGCTTGCCTCTATGCTTTCTACTTGGAACATTTCTTCAGCGTTCACATGCTCCTAGCCACATTCCTTGGGGGGAATAACCCTAGTTGGTTCTATTGTTCCTTGAGGGTTTTCTGTTTGGAACACTTCTTTAGTGTTCACATTCTCCTGGCCACATTTCTCAGGGGAAGTAACCCTAGTTGGTTATGTTGTTCCCTGAGGGTTTCCTTCATCAGGTATTTCTTCGAATGTATCTTTGTTGATAACAACTTGTTCCTGCAATTGGTGTATCTCAATGTTGAGGTTAAGTAGACTGTGAGGTTGTATATATTCACTCATATTGGCCAATATTTGAGCCAATTGGTCCTCCTGTAATGGACTTTGTGGTGGGGTTGCAATAGAGGTTTCGGGAGGTTCTACTTCCTCACCTTCATTTTCACTGGTGTGATTACTTTCTTCCTCTTCATCGATGTGGTGACTTCTTTCCTCTTCATCAGTGTGTTGACTTCCTTCTTCTCCACTAGTGTGGTGACTTCTTTCTTCTTCATCAGTGTGATGAATTCCTTCTTCTCCACTAGTGTGGTGACTTCCTTCTTCTTCACTGGTGTGGTGAATTTCTTTTTCATGTTGATCTCCTTCTTCTTCATCAGTGTGATGAATTCCTTCTTTGAGTTGCAGGGGTTGTTCATCTTTTGAACTGGGCAGTTCTAAGGGTTGGTTGCTGCTACCCTAAAGACTTCCTATCATTCCCCTACTTCTCCTAATCTTGGAGGATTGTCTGCGCTTTAAAGGTTTTTTTGCTGTGCTAGTAACTCTTTTTCATTTTGGGGTAGCTAGAGTTGTTCCTCCATCAATTGAGAATATCAATTCTTCCCAACTAGTCTACTGCTGGGCAAGATTGTAACTCACTATTAATCGGATTAAACAGTGATGGCTTACCACCATGGCTATATGACAAGACTTTATTATGCTCCGGGCAGCATCATGCAATAATAAATTTAAATATGCAGGCAAGTTTACAGTACATTTTTGCTTTAATATTGCTAATAACTTAAGGTGGTGAGGTCTTACCACATATTTTCTTCCATCGCATGTGATACAGCTTTGTACTACTTTCACCGATTTTGTCCATGGTTCTCCCAAAGTTGCCAGCTGAACTCCTTTCCCTTTGACGACCAAGGTCTGCCCTTCATCCCGAAAAAGATTCATGGCTTCTTGAATTTTCACTTTTTTATGGGTCCATATGGGTCCTTCTGCTGGCAGACCAGATAACTCAGCGATTATTGCATTTGTTACTGCTATTTTCCTGCCTCTAACCATGGAATAGCCTTCCTGCAAGTTCTGCAAAAATTCAATGGCTACCATGTCATGTGGTTGTTGCAATTGTGTGAGGTAGGTAATCCATCCTATTCTATCCAAAATTTCCCATGCAGCGTTGGAAACTGCTAACACCTGTGGCTCACTACGTATTGCTCGTCCTCCCATTCTATCTGCACACTGTTGATTCTTCGCAAATGCACATAAATGTAATGGAACAAAACCTTGTGTATATTAGCACAATACCATTAAACTCTTGATGTTTCCAATAATTTGATGAACACAGGGATTCGACCTGCATGCAGGCATTAAAAGGCATCCGCGCCCCCCCTGAAAGATAATAGGTCATCCTCGACCATCAAAATATAAGTGCAGTGTACTGCACAACAACGGTATAGCAGTGAAAGGCATACATACTTATGATATGATCATCAAATTGTCACATTACTTAAATCGATGCATATTATTAAATTGTGAATAGATATGGAAACGTTATGTAATGATTTCGAACATAAGGAAAAGGATAGCTGATGTGAAAAGTACTTATGCAGTCACTATCCACATAAACTATTATGATCGATTTATAAAATTTCATGCATAATAGGTTCCAAACAAAGGGTTTAGGAGCATATTCTCATTTGATATTAGATAAAGATATAAGAAAATGCTTTATCATTACTATTGATTTGTGAAAAATATGACTCCAATACCATCAGCAGAGCTCTGTTGCCCACAGGTGTCTATAACCTTGACAAAGTTGCTTTCTCACCCTTGGAACCATTATCCTTTATTTATGCCTAGGGAAGTGCTGTGTAATGTCATGATGGAGGCCACTGTGCTGGCTTGGGAACTAGATGAATCGCAATGACATTCACCAGGAAGGAGTGAAAGGTGGGCAGGTCAGCTTGTGATGAGACCTCCTGTTCCAAGGACTTTTTATTTTTTTTCTTAATTGTCCATTGGATCATATCCCTAGTGTGGTGGCCATAGTGGGAATGCCACTTCACTTCTTCCTTATGGTCATGGTAGGCTGGCTCTTGATGAGACCCCCTATCCTCCATCTGTCATATAATAGTATTGTTAGTAATCATATATAGAGATTTTTTTTTTATTTCTTTTCTTATAGCACTTCCCTACTTATATACAGAGGATGGCCCAACACTCCTTAAGAGTAGGGATGGTGGAAGAAGTATGAACATCTCAATAGAGAAAATATGCCCTTATTCTTATTCAATAAATAAAAATAAAAAAGAGTTATGAAGATTTAGGGAGGAACTAACATGATAAAGGTGACCGATCATATTAATTTAGTGAAAATAAAGACAACAAAGTAATATATATGGTTGTGTCCTTTCCTTTTTTCTTATCATTACAAAAAAATTTCTTAAAAATGACAATTTCTCTTGATTTCATGATTCCAGTAACCTCTAATTTGTGTGTTCTGATATAAGTTGTATGTTTCCCGTTCTAAAACAATCATGAGGAATCCACCAAAAATCCTCAAAATGTATCTAAAACAAGAAAAATGCACTCAAAAAGTTTTGTTCCTTAGATGGAACAGCAGTCGTTCCTTAAAAGGGACATCAAAAACAATCTACAAAAATGTTGTTCCTTTCGAAAGGATCAGCAAAAATGTTGTTCCTTTGGAAAGGAACAACAAAAAAAATTAGCGGAAATGTTGTTCCTTTCAAAAGGAATAGCAAAAACAATCAGCGAAAACTGTTGTTCCTTTGGAAAGGAACAGCAAAGATCAGCAGAAGAAATGTTGTTCATTTGGAAAGGAACAACAAAAACAGGTGGCAAGACTGCTATTCCTTTAGAAAGGAACAATACAAACAATTTGCAAAACGTGTTGTTCCTTTGGAAAGGAACGACAAAAACAATTTGTGAAAAATGTTGTTCCTTTGGAAACGAACAACAAAAACAATCGGGAAAAATGTTGTTCCTTTGGAAAGGAACAACAAAAAAACAGGTAGAAAAACTATTGTTCTTTTAGAAAGGAACAACAAAACAATCGACAAAAAGTGTCGTTCCTTTGGAAAGAAACATCGAAGACCCACGGGAAAAACTGTTGTTCCTTTTTAAAGGAACAACAAATACACACGGCAAAAATTGTTGTTCCTTTAAAGGAACAACAAAAAGAAGCACAGAAACATGTTGTTTCTTAAGAGGAGCTGCTGTTGTTCCTTAAAAGGAACAGCAACTGTTCCTTAAGAGGAACAACTTGAGAAATAAACTCTATACAAAAAAACAAACAAAGTAAAGATAAAAGCTTATGCACAGGTTTCAAAGTAAAATAATTATTCAATGAATGGGTATTGAGGAGGAGTTATCTTCGTCAGTAAGAATCTGCATGGTAGAATCATCCCGTAATTGCTGGTAAAAGGATTCCCGATTAAGCGGTTTATGGTAAAGTCGTACTCGATGACCGTTTACTTTGAAAGAGTGTCTAGATCCATCAATGGTAGTTAATGTGATGGTGCCATTGTCATGCATTTTTTGTATCTCATAGGGTTCAAGCCATCCTGTCTGGAGTTTCCCTGGGAAATCTTGAAACTGGGAGTCATATAGGAGTGTCAAATCTCCTTCGTGGAAGATTTTCTTTTTAATGAGGGCGTCGTGCCATTTTTCTCTCTACTGTTGAATTAATGCAGTGTGCTGAAGAGCTGAGAGCCTAATTTCATATAACTCATTGATTTGATATAATTTTCTGACTTGGGCTTCATTTAAGTCTAAACCCACTTTCTGGGCTGTTCTTAATGTCTGAATTTCAAATTATATTGGAAAGATGGGTTCTTTTCCAAATACTAATTGATATGGTGAATACACAGTGGTATTTCTCCATGTTGTTTGGTACGCCCACAAGGCTTCTAGAAATATATAAGCCCAATCATGTCTATGTGATGCAACTATTTTTGTAAGTATAGATTCTATCACTTTATTCGTGCTCTCTACCTGGCCATTTTCCTGTGGGTGGTATGAGGTTGTGATTTTGTGATGAATGTGGTAATTTTCTAATGTTGCAGTTATTTTGTTACCTACAAATTGTGGTCATCCATCTGTAATTACGTCCCTTGGGAGGTCGTATCACACAAATATGTGGAAAAGGAATTGTATTACAATGTCCTCTGTAGCTCTTGAAAGTGCTTTTGCCTTAACCCATTTAGTAACATACTTTGTTGCAACTAGTATGTATGTTTTCTGATTTGATGGTGGGTTGATAGGACCAACAAAATCAAGCGCCTAGCGTTCGAATGGCTCGATTACTAACTGTGGATTCAAAGGCATTTCTTCGGACTGTCCAGGGTGACCTGCCCTTTGGCAACTATCACAGGCCTGTACAAATTTTTTAGCATCTTTAAAAATTGTGGGCTAGTAATAGCCTGTTTGTAAAACCTTGTGGCCAGTCCTGCGATCTGCAAAATTTCCACCACAGGGCCCGTCGTGGCATGCTTTCATAATATCAAATATTTTGTCCTCTCAGACGCATCTCCTGATGTGCATATCCGCTCCTGTATGAAACAAGTAGCCCCCAATCCAAGAGAATCGGGTACTACGCTGTACTATCTGTTTTCGTTCATTGGGCATTAGATGCTTGGGTAATTTACCTATTGCTAAATAATTTGCAATATCAACATACCATGGGGTTCTAGTAGTAACAGCGAACAAATTTTCATCTGGGAAGTGATCCTCGACTGCTACTGCATCTGTTGGTTTTGGCATCCGTGACAGAAAATCAGCTACAGGGTTCTCTTTTCCAGGTCGATCTTTTATTGTGATGTCAAACTCTTGCAATAGAATCAACCATCTTGTTACTCTACCATTTGTAATAGGTTTATTTGCTAAAAAATTTATGGCAGAGTGATATGTATATAAAACTACAGGATACCCAGTTATATAATGTCTAAATTTATTTACAGCATGTATTACGTTTATTTACAGCATGTATTACGTCTAAAAATTCTTCCTCAGTCACAGTATAGTTTAATTCAGCAAGAGATATATTTTTGCTAATATAATAAATTGCATATGGTTTTTTATCCTCTTCCTACCCAAGGACTACTCCAATAGCTGTGTCTGAGGCATCAGATGAAATTTGAAATGGCAAATCCCAATTTGGGCCCCTTAGCACTGGGGCTGTTGATAGAAGCTTTTTGAGATCCTCAAAAGCATGGTCACATTTATCTGTCCAATTAAAATCAACATTCCCTATTAGTGTGTATAAAGGTGCAACTACTCGAGAATAATGCTCTATAAATCTTCTATAATAACCATAAAATCCGAGAAAGCTACGTACTCTGTTTGTGTGGTAGGAGTGGGTATTAACAAAATTATCTGAATTTTGGCTGGATCTACCTGAATTCCAGCTGCTGAGATATAATGACCTAATATGAGTCCCTTGGTCATCATCATGTGACACTTTTCATGGCTTAAGCAGAGCCTGGTGTCAATACATATTTGTAACACCTTTTCCAAAGTTTCTAATGCTGACTCAAAATCATCTCCGTAAGGTGTGAAATCATCCAGATATACTTCGAGCCCTTCATTTATTAAATCCAAAAAGATGTTGAGAATGGCCCTCTGAAATATAGCAGTGGCATTGCATAGGCCAAAGGGTAAAAATCTGTAAGAAAATGCTCCCCAAGGACAGGTAAAAGTAGTTTGTCTTGGTCTTCAGGGGCAATCTGAAGTTGATTGTGTCCATTGAAGCCATCTAGGAAAGAAAAGAATTTCTTTCCTGCTAATGTATATAGTACTTGGTCGATAAAAGGAAGGGGAAAGTGGTCTTTCTGGGTTTATTTTTTTAGTTCTCTATAGTCTACACATATCCTCCACTTCTCGTTCTTCTTTGGCACCACTAGTAATGGAGAGACCCACTTACTATCAGATATTGGGTATATAAAGTTGACGTCCAACAGTTTTTGTAATTCAGCTTTCACAATATCTTTAAGATGAGGGTTTAATCTTTGTTGGGGTTGGTGAATGGGTCTAGCATCTTTTGCTGTATAAATTTGGTGCGTACATAACTAGGGGTCAGTTCCCTTCATGTCTAGATAATCCCATGCAAAAGCTCCCTTATATTTTTTTAGTAGTTGGACCGTCTTCTTTTCTTGTTCAACAATCAAGTTTTTGTTAATGTTTAAGGTTTTTCCTGGCTCAATTTCTATAATTTTTCTATTGTAAACAGAAGTGGTGGGTATTTATTGATCATGAATGTCTTTCAGGGGATATTCTTCTTCTTGATTATCAAATGATGCCTTAATCATGTGACATTGCAAATGGGATCTGATTTTTGGTTTATTGATGAAACTGTTAATAATATCATCCTCTGTTTGGTCTTTAAAGTCAACGACATCTTCTATGGTTAATGGTGATCTAATGTTTTCCATGAGGTATGATACAGGTTGTTTCCTTATTTTTATTATTGATAGGCTTGGCTGGGCTGGGGGATATAAAGCTAAATCCTTGACATAGTTCCCTCTAGTTATAGTTGTTGGTGTCCTGTGTTTTGATAGATTGGCTAACCAAAAGACAAGGCAACATTAGAACCAATATTTAGAGTTCCGGGATCTAGTCCTCCTATTCTCAGAGAGGGATCTCTCAAATTATTTTTTTGCAAAGGTATATCTTGTTTGCTTTCAAGTATTGATTTTAGACTAGGTATTAAGTGCAAGTGTTTTCTTGGTTGAATTGGTACTGTAGAACATGAAAGGTCTAGGAAAGATAGGTAGAAAGAAGAAGTGTCAGATTCCTTGGATAATGGAGTCAAAATGAAGTTGGTAACAGGCTCATAAATGGATATGGGATATCAAAGGGAAAATCTAACTTGGCCACAGGATCCATTATTTTTTGTGAATGAGATGGACATTAATGATTTGAAAAGAGAGTTTGAATTCTCAACAAAGGGAACTTGAAAACATAACTTGAAAAATAAAGAGGTATTTGATAGACAAGGCTAACCATGAATTCTACAAACCACACTTTAAGAAAATAATGACTTCAAGACAACTTTTAAAATGAAATCTAAGATTCGGGAGAACATTATATTTCCTCAAAGATTTTATTTCAAAGGACTTAGAAAACATAAAAGATTCACTGATAATTCGAGTCATAGAAGAGGGAACACCTAACACATCTATGATCAAAACTATAAAGACCTTTAAAACAATTTTTCAAGCAGGGACAAAGGGTATGATCAAAGCAGACCTCCTTGGCTAACTATAAACAATGGTACTTCAAAAGGAGAGTTCAATAACAGTTTTCAAGTAGCAGCAGACAAGCAAGGAAAACCATAAATCATGCTGGAACCAACTATTTGAACTATTAGAGAAATAAACAAGCATGAGGACTAAAGAGAAAGATTAAAGACTCTAAAATACCTCAGCAGAAGAAAACATAAAACAGTGAAGGATAAACAGGTCTAAGGTGCTTCCAGGAGTCATTTCTTAGCCTAAACTTTTCATCCTACTGTAGTAAGAATTTATGAAACATAATGAAAATAGGAAAAACAACAGACAGTTCAGAATACATCACCAACAGCCAAGCTCAGGGATCCAATGATAAAGCCTTCTTAAGAACAAGCATGTCACAACACCATCAAGCTTCCAAGACTTCAATTTCTTCTTTAACTTCAAACAGACTATGTATTATTTCAGAGAGTTTCAGTATTACAACTAGTAACCAACCAATAACTTCTCATCTTCTTCAGAAGTATTTATAGAAGAAATGAGGTGGAAGAGTTTTAGGATTGAAGTGTAATTAATTTTACACTAAATGCAACTCCTAGCCTTGAAAACCATGCAAGGCATAAGGCAGGAATGCATCGAATTACAACTCTACTTCATTTACTCTGTTTCTGCTTTTTAGGCTTAATGGGTAAAAAGATTGACTTTAAGGCTTGTTTTATCCTTTACAATAACTTTACTAACAGTTTGAAATATATTCCTTTGTTTGAAATAAATGTTCAGCTATCTTTAGGCAAAATATCACTGACTAGGCAATAACTATGCCTTCTTTTGATTCATTGAGGCTGCAGGTGGCACTTTTGGTAGCTGAAGAGGATAAATAGCATCTCTGATGTGGTTCTAAGGTGTCTTTCGACTGATATTTTTTTATTTTACCTTTAAAACACTTTGAATTTGTTTTTAGTTTATGTTTAGGCTTAATTAGTCTTGAGACTTTATCCTTAACTATCCTCAAACTGCTAACTATGTTTATCTGCTTCTTTTGTGGATTAGGCCTTTGATCTTCAAACTTATGCCTTGATCCCTTTAAACTCGGTTTAACATTTTAATCTTTGATTATGCTTTCATCTTGTGTCTTCAACGATGATATTCTTCAATCAATTGATTCTGATTGTGTTGCATGTTTGCAGGTGCGCAAAGGGTTTCATGATATCACCGATGCTCATGAGGCACGGGTAAAAACATAATTTGAACCTTGTAGATTCCCCCTCTTCGTGAATAATGGCCTGTAGATCATCATCCCTAGCCTTCATTTCATTTTTAAAACTGTGGAAAAACCCATATATCCTGCAAAAAACAAACAAAAATTAAGAAAATCTTGCAAAAATAGGTTTAACAGTTGCTTTGGAGGTTTGGGCGCAAGGTTAGACGAAAGCCGTTGGATTAGGACAATCAACGGTCAGGATCATCCGATGAAGTCGCTTGGAGAATAGATGGAGGGAAAAAAAATGGGGGTGGGATTAAATAGGGACTGTCCGATCTTCGGAGATCGACGGCTGGGATTTAAAACCGAAAAGACAATGTTGTGGAGAAAAGTGGTAAGGCGGAAAACCGGTAGCAGTTTTCACAAAATAAAATGGGGGGTAAGCGGTATTGCCCAAAATAATGCGATTCAATACATCGCTTGAAACCTGTCCCTTTCAATACCACCCATATTGCAAAACATTTGGGCGTTAAACCTCTGGCACAAAGATTTTGCGAAATGCAACATCAACCGTCGGAACGGAGGACCCAGATCGGATGATGCGAAATGGATGCGATGGGGAAAGTTGCAGGGTTAAGAGGTAAGCGGGGTCCACGGTGACGTGGGATATTTTGTTGTGGAGCGGACGAGCATCGGGTGAGTTTGGACGGTCGGGAAGAGATCCTGGCCGTTGGATCTATAAAATGGAAGGTGATGATTTTAATCATGGATCACAAATCGGAGGAGAAAAGGGGATGGAACTTGAGATTTGCACGATGCAATGGAGCGTTGTCCGTTGGATCTGGGAGTAAGATCGATGGTCGAGACTCAATCGGAGGGGCAATGGAAAAGGGTTACGGGTGGAGTGTGACGCAATCTTAACCATCGGTTCCTGTGGATTCGACAACTGACATTAAATCGGGGATCGCATCGGCGGAGGGCAACATGATGGATGGGCGCGACGCAATGAGTCGATGGTCGTTGATCTGTGAAGATCAACAGCCCAGATTTATTTCAAATCATAACGTTGGGTTTATGAAAAACAAAGGGAAAATAAGGTTCCGGAAGAGGTTTTAAGGCTTTTTAGCGCCCAATTGTGGGGTTGTAGGGCACATGAGAAAAGGGGCTAAAGGAATTAAGCCCTTGGGGGATTAAGACCTATAAAGTGTTAAAAGGGTGATTTTTAGGCCAAAAAACAGAGTTTTTAAGCCAAACCGAGGGTTCCGATAGGTGAAATGAGGGGATTTAAAACCAAATAAGGGGGAATAAAAGGTTTTGGAGGGTTTTTGGAATTATTTAGAGGTTAGATGAAGGTTAATGGAGGGATTTTATGAAGGTATTTAGAATGAAAAATGGGGTTTTAAGCAGTCTTTCTCTTGGAAAACAGCAGGTTCTTTTAGGATAATGAGGGAAATAGCAGTGAATATTAACTCAAAGAGTGAAAATCTTCATAAAACTTCAAAAGAGGATAAGTTTTCAAAGGGAACTATCTCTTGAAGTTTGAAGACAAATTCTAGCCACCTCTTGGTATAACAAAATTTATAGGTGGCTAACAGTGGCTCCACTTGGGGAGGACAGCTGGTTCTTTAGGTGTCGAGAACCTTAGCTATTGATCTCTGGCTTTTTAGTAAACCAGTGCCTTATCCATTGGGCAACAACCTTTCTTTTCTTTTGCTGATATTCTTCTGATTTGATGATCTCTACAGCAATCTGAAATAATGGAATTCTATCAAAACAAAATCTCTACCTACCCATTCCTAATGATCTAACATTTTTTCTTCTTTTAGAGTGCATTTGGACTAGCAAACTCTCTTTATTAACATTTTATTATTTTATTGAAAACATAAAACTAATCTATTTCTACTCTTATTCCTCCATGAGTTCAGATTAAGCAGTTGAAGTCATAAATTTCTCTACCTAACTACTCTCTGTCAGGATTAGTCTGTCTGACAAATTTTTATTCTCTAAATTCTAAAACAGGAAATTTAAAAGCATCCAAGCCAAGATTAAAAAATTTGACTTGTTGCAGATCTATGGCATAAAAACAAGATGCACATAGATTTTTATTTGCAGAAAATTTAAAACAAAATGGTGAAGGCTTAAGATTTGAAAATTTAAAAACATCCTTCATTATTTTTCTAGCTCTGTTTTTTAATTTGATTGAGCTTTGTTTTCTTTCTCATCTGGTTCAAGTTTTGAGCATATTGGAACCAGTTCTTCATCAATCTCATAGGTTCAGGATTTGAGCTTGTTTGAACCTTTGTTTTCTATCCTAATCTACCTTACTGATAATCCAAGATTGGACTATTTGGCTGATCTAATTCACTAACCTATTAGCAGTAAATTGAAAAACTAATTAGTCATGATTAGGTTGTATGACTAACTAGAAGTGTGTTTTTAGGAGTGGAATTTGAGCTTGCACACTTTCAGATTTTGTCTCTCTTTTTTGGTATGGGGTTGTACCTTTCTTGTTTTACAATCTGCCCTCTTTTCTCCTTTCTATTGTTTTTTGTATTTTTATTTTTATAAATTTGAATGCAATGTTTAAACAATGATATTTACAATGGAAAACAAAATTCTTTGAACCTCATGATTCTTGATAGAAGTAGTTCTTGAGCATCCTTCCATTGACAGGACTTCCATATAGATCTTCTCCATTCAATTATTTCAGGAAAAATGCATTGTGACCCCTCTCAGCATGAATAATATAGGGTCCTTTCCACAAGTTTTCAAACTTTCCATGTTTTCCCTTCTCTTCCCTCCTTGAATCCCATTTAAGAACTATATTTCCAACCTGGAAATTATTTGCCTTATTCCTTTTGTCAAATAGCTTCTTGATATTTTCTTGGACTAGTCGTGTTCTTTCATAAACTTCTTCTCTGGACTATTGTAAATGAATTGTTTGGTTGATTGTTCTTTGCATATCATTTTCCTTAGTTTGCACTTCTTGGAGGAGTTTCATGACTGGAACTCCTAATGATATTGGGAAGACTGCATCCATGCCATAAACCAACTGATAGGGGGACATATTTATTGACTTTTTTGTAGTTAATCTATCAGCGCATAAGGCATGAACCAACTTACTGTGCCATGATTTTTGGTTCTGCTCCAACAAATTTTTGATGATGTTGATGAGGCTCTTATTAGAGGATTAAGCTAATCCATTCCCTTGGGGATAATTGGCAGTAGAATGGCCCAAGGTGATGTGGTATTTGTGACATAAATCAACCATTCTTTTAGACTTGAAGGCAACAACATTGTCTGTTATGATTTTTATAGGACAACCAAATTTGGATAGGATGTTTGTTTCTAAGAACTTGATAATGACCGAGTCAGTAGCATTCCTAGATGGTATGGCTTCTATCCACTTGGTAAAATAATCAGTGGCAGTGAGGATCCACTTATGCTGATCTGATGAGGATGGGTGAATTTCCCCAATGAAGTCCAAGCCCCATTGCTGGAAGAGTGCCTCAACACTGATAGGATGCAAAGGTAAGAGAATGAGTTTTCTTTTGCCATAAAAAATTTGACACTTATGGCAAGACATGACTAACTTCTGAGTATATGCGAAAAGGGTGGGCCAATAGTGACCAGATCTAAGGATTTTTTTTGTTGTGGTCTTCCAGTAGAGGTGTCCTCCACATTCTCCTTCATGCAGCTCATGCATGATTTTTCTTGCATCATCCTCAAGTAAACATTTAAGAAAAATTCCAACAACATTTTTTCAATACAATACCCCTTCTAATATGCAATAATTCAAAGCCTTTTGTTTCAAAGATCTAGCTTTAGTTTTAGATAAAGGAGGGGCATTTAGATATAAAAACACATAAATGATGTCAGCATACCAAGGTGAATTCAAAAATGTTTCTTCAATGAAAGGAGCAGTGAATTCATCTAGTTCTTCCAATATATCTTGGCATATTCATATCTAGTGCTTGGAAGATTGACTCAACCATGAGCTTTGCTAATCCCTGCCCTTTAATTAGCTTGGTGGGCCTAATTTCTAAGTCATATTCAATAATAGTAGCAATCCATTTTCCCCTTTTACCATCAGGGTCTTAACTTAGAATATCCTTGACAGCAGTATGTGGAACAAAAGCAATTATGTGAGAGTGTAAAATGTAGACTCTAAAGTCCTTTAATGCTTTCACTAATGCTAAGGCTTGCTTCTCCATGATATTATATCTGAGAAGAGCATCCCTTAAGGCCCTACTAAAAAATGATATTGGTTGTTCTTGCCCCAAGTCATTCTTTTGAAGTAATACTGCAGCTATTGTATGTTCTGATGCAAAAGAAAAGATATAAAAATCTTTGGTGAAATCTGGACTAATCAAGACTAATGTTTGAGTAAGAGCTTGTTTAACCAATTCGAATGATTTTTTAGCTTGTGTGGTCCATTTCACACCTACCTCTTTCTTCAGCATGTTTTTTATGTTTCTTAATAGCTCAGTAAGGTTGGGGATAAACCTCCTCAAGAAATTTATCTTCCCAATGAAAGATTGTAATTCTTTGAGGCTTCTTGGATGGCTAATTTTCAATATGCCATCAATCCTTTTAGGGTCTGCTTTGATTCCCTCTTCTGAAATTATGTGACCAAGAAGTTTACCTTCTTGGAGACCAAAGAGTGTCTTCTTGGGATTCAAAGATAAGCCAAATTTCCTACACTTCTCAAAAACGTTTCTTAAATGAATCAAATTTTCTTCATCATTTTTTGAGAAAACGGTTATGTCATCAAGGTAAATGATTATAAAATAGCCAATATCTTTAGAGAAGGCTATGTTCATGGCCCTTTGGAAGGTGGCCCCTGCATTCATCAAACCAAATGGAATTTTGACATACATAAAGGTGCCCCAAGGTGTCGTAAAAGTAGTTTTGGGTTGATCACTTGGGAGCACTAACACCTGATTGTAACCTGAGAACCCATCCAACAGTGATATTCTTTTTGACCCAACTACCCTTTGAATATATGGTCCATCTTGGGCAAGGGGTAGTTGTCTTTTAGGGAGGCTCTATTTAAGTTTCTAATGTCAATGCAGAGCTTGATTTCCCTTGTCTTTTTCCTAACAAAAACTAAGTTTGACACCCACTCTGAATATCTAATGGGTACTATAATCCTAGCATCATACATCTTTTCAATTTCTTTCTTGAATAAAGGCAATAAAACATGGTTTCTAATTTTCCTTCAGAGGAATCTTGTGTTTGATGATGCTAGTATCATAAGATTTCAAATCCTGGTATCCCCAGCAAACACATCTCTAAATTCTTTGAAAAACTCTATGTATTGCAATTTTATATGAGCTGAGAGAGTGCTGGACAGTTTGATCATCTTGGGTTCTGCTAGGCTACCTATGTTATGTTCTTCTACATATGTTTCCACAGGCTCCATTCTTGGTTCTTTGGCTACATCATTAAAGTCAAAAAGGTGTTCTAAAGGTGTGAGACCTCTTGGAATTGTATCATTCTTGCATTGTAAAACTTCCAAGTCTTTCTGGTCTGCATTGTCAATTAATTCTACTTCAAAAAGATTCTCAAATGATTTATATCAGCAGAACATGTCATTTCTATTTCTGGGATTAGTTCATTATCCAAACAATTTTCTTCATGGCTAGTTTTTGATGCTGTCATGGCAAAATCATTTTCTAATTTCAGGAAATCATCTATGTGTTTTTCACTGTCAAACACTTGCCAGTGGTCCTCATTGTCAAGTGCTGCAGGCCTGTTTTTTACCTTTATGTTAAGATGTTCATGTATCCGAGGTACTTGGCAATTGCTGGCAGTGAAGGCAAGTTCATTTGCTAGATGATTTTGTGCTCTTGGAATAAAAATGAGTTCATATTTTTCAAAGGTCTTTAATAAATCAAGTGAAACATTTTGATATTCTCTAAGTCTTGGGTTTTTGGCTGAATACTCTCCTTTGATTTGCTTTATGATAAGTTCATAATCTCCTAGGATTGATATTTTCTGGGCTTCTAATTGTTTAAGAAAATGCAAACCAAGGAGCAGTGCTTCGTATTCAGCAATATTTTTGGTGCATGGAAAATCTAGTTTATATGAATATCCCTGATTTGTATTTTGAATCCATATACCTACCCCTGCACTTGTTTGATTACAAGAACCATCAAAGTTTATTGTCCAAAGGATTTCTGTCTCATTTTCATTCTCTTGTTTCTGTTGATTACTAATGTTTTGTATTTGATTTGAGGGAAGTTTTGATTGGTCTGGTAAACTGATTTCCTCTTTGTTTTCCTTTTCTTGTTGAGTGATTTGGTCTTCATTGTACAGGATAAAGGAATATAAACTTGATTGAATGGAATATATTGGAGAGTTTTTTGGTTTATCTATGTTTCTCACCATGTATTTCATGTGGGATTCCCTGTATAGTCTTCTTTTTTGGTCAAAAACTAGGATGGTGGCATAAGACATGTCCATTTGAAGGCTCCCCTGAAGTTTGGCTCCCCATGATCTTGATAAAAGCATGCCATAATTTGGGGGAATGTCAGCTACTACTATGTCCATAACTAAACTCTTGGCAGGGATCTAAGATAAGTTTACACACAAATATTTGATTAAACCCAAGCATTTGACTCTGCTTGAATCAAAGGAATACAAATCCTTGTATGGTTTAGTAATTTCTAAGCCTAAGCTTTCCATTACTACCTTGGGCATAATATTATGTGAAGCTCCAAAGTCTAACATGGAATTGTGTAATATTCTATCATGTATATTCAAACTGACATAGAAGGGAGGGACAACTCCTTCTTGATATTTTCCTTCTACTTTAGGACCAAACAACAACTCAGGTTTCTCATCTGTCAAGTTTAATGTATCAGTATCGCTTCCTAAATTCAAATATTTCAAAACTTGGTTTTTGTACACTTCTTGGGTTATTAGTTCAACTAGAGGGATGGTAATTTTTATCTTTGCAATCTCTCCCTCAAGGCTGAAAGGAATTATTGATTTTGTCATATTTACATCTGTTTTTTCAATTGAATTCCTTTCAGCAATTCTGATTTTCTGAACTTTGTTTGGACTGCTATTTGGTACAATTTTGTTAGGGCCACTAGCTAAGTGCTAGGGATGCTTTTTTCAACATTTGGCTGGCTAATTTTCCCTTTATTTAAATCTGTTTTCTTAGCCAAAATGTTGGGTTTCTCTGTTGTTTTTTGAGGCTGATTTTTTGCATTTTTCTTAACAGTAGTGCTTGCATTTTTGTCATTTGAATTATCTATGTTTCCTTTGCTTCTAAGATCATACTGTTTGTGCACCTCTATGATTTCATTCTCAAACCCCAATCTATAATCATCAGAATCCTCATAGGTGTTTTCATTTTGATCTAAAGAGAAGAAACCTTGTTCTTCTTCAGTGAGGAAAAAATCATCCCCACTGTCTGATCCAACCAAGTTTACATGATCTTCTTCCAACCTTTCAATCTCCCTTTCTTCCTCGTCTTGATCTACATAGTTTTGTTGGAAGGGAGGTCTAATTTGTTGGTCATTGTCCCTTTGTCTATCTTGATTTTTTTCTCTTCTATAATTCTGATTCCTATTTCTGTTTTGAGGGTTGTTCTAATTGTCTCTTGGTTGTGCTCTCTCAAGTATGCTCATCTTTTTCATCATTTCCTCCATCATCCTTTCCATTTTTGAGCTAGATGTGGAGGGTGCAGATTCATCCCTAAATGATAATTTCTTTTCATTCCTCATTCTAGCTCTTTTCTCCATCATATTCACTTCCACAGCTAGAGCCCCTTTCTGCATGTCTTCTAAAGTCGAAGGGTCTCTTTCTCTTAGTTGATAGGCCATTTCAGGGTCAAATCCTTTGGGAAAATTGTTCAAGGCTGAGCCTTGTGGAGGTTTCAATTCTGGAGGCAGTGTATTATAAACACTATTGAATCTAGTGCAATAAGCTTGAACGCTTTCCCTAGTGTTTCTTTTGAGATTGTTGTAATATGAAAGTATTTGGAGAAGGTTTTTCCTAAATTTCCACTTGTTTAGGAATAATTGATGGAGAGCTTGGAGATCATTAATACTATTAGGGGTTAAGCTTTTGAACCATTTTCTTTCTTCTCCCCCTAGACTTTGAGCAAACAGTCTGAGTTTGATAGTTTCATCATCAATCTCGTTTCTATCAAAATAGTCATTCATCTTGTCCACATGTTGTGAAGTAGCAGTAGCACCATTGGAATCATACAAGGGTATCTTGGACTGATAGTCTTGTGGCAGATTGACTAGAGGTAAAGGAAGGACTAGAGGGGCATACCATGTTGCCATGATAGGAAGGAAAGGTGGATTTACATGGGGTGGATTGGAAAAAGGGAAAGTCAGCTGAAATGGAGTGTTTTGGATAGTGGGTGTGTGAAGAACAGAAGTAGATGGACCAGCAAAATATTGTTGAGCGGATCTAGGATGAGAGAAACCAAAATTATGAAGGAAATGTAAATCAGGTGGAGTAGTTTCTCTGCTACCAAGATGTTCACCTCTATCTAGGGATGAGGATGGAGACTCTAAATCTATCTGATCTATGTCATCAAGTGACCTATTTCTGAATGGGTTTCTTGGGTCAACTTGTGAATCTTGTAGAGCTGTAAGTTTTCAGGAACATAATTAGCTCTTTGGACTGGTTTGACAATAGTCAAAGCTTGAGCCTTAGGAGACTTCCTAAGTATGCTTTCAGGATTATCAACTATCTCAGGAGGGTTTGGGTTAGGATATGCTCTAGTATAAACTCTTCTCGAAGCCACTGTGTTATGTTTTCAAACCAAATAATAAGAAAATTTTAACCAAATATGACAATCTTTAGTAGGCTAACTGATCTTTAGTAAGAAAACTTTAATCCTCAAAGTCTTCTTAACTAAGCTTGTATAATGTTATTAAAATAATGGGTTTCCTAGTGGAGTCTTTAGGTCTATTTAGGATTGTGGAGTCACCAGGTGGAAAATTTTTAGCTTTTTGCGAAGGTAAAATTTTTTATGGTTCCACCACCATGTTTATTATGAAGCCAATCTGAAATATTTTTTGGATTTTCTGAGTTTTTACAGTCCTATGGGTTATGGGAGTGTCCTAAATCTGTTTCAACACTTAGCTACGGTGATGAGAAAAACAGAGTTCACTCTTATGGCTTAGCTAGCTAATTCCTTTAAGGTTTGATAAGGCTTCTATGAGAATCCTAAGGGTTACTTAGTTTGTCACTGATTCAAATAAGTCCTATCGTAATTACCATTATGCTTGGTAGTGCTAGAAGAAATATACTTACACTATACTGGACAGTGAGTGTTTTGTTTTAAGGATTTTACTCAGAGTCCCACCGTGATCGTGATTATGTTGGTGTCCTGTGTTTTGATAGATTAGCTAACCAAAAGACAAGGCAACATTAGAACCAATCTTTAGAGTTCCAGGATCTAGTCCTCATGTTCTCAGAGAGGGATCTCTCAAATTATTTGTTTGCAAAGGTATATCTTATTTGCTTTTAAGTATTGATTTTATACTAGGTATTAAGTGCAAGTGTTTGTTTGGTTGAATTGGTACTGCAAAACATGAAAGGTATAGGAAAGATAGGTAGAAAGAAGAAGTGTCAGATTCCTTGGACAATGGAGTCAAAATAAAGTTGGTAACAGGCTTATAAATGGATATGGGATATAAAAGGGAAAATCTAACTTGGCCACAGGATCCTTTAGTTTTTGTGAATGAGATGGACATTAATGATTTGAAAAGAGAGTTTGAATTCTCAACAACGGGAATTTGAAAACATAACTTGAACAATAAAGAGGTATTTGATAGACAGGGCTAACCATGAATTATACAAACCACACTTTAAGCAAATAATGATTTCAAGACAACTTTTAAAATGAAATATAAGATTCAGGAGCACATCCTATTTCCTCAAAGATTTTATTTCAAAGGACTTAGAAAACATAAAATATTCACTGATAATTACAGTCATAGAAGAGGGAACACCTAACACATCTATGATCACAACTATAAATACCTTTAAAACAATTGTTCAAGCAGGGACAAAGGGTATGATCAAAACATACCTCCTTTGCTAACTATAAAAAATGGTACTTCAAAGGGAGACTTCAATAATAGTTTTCAAGTGGCAGCAGACAAGCAGGGAAAACCATAAATCATGCTGGAACCAACTATTTGAACTATCAGAGAAATAAACAAGCATGAGGACTAAAGAGAAATATTAAAGTCTCTAAAATACCTCAGCAGAAGAAAACATAAAACAATGAAGGATAAACAGGTCTAAGGTGCTTCCATGAGTCATTTCTTAGCCTAAACTTTTCATCCTACTATAGTAAGAATTTATGAAACATAATGAAAACAGGAAAAATAGCAGATAGTTCAGAATACATCACCAACAGCCAAGCTCAGGGATCCAATGATGGAGCCTTCTCAAGAACAAGCATGTCACAACACCATCAAGCTTCCAAGACTTCAATTTCTTCTTTAACTTCAAACAAACTATGTATTATTTCAGAGAGTTTTAGTATTACAACTAGTGACCAACCAACAACTTCTCATCTTCTTCAGAAGTATTTATAGAAGAAATGAGGAGGTGGAAGAGTTTTAGGATTGAAGTGTAATTAATTTTACACTAAATGCAACTCCTAGTCTTGAAAACCATGCAAGGCATAAGACAAGAATGCACCGAATTACAACTCTACTTCATTTACTCTGTTTCTGCTTTTTAGACTTAATGGGTAAAAGGATTGACTTTAAGGCCTGTTTTATCCTTTACAATAACTTTACTGACAGTTTGAAATATCTTCCTTTGTTTGAAATAACTGTTCAGTTGTCTTTAGGCAAAATATCACTGACTATGCAATAACTATGCCTTCTTTTGATTCATTGAGGCTACAGGTGGCACTTTTGGTAGCTGAAGAGGATAAATAGCCTCTTTGATGTGGTTCTATGGTGTATTTTGATTGATATTTTCTTGTTTTACCTTTAAAACACTCTGAATTTGTTTTAAGTTTATGTTTAGGCTTAATTAGTCTTGAGACTTTATTCTTAACTATCGTCGAATTGCTGACTGTGTTTATCTGATTCCTTTATGGATTAGGCCTTCGATCTTTGAACTTATGACTTTATCCCTTTAAACTTGGTTTAACATTTTAATCTTTGATTGTGCTTTCATCTTGTGCCTTCAACACTGATATTCTTCAATCAATTGATTCTAACTGTTTTGCATGTTTGCAGGTGCGCAGAGTGTTTCATGATATCACCGATGCTCATGAGGCACGGGTAAAAACATAATTTGAACCTTGTAGATTCCCCTTCTTTATAAATAATGGCCCATGGATCGTCATCCCCGACCTTTGTTTCATTTTTAAAACTGTGGAAAAACCCATATAGCCTGCAAAAAACAAACAAAAATTATGAAAATCCTACAAAAATAGGTTTAACAGTTGCTTTGGAGGTTTGGGCGCGAGGTTAAACGGAAGCCGTTGGATTAGGACAATCAACAGTCGAGATTGTCCGATGAAGTCACTTGGAGAATAGATGGAGGGAAAAAAAATGGGGGTGAGATTAAATTGGGACCATCCAATCTTCGGAGATCGACGGCTGCGATTTAAAATTGAAAAGACAATGTTGTGGAGAAAAGTGGTAAGGCAGAAAATCGGCAGCTGTTTTCACAAAATAAAATGGGGGGTAAGCGGTATTGCCAAAAATAATGTGATTTGATACATCGCTTGACACCTGTCCCTTTCAATACCACCCATTTCACAAAACTTTTGGGTGTTAAACCTCTGGTGCAAATATTTTGCGAAACGCAACATCAACCGTCGGATTGGAGGACCCAGATCGGACAGTGCGGAATGGATGCGATGGGGAAAGTTGTGGGGTTAAGAGGTAAGCAAGGTCCATGGTGACATGGGATATTTTTTCGTGGAGCAGACGAGCATCGGGTGAGTTTGGATGGTCAGGAAGAGATCCTGGCCGTTGGATCTATAAAATGGACGGTGATGATTTTAATTGGGGATCGCAAATCGGAGGAGAAAAGGGGATGGAACTTGAGATTTGCATGATGCGATAGAGTGTTGTCCATTGGATCTGGGAGTAAGATTGATGGTCGAGACTCAATCAGAGGGGCAATGGCGAAGGGTTATGGGCAGAGTTCGACGCAATCTTAGCCGTCGGTTCTTGTGGATTCGACGGCTAAGATTAAATCGGGGATCACATCGGTGGAGGGCAACATGATGGATGGGCGCAATGCGATGAGCCGATGGCTGTTGATCTGCAGAGATCGAAGGCCCAGATTTATTTCAAATCATAACGTTGGGTTTATGAAAAACAAAGGGAAAATAAGGTTCTGGAAGAGGTTTTAAGGCTTTTTAGTGCCCGATTGCGGGGCTGTAGGTCACATGAGAAAAGGGGCTAAATGAATTAAACCCTCGGGGGCTTAAGTTATATAAAGTTTTAAAAGGGTGATTTTTATGCAAAATAACAGAGTTTTTAAGCCAAACCAAGGGTTCCGATAGGTGAAATGAGGGGATTTAAAACCAAATATTGGGGAATAAAAGGTTTTAGAGGGTTTCTAGAATGATTTAGAGGTTAGATGAAGGTTAATGGAGGGCTTTTATGAAGGTATTTAGAATGAAAAATGGGGTTTTAAGCAGTCTTTCTCTTGGAAAATAGCATGTTCTTTTAGGATAATGAGGGAAACAACAATGAAGATTAAATCAAAGGGTAAAAATCTTCATAAAACTTCAAAAGAGGATAATTTTTCAAAGGGAACTATCTCTTGAAGTTTGAAGACAAATTCTAGCCGCCTCTTGGTATAACAAAATTTATAGGTGGCTAACAATAGTCATGCTGCCTTGTTGGTAGCCAATGTAAGCATCAGCAGTTGCCAGCCAAGTTCTACCTTGGATTAATGAGTGTCCATCTAGCCAGTTTTGGGGTTGATAATCAGGAAGTCAGCAGAGTACTCCCAGGAGTCTACAGATACCATTACATCATGTAATGTACCTTCTGGCTTAACTACCGATCGGTCAGCCAATTCCAATAAGGTTTTTGTTGGATCTAATGATGTAATGCCAAGTTTTTGACAAGTGGTAGTTGTTAGAATATTAATTGCAGCTCCCAAATCAACTAGGGAATTTGGAAATGATTGTCCATTGATTTGCACTGTCACTATAGGATTTCCTGGGTCCTCATACTTTATAGTTGTTTCCATTCCTAATAATAAGTCAGATAGAGTGCTGACTACTTGGACAGTTGGGTTTGTTGTTGTTCTCCTCTTGGGCTTCCTTATACATAGTTCTTTGATGGTTTTGGTATAAATAGGGATGTCTTGGATAGCTTGGAGGAGAGGGATTTTTATAGAAAATTTTTCCAGTTCTCCCAGAAGATCAAAATCAGGATATTCTATTGGGCGAGGTATGATTAATCGTTCTGGGAATGGTGGAGAAGAGGTGGTTGCTTGCTCCCGTGTTTGTTGTTTAAACACATTCTCCTTGTGCACCGTTTGTTCTGCAGGTAATGAGTCTTCAAATTGAACATTTTTGTCTCCCTCTGTTTTTATTATGCACCCAAATCTTAGTTGAAGGTCATTGCACTCCTTTAATTCAGTTTCTAGTTCTGGTGGTTCCATTATTTGAACAGACTGAACCGGCCTATTATTAGGGTTTGGGTTGGTTTGGGCTGGGAGTTGCAGTCTCAAGTTGGTCTGGGGGTTTTGTGGCAATGTATAAGGTGCTAGCAGTGTAGGTTAAGGGAGGGGGATTGTTCCAGCTGGCTTATTTATCGGTCTTTGCCAGTTCAACTGCCAGGTCTGACTTTGCTAGGTGGAGGGGGACCATTGTGTTGGATAAGTATTATTTTTCCAAAATGGTGGAAAGTAAGGAAAGTTTGGCCAATTGGTTTTATTTGTTTGATTTGGCCATGGTGATGTAGGAAATGGATGTTGTGACCAATTGGGGAAAGGCGGCTGATTTTTCCACATTCCATTATATTGCTGATCATTATACTGAGGATACTCAAAAGAAGAGGATGGATCAATTGGCATACATGTTTGTTGTGGCTGCCATTGTCGGCGCTGATTGAGTAGGCACACCAATTCTGATTCTTCTTTCACCTCCTTGTAAACTGCTTTCAATCCAGGGAGTGAGGGGCAACCTTCTATGGAGTGATCTTTTGTGAAGATAGCACAGAATTTGACTATATCCAACGGGCACTCTTTATGGCTATGTTTCTTTCTGCATTTAGGGCAGAATATTGCCAGATTTTTTTATGCTTCTGCTTGCTTTTGTTTGGCTTGCATAATGTCGAACTGTGTTGTTAGAGTCCCTAGAATATCTGTTTTAAAATATTCTAGTATATTTCCAATTTTTTCTCAGGTTATACTTTCACCAGAGATATTACTATCCCTTGTGATCATATCACGTTCTACTGACTTAGCCTTGTGCTGCCTCTCGAATTCCTGATACATAAATCAATAATGTCAGCAAAATTTTCTTGACATATATCACCTTTTCCCATGATGTTTAATGTTTCAACCCATTGTTCCTTCATCCCTTTAAGTAATGTAGTTTTTAACACATTATCAGGTAAGGGTAAAGATGCATAAAGTGATCTCTGGAGGTTGTATTGAAAGTGTTCTACATATTCCTCAAGTGTTTCATTAGGCTTTGCTATCATCTGAAATATTTCGTCTTTTAATTCCCTGGACCTACAATAATCATGATATTTTCTTAGAAACACAGCTTTCATCTAATCCCAGTCATTTATAACACCTCCACCTAACCCCATAAACCATCGTAAATTTTCTCCTTTTAATGTGGAGGGAAATAATTTTAGCTTTTGGGGGTCGGTGGTATATTCATACCCTCGGCATAATACATCAAATTCAAAAAAAAATGCATCTGGATCTTCTGATGTTAAACCATGAAATGTAGGAATATGTTGGAGGGGAATGGCCTTCATAGGTGCATTAAATGCAGTGTCCACAATGGGATATTGTAGTGTGGAAGTTTGAGGGGTTTGCTGGTTTTGGTTCTGGGCCATTTGATTAAATATGTGCCAATATCTTTCTGGGATTTCTAGGGAATTCCTAGGCTGACTAGAAGGAATAGGAATTACCTTGAAAACACTCCCTTGGTCTGGTATAATGAGTGTTCCTTGCTGACCTACTATCTGAGGAGATTCAGGTCCTTTAGCTTTGTTGTGAATGATGTTGACAACACTTCCCTTATCTAAGCTTCTCACTGTTTGGATTACTTCAAGAGGAGTTTCTGGTTATTTTGTTTCCCCTGTTTCTCCTCCTCCTTCGTGGAGATTACTAGAGTTCCCTTCTTGTAGAGAAATTAGGCGACAATTCTCAATTTCTTGGGAATATTGCTCAATTCCTTTTGTTTGGCTATGTACCTCAGCAAAGGCTATCGATGGTGATTCTGCGGCCTGAAGGAAACTAGTAGGTTGTCTAGAAGTAACTTTTATAGGTCCTACTAATGGCTGAGATTCGTCTTTCTTTAGGATTTCGTCAATGAAAGTTGTTCGCCCAAGGGTCACCGGTCCCTTAGGTTTTTCGGGTTTAGGAGGAATTTTGTTCTGTTTATGTTTTCTATTCATTCAAAAAAACACAAGCATTCCTTCCTACCTAAAAATTTTTTTTACTCAATTTTGCTGTGAAGCGGGCCAATGAACAAGTATGTTCCTTGTTTGATACGCAGGTTCTTACCTTCTGTTTTTAATACCCAACTCTTCCCTAGCAGAAAAATCAAATATGCATCACTCTTTCTAAATGGCATACACTCTCCCTGGCAACGTCACCAAAATGTTGAGGTATAAAAGGTGTCTTTGAAACGCCTATTTATCCTACATTAATTATCAATCCAGGTACGATTTTTTATTTCAAGAGTGTACTCTGTCTAAGGTTGCAATTCAATATAAGAGTAATGCCTTGCAATATGTAGTACAGTGTTGTAAATACAAGAGTAAACAGATGCTTGGAAATGAAATCTAAATACAATGACATGAAATTAAATACTCAGAAATCCAATCATTCACTCTCCAATCATCAATCAAGGATGCAGTAATGATAACTTGTTCCTTTAGCAATTGATGCAATTGAAATAAAATGAAAACAAGATAATCAATCTGAGAACGAAGGTAGCAATAACCAGGTTTTATTTATAGTTGATGATCTCGTATTAAAACAATTAAAGAGCTAAATCACTAATGCTGCTAAAGTAGGCAAGTTCTTAAAAGCAAAACCAACTCTTTGCGAGAATGAAATAGACTATAAACTAATTAACTAAAAGGAAAAACAAGTCTGCAATTGAAAAACAATAGAAATGAACAGCAAGCTCTAACTAACGGAATTGAACAACACTTCTATCTCATAGTATTGAACAACAAAACTCTATTGAACAACAAATCCTACTGAACAGCAAACTGAACGGAACAACAAATTGAATCGGAACAACAATTGGATTGGAACAACGACTACAATAGAACAGCAACTGCTGAACAGCATAGCTCTATTAAAGCATAACAAGATAGGTTATATAGAGATTAAGATTCTTGTTAACTCAGAAAGGAACAGCAATGCAATTCACCAATGTAACATACCAATATTACGAAGCAATTAAGCAGTAAACTATTAAACTTGAAAACTGTATTAAAACAAATGCAAACCATCACACAATGATAATTGAAAGATAATAATACAAACAACAGATAGATCCACTAGGGCCGGGCCCTTATCCACCAGTGAAACACCACTGAGCTACTCCAGATTCAAGAAATTGAACGGCAACTAGATCATGTATTAATCGGGAATAATAGCGTTTACAACAATCGCTCTTTGATCACAAGAGTCGATGAGAAATTACAGAGTTACAAAAGGAGTTTGAATAATAATCATTCTTGTCCCTCAATTTCTACAAGCACTTCCTTTTATAACAATTCGGTGGAAAATACAAGAAACAACGATAGACTTTGAACAGCGATCCCTCAGGATTGAAAGATCCTGAGGGATTCACTCCCTTTTCTTATTTTAGCAAATGCTTGGTCTTCTTAGGCTGTAGCTGTGTTATTCCCTACCTTAATTTAGCTGTGCGTTCTGATTTCATCCTTTCTGTCTAGATATGGCCCTTTGCTGGAGGAACAACAGTTACTCCTGTTTTAGCTTTGCCTTTCAAATGGTGGTTTCCCACTTCATTTTTTCCCTGTTGAGAATAAAAGACAAACTTTAGCTAATTTTCACAATAAACATTAATGTTGCAATTCTATCATAATCCTTCAATATATAATATTTCTAGAATAAAAAGGGTTATGTTCAAAGAAAAAAAGTAAAGAAATACATGGTGAATTCATACCTTTTTCAATGCTTAACACACCCCCCTTCTTACCCTTTTTCATGTCCTCATGAAAACCATAGTTTACATGTAAAGCAGTTAGGGAATAGGCTGGAGAGGGTTTTTCATCAAGAGGTCTAAAACCATAATTTGTAGCTAAAGCTTCAAAGATGTGCCCTGTCTGTCCTTCAGGTAATTCATATTTGGCTTTATATTCTGTTGCAGGATACCATATAATGGGACTTCAAAACCTACAACCTAGCCAGTATGGGCCTTCCCTCAAGATGAGGTTACTATAGAGAATCAAGCGGTCAATAGCTAATCCAAAATTTCTATAATTAAATGGCTCTCTGTCTTGAACATTCCGATTGGAAATATTCCATTAGACTTTAGCTACTATATAGGCATGATCTCTGATAGATAGAAAATATTCTACCCCATCCAAGACAATTGCTTTGTGGATGGGTCCCAATGTCTGGATCACACCCTCCTTTGTCATTAGACTCTTCTGCCTAGCCCATAGTTGTAATGGGTGTCTCGGTTCACTCCTAACCCAAAGGTCTAGCTCATTTTCTTTCCTCTGAAAAGTATTATAGGCCTTGAGCCATTTCAGCTGGTTGACAGCAAATGAAATAAATGCCTGAAATTGGATATCGCCCACAAAAGGGCTGGGATTTGTCTCCATTTCCCCAGCTAATATAAAATTGTGCAAATAGAACTCATAGAGCAGACGTTGGACTTTTACTCCATATAGTTTGCAGCAACTTATAAAATCATCTACAATGTTTAATTCTATAGGTTTTCCTAACTTAACAACTTTAATTTTTAACTGTAAATATCTTTCTACTAAAAGCAAAGCATAATTTTTGGCAGGGCATCTACATGCTAGAACATCTGTGTATAACGAGCAGAGAGGATCCATTTGATTCCAGACCATTTTTAATCTACTCCTTACCTCTTCAACTTTCTCTTCTGCCTTCCGACACTTATCGTAGGCTTCAGCCTCTGATGCACTGATGTCGTTTAGTTGCTGCTGTAACTGTTGATATTTCTTTTTGGGAATAGTCTCTTCTTCAAGCTTTTCCCTAGCCTTTTGAGCCTATGCCAGCTCTTCTTGGAGTTTTTCTATAGTAGGGTATATTAATAAAAATGTTTTTGTGTTGAAAATCAACCTAGGTGTCCTTATTACAATGTCGAGTGCCTATAGTTTGTGTCTCTTTGTCTGCCATACTGCTAAAGGACAGTGCCTCGGTATGAACATCTTTTTCACAGACCTGTACATTCTCAGTTTGGGCAATTGCGTCCATAGCAACTGCCTGCTGTTCCTTGTTATCATGAATGAGTGTGGGCTCAGTTTGAGTCTCCATGGCCCTTGTATTGTGGGGTTCTGTTTGGATAGTTGCATTCTTCATTTTCAAGGTTCTCTTAGAGACTTTCCCCTGTTTTAACACCCTAATCCTATACCTGAGTTGTTTTACTAGCTTTTGGAGCTTTTGTCGTTCCCTCCACAGCTTCCCAAGTTCATTTGTCTTCTTATTCTTCTTGGAAGGAACAAATGTTCCTTTTTCTGTACTTCGTTTCTCAGCTAGGGTTTGCTCTCCAACGGTCGTGCCTTCGTCCAAGCTTTCCTCTATGCTTTCTTCTTGGAACATTTCTTCAGCGTTCACATGCTCCTAGCCACATTCCTTGGGGGGAATAACCCTAGTTGGTTATCTTGTTCCCTGAGGGTTTTCTGTTTGGAACACTTCTTCAGTGTTCACATTCTCCTAGACACATTTCTCGGGGGAAGTAACCATAGTTGGTTTTGTTGTTCCCTGAGGGTTTCCCTCATCAGGTATTTCTTCGGCCGTATCTTTGTTGATAAAAACTTGTTCCTGCAATTGTTCTATCTCAATTTTGAGGTTAAGAAGACTGTGAGGTTGAATATATTCACTCATATTAGCCAATATTTGAACCAATTGGTCCTCCTGTAATGGAATTTGTGGTGGGGTTGTAATAGAGGTTTCGGGAGGTTCTACTTCCTCACCTTCATTTTCACTGGTGTGATTAATTTCTTCCTCTTCACTAGTGTGGTGACTTCTTTCCTCTTCATCAGTGTGATGAATTCCTTCTTCTCCACTAGTGTGGTGACTTATTTCTTCTTCATCTGTGTGATGACTTCCTTCTTCTCCACTAGTGTGGTGAATTCCTTCTTCTTCACTGGTGTGGTGACTTTCTTTTTCATGCTGATATCCTTCTTCTTCATCAGTGTGATGAATTCCTTCTTCGAGTTGCAGGGGTTGTTCATCTTCTGAACTGGGCAGTTCTAAGGGTTGGCTGCTGCTACCCTGAAGACTTCATATCATTCCCATACTTCTCTAATCCTTGAGGACTATTTGCGCTTTAAAGGTTTTGTTGCTGTGCTATTAACTCTTTTACGTTTTGGGGCAGGTAGAGTTGTTCCTCCGTCAATTGAGAATATCAATTCTTCCCAACTAGTCTGCTGCTGGGCAAGATTGTAACTCACTATTAATCAAATTAAACAGTGATGGCTTACCACTGTGGCTATATGACGATACTTTCTTATTCTCTGGGTAGCATCATGCAATAATAAATTTAAATATGCAGGCGGGTTTACAATACATTTTTTTTTTAATACTGCTAATAACTTAAGGTGGCAAGGTCTTACCACATCTTTTCTTCCATCGCATGTGATATAGATCTGAACTACTTTTCCAGTTCTTTCCATGGTTATCCCAAAGTTGTCGGCTGAACTCCTTTCCCTTTGACGACCAAGGTCTACCCTTCGTCCTGAAAAAGATTCATGGCTTCTTGAAGTTTCACTTTTTTATGGGTCCATATGGGTCCTTCCACTGGCAGACCAGATACCTCAGCGATTATTGTGTCTGTTACTGCTATTTTCCTACCTCTAACCATGGAATAGCCTTCCTGCAAGTTCTGCAAAAATTCAATGGCTACCATTTCATGTGGTTGCTGCAGTCATGTGAGGTAGGTAATCGATCCTATTCTCTCCAAAATTTCCCGTGCAACGTTGGAAACTGCTAACACCTGTGGCTCAATACGTATTGCTCATCCTCTCATTCTGTCTGCACACTGTTAATTCTTCTCAAATACACAGAAATGTAATTGAAGAGCACCTTGTGTATATTAGCACAATACTGTTAAACTCTTGTTGTTTCCAAGAATTTGATGAACACAGGGATTCGACCCGCATGCAGGCAGTAAAAGGCATCTGTGTCCCCCTTGAAAGATAATAGGTCGTCCTGGACTGTCGAAATAGAAGAGCAGTGTACTGCACATCAATGGTACAATAGTGAAAGGCATACATACTTATGATATGATCAACAAATTATCGCATTACTGAAATCGATGCATTTGTGAATAGATATGGAAATGTTATGTAACGATTTCTAACATAAGGAAAAGGACAGCTGATGTGAAAAGTACTTATGCAGTCATTATCCACATAAACTATTATGATCGATTTATAAAATTTCATGCATAATAGGTTCCGAACAAAGGGTTTAGGAGCATAATCTCATTTGATATTAGATAAAGATATAAGAAAATGCTTTATCATTACTATTGATTTGTGAAAAATATGACTCCAATACCATCAACAGAGCTCTGTTGCCCACAGGTGTCTATAACCTTGACAAAGTTGTTTTCTCACCCTTGGAACCATTATCCTTTATTTATGCCTAGGGAAGTGCTGTGTAATTCCATGATGGAGACCACTGTGCTGGCTTGGGAACCAGATGAATCACAATGCCATTCACCAGGAAGTAGTGAAAGGTGGGCAGGCCGGCTTGTGATGAGACCTCCTGTTCCAAGGAATTTTTATTTTTTTTTCTTAATTGTCCATTGGATCATATCCCTGGTGTGGTCGCCATAGTGGGAATTCCACTTCACTGCTTCCTTATGATCATGGTAGGCTGGCTCTTGATGAGACCCCTTATCCTCCATCTGTCATATAATAGTATTGTTAGTAGTCAAAATTAGGGTACTTTAGAAGTCAATCCTAATCTATATTTCCTGCTCTTTATCAGAGAATATGAACAAAGTGAAAAACATAAGAAGCAACAGAGACAATAAGGAAAAACATCACCAATGATTTAGATCAGGATCCAGTGAATCTGCTTGTCTATTTTATGTCCAAGACCAGTTACATACTCGAGTCCAATGGCTTTCTATAGTCCAATACTTCTCTTCCCAGCCTACTATATTACAACTACTCAGCAACTCTTACTCAATAACAATTCAACAATTAACAATTTCCCAACCCTTTACAATGAATCTTCAATGAGTACTTATAGGTGAATGAGGAAGAGAAGTGGATTAAATGGTCTCAATGGATCAATTAAGACAGAGTAGGGGTCCTTTCGAATGTTCCACTCTGTTTAATAAATATCACATTAACTGCTTGGACCATTTAGTATTTTTTTCTGTCTTTGAGGCATATCTGGCAGACTGGTAATAACTCCAACGTGTGTTCTTTTGGAGATGTCTTCTGACTGCAGTAGTTCTGTTTAGGTTTCTGGGACAAGTTAAGTGAAAGAGTGGGGTTTGAGGCTTTCCCATACTATCACAATAACTACTCTAACAGTTGAAATTTCTCCGTTTGTAGTAATTTCCAGTTTTGTCCTTGGTAGGTAAAATGCAGATCATGGTGGCAGTCATACATTCTCACTGAATTAAATTCTTTTCTATGATGTGCACGAGGCCTTTTATCTTGTTATTTGTACTAGCTGACTGATTTATATCTGATCTTCCTACTGTGTTTATCTTCTATGCTTCGTCCTTTATATAATCTCTGTTTTCTGATACTCTTTCATCGATTCTGCTTCTCATACAGGTGGCTGCCTGGAGGGTTTGATTACAGAGGCCAATGATCATGATTCATTAGTCAAAACCTTGATTATAGCCACATTTTTCCCTTTTCTACATGTATTAGGCCTGGGATTTTCATCCTCAGCCTTTCATCACCATTTCGTGACAGTGGGAACCTTTGTGGCTCAAAACTGCCATTGAAAACCTGCAAAACCATAAAACCTGTTAAATAAAACCTGCATTGTTGGTTAAGATGCTTCAGAAGGCTTGAGCATGGGCAGAGGAGCAGTGAGGAGAAGGGTGAATGCAGTAAAAATAGGCTAATGGCGGAACTACTGATACCAAGGCTTGAATCTACTTTGGGTGCGAAGAACATGATTGGCAGTTTTAGGAATACTGGAGACGATGTTCGCGCGGGACTAAAGCGGTAAGCAGTTTTGGGCTAGGGGAACGCGATACGCTTCGAAAGTTGACACGTGTCATTATGAAAACTACCTATTTCATGTTGAAACAGTGCGATCATGCTTCTTGGTGAATTGAACGCGAAGAGGAGCGAGAGCCATTGGATCGTGAGGATCAACGGTCGAGATCTGGCCGGAGGATTGGTAGATGATGAGTTAAGAGGGAAAATTGGGGAAAAGCGAAGAAGTGAGGATATTCTAATCGGATTTGATCAATGGTGGAGATTTAGCATGACATCGGGTGAGACGTACGATCAAATGGATGGTGGGGCCCAGTGATGACGTAAGAAAATTCGTCCGGTAGTGGATGGCTATCAGTGGGTTTATATGGTGGGGGCCATTAGATCTGAAGGAATGGAAGGTCCAGATCAAAGAGGATATTTAGAATGGTGGATGAGGGCTCGAGGAAAAAGTGAAGACTCGATGGAGCAAGAACCGTCCGATCTGGATTAGATCGACGGTGGAGGATGCATCATGGAATCACACAAGGGAATGAATGGTGAGAGGGGAGGGGTGAACCGCAATGCAGTGATGAAGCGATGACCATCCGATCAGGAGGACCGACGGTCTAGATTATTTCAGAGAATGGCAGGCAGAAGGGGCTTAGACGAGAGAAAAGCGATAATGCGATGGTGCGATGACCGTCCGATCAGGATGATCGACGGTCCGAATTTAATCATGACTTCGCAGAAATGAATGAGAGAGGTGAAGTACAGCGGAACGGTGAAATAGTGTCGACCGTTGGATCTAGGGGAGCCAGATCAATGATCCAAAATACACCGGTGGGGAGGATTTGGTAAGTGACGATTGGGAGGAAAATTGGCGGTGTGACAGAGCGAGGGACGTTAGATCAGGGAGATCAATGGTGGGGATTTAAAGTGGGAAAGCGCATCGGCGTGGGAAAAGGAGTGTGGGAGCGAGAACTTTGGAAACAGCGATGGTCGATAGATGATGGGCTTAACGCTTGGTCGCAAGGCTTGGTCTTATGGCGGAGAAAGGGTCTAGGGCTTAGGCCAAAGTTTCTCAAAGCCTTATGTATAAGAAGGGGCGGAAAAGATTAAAAACAAAGGTTTTTTAAGCTTTTTGAGGGGTTCCAATAGAGTTAAAAAGGGGTTTAAAACCAAATAAAGAGGGACTCAAATGGTTTTAAAGGATTTTGAAGGAAGTGGAGGGGTTTTTAATAGGAAAATATGAATGAAAGAGGGTGGAAGAGGGGTTCAAAACAATTTTCTACATGATAACAGCAGGGCTTTTTGAAGGATTTTTGTTGAAGACATCAGTGAGTTGGATTCTTGGACAAGGGACACAACAAGGCTTCAAGAACTCACAGATTTGCTTCAAATTTGTTTCTTGAAGACTAATAGACCTGTTTTAGTCATCATAGTATATGAAAAATTTATAGATGGTTAACAAATACATGATGACATTTATTGATGACTACACCACAATTTGTTGGGTTTATTGATTGAAGAACAAATATGAAGCCTTCGAAACATTCAAGAACTTTCATGCATGGATTGAGAATGATGAACAATCTCATATTGGTTCTATTCATACTGATAATGGAAAATAATATACTTCAAATGAATTTGAAAACTATATTCGCCAACATGGGATCAAACATCAAACAATCGTGCCTTATTATCCGCAACATAATGGAATAGCTGAAAGAATGAACAAGACAATCTTAAATATGGTACGTTCGATGTTTTCCAAGAATGTTAAGATGACATTTTGGGTTGATGTTGTTCTATGCGCTTTGTATATAAATAAAATGTGTCCATCTCATTCTATAAAAGGCAAGATTCCCTATGAAATGTTGTATGGCCACATTCCTTTGGTAAAGCATCTCAGAGTTTTTGGTTCAACCTGTTATGCCTTGATATCTAAGGAACAAAGAAACAAACTCGGTGCAAGGAGTCACACATGTATGTTATTTGGGTACTCAAATACCCCCAAAGCATACTGTCTCAATGATAAAGTGAATAAGAATTTTATAATATATAGAGACGTGATCTTTCTTGAATCCTCCTAGAATAGAAATTTTGTTTAGCAATAACTTTATTTCTTGGGTAGATTCATACATGCAAATTATTTTCAAGATTTTGATAATGGGATTCCACATCTTGAAGGGGGGGTACCTATACTGGTTAAATTTTTGGAATCTCCTTTTTAAGCACTCTCTCCCCCGCATGAAGCTCCAACCACTCATGAAGATAACACTATGAGTGATGTGATTAACAGAATTGGGAGGCTAAATGTTGACTCATCCCCATCTCAATAAACTGAGAATCCTGGGTCATCTCAGAAATTTCCTCCAAAATGGATTAAAAATACACTTGAAAGTGTGCATCCTAATGAGGTTGGAAATAAAGGAACAAGAATATTTGTTAGAAAAAATGGAGGTGATGTAGACAATCCTGATTCACCTGTTGATATAGATGTTTCTTATGATTGTGAACTGAGTTTGTCTACATATTTCAAACCGACTTCCTTCAAAGAAGTCGCTTTTCATGATGAATGGAAAGAGAAATGCAGAAAGAATATGATGTTTTGATAAATAATGGAACCTAGAAGTTGCTTTATCCTCCATTGGGAACCAAACCAATTGGCTTCAAGCGTGTCTTCAAGAATAAGTATAAAGTTGATGGTTCACTTGAAAAGCACAAATCTAGGCTTGTGGAAAAAGGTTTTTCACAGAAGGAAGGGGTTAGCTATGAGGATACATTTTCCCCCACTTCAAAATGGGCTACCATCTGAACACTTTTTTCCTTGGTAGCTCAGAAAGATTGGAAAGTCAATCAAATGGATGTAAAAACTACTTTCTTGAATGGAAATTTGAAGAGAAGGTTTTTATGTCCCAACCAGAAGGATTTGTTATGAAGGGCCAGGAACACAAAGTATGTAAGCTTGTAAAATCCTTTTATGGCCTCAAAAAAGCACCAGAAGCCTAGTACGAGAAATTGACCAAGCACATTATGAAACTCAATTTCAAACATTATGATCTTGATGATGCAAATTTGTTTGTCAAGAAATTTGGAAAAATATTTATATATCTTGTGGTGTATGTAGATGATCTTTTGATGACAGGAAAAAATTAGAACTACATTGCATCGATAATGAAATAACTAAGGAAATGTTTTGAAACGACAAATTTGGGTTATGTTCACTACTATCTTAGTATTGAAGTAACTCAACATCGGAAGTTTATATTCCTCTCTTAGAAGAAGTACATTGGATATTTATTGAACATGTTGGCATGGTTGAGTGAAATCCTTTGACTACTCCAATGGAACAAAACTTAAATCTCACATCCACTAAAGGAAAATAATTTGAGGATGCAAGTACATACAACTCATAGGGAGTCTCAACTTCTTGACTACTACTAGAACAAACATTTCATTTTCTATTGGAATCCTCTCCAAGTTTATGTAAAAGCCTTGTGAGGGTCATTGGTATGCTACAAAAAGAATTCTAAAGTAATTTAAGGGAACTCAAGACTTTGGACTCAAGTATACACAGGTGGATGACTTCATCTTGATTGGATATTCTGATTCATATTTTGATGGAGATAAAGAAACCAGAGTATCTACTTCAGGTTATGTTATGAGTATTGGATCAGGAGATGTCTCTTGTAGGTCTCGCAAATAAACAATTCCATCATATTCCATAGCTAAGGTAGAATATGTGGCCGTAGATAAAGCAAGAAAGGAAATTGCGTGGCTCAAGAAATTCTCGAAGATTGCAGGAGAAACAAGTGCATTCAATTCCTGTCTTGATTGAAAAAAATTCTACAATAAATTTGGCCAAGAACCAAAAATTCCATGATCAAAAGAAGAACATAAATACAAAATGAAATCTGGTTCGACATCATTTTGAGGCCAAGACAATACACCTATGACATTGTTCCACAAATGAAATATTGCAGAAATCTTCGCCAAAGTGATTGGAAGGGAAAATTTTGAAAGATTCAGAATGATGCTTGGAATCACCAACATCCCTTCAGATTAAGGGGGGGGGATGTCAACACCTAATATTTGGTATTAGGACTACGTAAATTTTGTAAATAGATAAATAAATGAAGTTGGAAGATGAAGACACTTTGGGAGATGAAACCAAAAAGTATCGCTCTCCTTATATTTATTCATATCCTCTATTAATGAAAAAAATAATTGATTCATAATGTTACTCCGGACCTAACATAATATATCAACAATATCCTAAAACCGATGCTATTTCTTTCATTGATTCCTATTTTACTTGTGATTTAAGAATCTTTTCAGATCAAATGGTTCATATCTAGACTCATCATCGCTCAAAAACTTGCAAGAAAAAGAATATAATCTTTGTAAATTTGGTTTTCTTTTTTCTGCCAATTCGTGAAACTTGTGTTTTGAAACCACTGAGAAATAATGCCAACGATAGTCAATAAATGAAAAAAATAAGACTTTCTTCTCTTTTACATAGCAAACTTTACTCAAAAAATATGAAATTTGAAACTTTCCTAGTTGATATTGGTATTACAAACAAGGAATATATATTTCTCCTTTGCTCTTGTATTGTTCGCCCCACTGTACCATTGAAAATAAGTCCTTGTGATATTTGGATAAATGTTTTTTCAAAAAAAATACTAGGATTATGGCAAGTGAATGTTAAAATTATGGCTAATGTGTTGTTCTTGATGGCAACCTAACTGATAAAGATGTCAACATTAGGATAACAATATGTTTATGCAGAGTGATACAAATGCTACAAGTTATATAGATAAAGGATTGTCAGTGCAAAGTCATATGGATGGAAAAGGTAAAGTTTGAGAAAGTATACACATATCCCGAGAAGCAAGGTCAAGTACATACACAAGTATTTTGAAGCAAAGTCGCATACAAAATCCATACCATGGTATTTTGAATACCATGGGTCTTTACCATGGTATTGAGCCATAATAATGGGTGTGACAATGGTTATTTGATCACGTCAAAGAATACCAATGAAATTACTATGGGATTGGCCTAGGGTATTGACTCAGGATAAATCTATATAAAGAGATGGACATCAAGGTGTTGGGTGTGGAAGTATTGTGTTGTTTATGAATGATTTGATCTGAAACAGGTGTGCACCAAGGATAAAGGAGAAGGCTCAGATATGAAATATGTTGACATATATGCTTTATTGATTTACTAGTTAAGAAATTAATATTGATGAAACTATGATACTGTGATCTAAATGATTTATTTATAAGTTATTATTATTGAAAATAGAGGTTTTGGAAAGTGAAATTCTACTTGCAGTGAAATTTTTTCAGATCTATATGCAGGTATGTTTGGGAATAATCGCATATATATGCAGATCCATCTCTTTAGGGTCTCGTATATATTCTACAAAATATTTATTCAATATGTGTAGATCTGTACGTGATTTTTTTTCATGCTAAGTATGTATATGCACTAATATTACTTGTGGAATCTCCATATACAAACTAGGGTTTGATATGATGATTGATGTTTACAATTGATGTTTTTTGGTTTACTTTCTGCTATCTGTCTAGGATGTCTCTATCATGATGATCTATGTCTGACAATGAAAACTTAGGTGACTTGGTTGAATTGATTAATTTTAATAGTTCAGACGTTTGACTGGGTGTATGACCTATGATCTATAATTGGTTCATAAATATGTGATTGGTTTAGTGACCTATATCTGGTGAAATGGTCTATGTATGGTTCAAAGATTAATGATTTAGTGTTCATTATTCTAAGATATGTACGTAGGTGTTATACAGATAAAGCATGTATATATGCGAGTCTTCTTTATTACAATCGCGTACAGAATTCGATATTTTTTTTGGTTAGGGTCTGCATTCAATGACTTGATGCTTCAGAATTTCAGTTAATTTGCAGTGTGACAATGTCTCAGATTCAGTGCTTCAGTTTTTTTTTGGATTTATGGTTGATATGGGTCCAGTTTGAAAATTTAATGAAAAGTGGCCTACAGGTTATGTGATGATTGTTTGACAGGTGGATCTAGTCTTAAATATTTTGGAAAGTGGTCCACAAAGAGCTAAGGGTTGCAGCCTTCAAAAAGAGGTAGGATTTCCCTTATGGTACCAATAAACGAGCTTAGGGAGTTGTAGCTCCGTTCCACTGGGTGTTGGAAAATGAGAGAAGATTATAGCCTTCTGCTGGTGGGTTCCTACGTACTAACAAGAGTCTACATCAGTATAAATGTAATATTTTTATTTATACCACAAGAAAGAAGATAGAGACATCAACAACAGTGGTTTTCTCCCACATTGGGTTTCCACCCAAACATCTTGGTGTTCTATGTGTGTTTGTTGTGATTTCTTTATGTTATTTACTGCATACTAAAAATAAATTAATATACTGATGCACTACTTAAGGACAATCATTTGATATAGTACAGAAAATATAAGTGAACTGTATATATGCTAGTTTCCTTCTTTGTAGTAGTGTAAATACATAGGTTGTCTTACTAACAATAGCGCATATGTTTCAGAATACAAAATTTGAAAGTTTTAGCTTAAAATACTTAATCACCCACCGCCCCTCCCCTCTCAATATTTTTCTCAACAATTGGTATCAGAGAAGGTCCTTCAAAATGAGCTTGATCGCTTAAATGGAGATCCACCAAGATGAGCAATCAAGAGGGAGTATATTCTATCATACCACCTTTTTTTTAATGCAACTAACTTTGTATTTTGGAAAATCAGAATGAGAGAATATTTGCAGTCACTTGGAGTTTATGCATGGGAAGTCATTGAAGGAGGATATCAATACCCATCCTCTATTCCCACAGATGGTGCAGGGAAGAAACCATATGAGACTAATGTAAAGGAAGTCAATGATCTCATAGGAAGGTTAGTTTAATCATAATTTGTGAAGGTCATGCAACTGAATACAACAAAGTCTATATTGGATAATATTATCCAAAGCTATCACTGTGACACTAAGGAAAAGAGCACTAAACTTCAAACATTTAGAATTCAATATGAGACTCTCATAATGCATGATGATGAATGTATTTCAAGTTTTTTCCTTAGAGTAGATGATATCATTAACTCAATGATAAATATTGGTGATGAAATAAAAGATTTTACTATTGTTGAGAAAATCATGAGATATATAACCTCAAATTTTGACTTCAAAGTCTGTGCCATTGAAGAAATGCAAGATTTGAAGAATCTCACTATTAAACAACTCTGTAGGATTTTAATGGCTTATGAAATGAGAAAAAGGGATCCATCGCATATCAGAGAAGCAACATTCAAAGCTACACACATAGGAAAGGAAAAGGAATATATTAAGGAAGCATGTTACATTACAGACAAAGAAGTGAATTTTGTGAAAAAATTCAAGTAGGAACTGGTAGGTTTAGAGGTAAGCTTCCTTTTAAATGTTTTTCATGTGGAAGAGTAGGTCATTATGTTGCTAAATGTCCTTATAAAGAAAATCATGAGAAAGGGAAGAATGTTCCAAATAAGGGTGTTAGGATAACCTTTGATAAAAATAATTTTTTTTATACTCATGAATATAGTGATTATTCATCCAATAATGAGGATGTTGAATATGATCAAGATTATTAGTTGCTTATGAAATTTGAAGAAAAATGTATATATGAATCTAATGATGACTTTATGGTTTCTCTATAAGAAAATAAAATTTATATAAAAGGTACTCTTATTGAAGAAATAACTCAACTAAAAATATGTTTAGAAGAAGCTAAATTAGTTGAAGAATTTTTGAAGAAACGAGTTCTAGAAAACGAAATGAACTGTGAAAATTTAGAAATTGAAATAGTGGGTCTAAGAAAGGAAATTGTAAAACAAGGGCTCTAAATATTATATTTGCTAAAGGATACGAGAATTTAGATGAAATCATCAAATTGCAATGCTCTCCTCTAATCAAGACAGTTCTTGGATATAATTCAAATGGTGAATCATAAAACACTATAAAATCTTTTGAAACAGGGATAGGAAGCTACACCAATGCACTAAAAGGAAGCAACCATCAAAATTGTAGCTCTCAGAAAAAGAATGAAGGATAAAATAACTCTCAAGAAAAATAACTTTACTATAATCAAAGGGAAATCTACTCAAGAAGGTATTATCATCCAATTTATTCCTACTTCAATTGTCAATGCTTCACTTGTAACAATTTTGGTCACAAAGTTGTTCATTGTGTTTCTTATAAAACTATTATGACTACAGAAGCAAGAAAACAAAAGAATGGGACAAGGGAAAATAAATATTTTTATGCAACCAACTCATAAAAAAATATAAAAAATATATCAACGACTTAAAAAATATCCTCTTTGAGGGAGAAACCTCCTTTACATTAGATAAATGAGCAATTCTTGGATGATTCAAATGAAAAACACTCATTTCTATATATAGGAGTCAAAGGGGTCACCATATAATCAAAGCCGACATAACAATAATAGTGTAAGGGCACAATTGTTAGAAAAATAAATATTACAAAGAAATGAAACACATAAAATATGCGGAAAATACAAGCACACAAAACACATAAAAACCAGAGAGACACAGATATACGTGGTTCACCCAGTTTGGGCTACGTCCACCCTGAACAGCCAGTCCTTCTTTTCTATTATCCAGCAAAAAATGAAGAGACAAAACCTACAACAGATCCGCTGTAATATCCTCTATTCTCTCTCACAGTCTCCCTATCTGTTTCCCGCTCAGAGAATACACATACAATGCACAGTCGCAATACAATATCCTCATAAAAGCGAGGGGTTGCCTTCTAGGGAAAAAAAACCCTAAACTAAACATAACTTATACCATCAGATCATCTGCCTAATGAACAGCCCAGATTGACTAGAATTTACTATACTTTTACAAGGAAATTTTACATCTATTTTTGGCTTCGAGGGCGAAACCCCCGCCCGGGGGACGGCGGCCCCGGACCCCCGGCCCCGGGGGGTCGGCCTCGAACTCTGCGAGGGGACAGTCCCCTGCCCCCCCCCCCTCGTGTGCAAGGGTGTACAATTTTCTTTGGGTATACATCTAGCTAAAACAAGGATCTCTGAATTTGGAAGAAAATCAGGCTCCACACCCAACAATCTCCCACTTGGAGACTGATTGTAGCAACTCCACCGCTACTTCATTTGCTGGAAAATGAATCCTCTTTGGACCTAGCTATTCCTCATCTTCATCATCATCCTTGAAGACCAATTGAAACTGAGCACATTTTCAGTTTCTCCCTGATTACAACTTTTGTTAGCATATCTACAGGATTCTGGCTAGTGTGTATCTTTTCCAGCTTCAACTCTCCATCTTCCAATACTAACCATATGAAATGGTACTTGAGATGTATGTGTTTAGTCCTAAAATGAAATGCTAAGTTCTTTGCAAGATGAATGGCACTTTGGATATTACTGTATAACGTGCCCATATCATGCTTCTTACCCAATTCACCCATAAGCCTTTGTAACCAAATCATTTCTTTACTAGCCTCTATAGCAGCAACATACGCTGCTTCTGTTGTTGAAAGTGCAACAACACTTTGGATTTTTGAAACCCAACTGACAGCTATTCCACCTACAGTAAATACATATGCTATAGTGCTCCTCCTGTTATCTCTGTCACCTGCCATATCTGCATCAAGTTATCCCTGTAGAGCAATGTTTGAACCACCAAAGCATAATGCTCGATTTGTGGTACCTCTAAAATATCTGAGAATCCATTTTACTACCATTCAATGTTCTTTTCTTAGATTATTCATGTACCTGCTTACAACTCCCACTGCATGTGCAATATCTGGCCTTGTGCAGACCATTGCATACATTAAGCTTCCAACTGCTGATGCATATGGAACTTTAGACATATAATCCATGTCTTCTTGGGTCTTTGGGCACATCTCATTACTAAGTTTGAAATGGCTAGCAAAAGGTGTACTAACTGGTTTTGCATTCTGCATATTAAATCTTTTCAACACCTTCTCTATGTACTCATTCTGAGACAGTGTTAATTTGTGATTTTTCCTATCTCTAGTTATCCTCATACCAAGGATTTGTTTTGCAGCTCCCAAATCCTTCATTGCAAATGAATTTGCCAATTTTATTTTGAGCACATTTATTTCCTGCATGTTAGATCTTGCAACAAGCATGTCATCTACATACAATAACAATATAATATAGCTGCCATCATTTTTCCTTTTTAGATAAACACAATGATCAGAGTGACATCTAGTATAACCTTGTTCAGATATAAACTTGTCAAATTTTAGATACCACTGCCTTGAAGCCTATTTTAACCCATACAAGCTCTTCTTTAACCTCCACACCAATTTTTCTTTCCCTTTGACCTCATATCCTTCTAGTTGCTGCATGTATATCTCTTCCTCCAAATCTCCATGGAGAAATGTTGTCTTTACATCTAACTGTTCAAGATGTAAATCTTCCACTACTACAAGACTTAAGATAGTTTTTATTGAAGTCATCTGAACAACAGGATAAAATATTTCATCAAAATCAATACCTTTCTTCTATGCAAACCCCTTCACCACAAGTCTAGCTTTGTACCTTTGTTTTCCTCCATCTTCTTCCTTCAGCCTGTAAACCCATTTATTCTGCAATGTAGTTTTACCTGCAGGCAACCTGACTAAGTCCCAAGTCTGGTTATGCATTAAGAAGTCCATCTCTTCTTCCATGGCTAACTCCCACTTCTTCTTGCTTTCAACCTGCATTGCTTCTTCATAACATTCAGGTTCACCAGACTCAGTCAACAATAAATAATATAATGAAGGAGAGTATCGTTCAGGGGGTCTACTTATCCTAGTAGACATTCTAACACCACTTTCAGGTGTTTGAGGTGTCTGTTGCTGTTGTGGTGGTTTCTGCTACTATGGTTGTTGATTATTATTATTTTTAGGCACTTTTACTTTTTCAGTTATCTCATCAAGAACTGTGTATTCCTTGCTTTCTTTTTGCTGTTTCTTTTCCTGCAACTGATTCTTATAAAAGAACTTTTCATTGAATATTACATCTCTGCTCTTAATTATTTTGTGAATTTCATAATCATATAATCGATAACCAAAATCATTAACACCATATCCAATAAAGGTACATTTCTTTGATTTTGCCTCAAGCTTTGTTCTATTTTCTTTATTAATATGGACAAAGGCCTCACAACCAAAAGGCTTTAAAAAAGAGTAGTTTACCTTTTTACCTGTCCATGCTTCCTTTGGAATACCACCATCCAAGGAACTCGAAGGCCCTCTATTTATTAGATAAACAACAGTATCTACAGCATCTACCCAAAATTGTAAAGGCAATCCGGCATGCAATCTCATGCACCTTGCATGCTCCATGATTGTTCTGTTCATCCTTTCTGACACACCATTTTCTTGTGGTGTTCTTGGAACTGTCTTCTCTCTATGAATTCCATGTTCTGAACAGTACCTATCAAAATCTTTGCTACAATATTCACCTCCATTTTCTGATATGAGACACTTTAACTTCTTTCCTGTCTCAATATCAACCAAAGCTTTCCATTTCTTGAAAGTATCAAATACATTAGATTTATTTTGAATACAATAAATCCAAGTTTTTCTAGTTGCATCATCAATAAACGTAACATAATAGCGAGAGCCACCAAGAGATGATACCTGAGCAGGTCCCCATACATCTGTATGCACAAGCTCCAAATTTTCACTCTTCTTTTCTTTCCCAACTCTGAGAAATATGACTCTCTTTTGTTTTCCATAAATGCAATTCTCACAGAAATCCAAATCAACATTCTTCAAACCTGGAAACAAATTTCTTGAGTGAAGAATCTTCATCCCCTTCTCACTCATGTGTCCGAGCCTATGATGCCATAATGTTGCATCTACTCCTTTGGAAGTTAAAGCATTAACAGAGTTAGAAATACCATTGCATAAATACAATGTACCAACCTTTTCTCCTTTTGCTATTACTAGGGCTCCTTTGGTGACCTTCCAAGTTTTATCTGTGAAAGTTGTCACACAACCTTCACCGCCTAACTGCCCTGTTGAAATCAGATTTTTCTTCAGATCTGGAACATGCCTTACCTCCTTTAGTAGCCATTGGTTTCCATTCTGTTGTTTTACAAGAACTTTACCCATTCCAACAATTTTACAGGGTTTATCATCACCCAAAGGAACTTGTCCAAAATCTCCTTGAACATAGTCATGAAAATATTTCTTATCAGGTGTGGCATGGAATGAAGCCCCTGAATCTACAACCCAAGAATCAGTAACATTTTCGAAAGAAAGAATCAAAGCATCTTGTAACACATCACCTATCACATTTTCTTCATGATTATTTTCTTGTTGTGCATCTCCTTCTTTTCCCTTCCGAGATCTATAGTCTTTATTTAGGTGTCCTTTCTTTTCGCATTTCCAGCACATTATCCCCGATCTGGACTTGGATCTGCCTTTCCTTGATTTACTCTGATATCCCAAGCTCTTTCCTCTTTCCATTCTTCTTCCCCTAGACTCTGCACTCAAAGCATTACCTGATGTCTCACTAGAGATTTTCCGTCGCATTTCCTCGCTAAGGATAGCACCGACAACATCATCAAACTTTAAAGTACTAGATCCAGAGACAGAGTTACTAATGGCCATTACTAAACAATTCCAACTCTCTGGAAATGAGCACAAGAATAACAGAGCTCTAACTTCGTCATCAAATTTTACCCCTACATAACTTAACTGACTGGTAACTGTATTAAAATCATTTAAATGGTCTGCAATAGATCCACCTTCCAACATATTCATATTAAATAGTTGTTTCATAAGAAATACTTTGTTTGAGGCCAAGGTTTTTTCATATAATTTCGCCAACGTCTGCATCAAACCCTCTGTTGTTGTTTCCTTCGAAATATTGAAGGCGACTGATGCCACAACGCACAACCGTACTGTTCTGAGTGCCTTTCTATCGAGAATGTTCCATTCCGCGTCTGTCATGGCCGCCGACTTCTTTGCTTTTCCGCTCAATGGTAGGTACGGATCTTTCTAATACAGATAATCTGCCATCTGCATCTTCCACAGTGGGAAGTTTTGGCCGTTAAATTTCTTGACCCTAAACTTAGCATCTTCCGCCATTGCTCCCACTCGAACCAGGAACCCTTCTTTCCTGCGAGTTTATCAGCCAAATATGCCTTCGGCTCTGATACCAGTTGTTAGAAAATTAAATATTACAGAGCAATGCAACACATAAAATATGCAAAAAATACAAGCACAAAAAACACATAAAAACCAAAGAGACACAGATATACGTGGTTCACCCAGTTTGGGCTACGTCCACCCCAAACAACCAGTCCTTCCTTTCTATTATCCAGCAAAAAATGAAGAGACAAAACCTACAGCAGATCTGCTGTAATATCCTTTGTTCTCTCTCACAGTCTCCCTATCTGTTTCCCGCCCAGAGAATACACATACAATGCATAGCCGCAATACAATACCCTCATAAAAGCAAGGGGTTTCCTTCTAGGGAAAAAACCCCTAAACTAAACATAACTTCTACCATCAAATCATCCGCCTAATGAATGGCCCAGATTGACTAGAAATTACTATACTTTTACAAGGAAATTTTACATCTATTTTTGGCTTCGGGGGCGCTGCCCTCGAAACCCCCGCTAGGGGACCGCTAGCCCCCGAACCCCCCAACCGGGGGGTCAACGCCCCTGCACCCCCCTGCATGCAAGGGTGTACAATTTTCCTGGGGTATACATCCAGCTAAAACAAGGATCTCTGAATTTGGAAGAAAATCAGGCTCCACACCCAACAACAATAATAATAATAGTGGGCTTATATGGGGCACACTAATAGTAATATAGGGACTACATGGGAACAAAAATAACAATAAGGGGGCTAAAATAATAATAATAAGAAGGAGATACACTAGTATTATAGGGACCTAACATGTCCCTATTCTTCAAAAGAGTGTTGTCCTAAATGCTTGAGCAGTTCTAGATGCTTCTGTATAAAATTCTCATCCTCCTATGTCGAATCTTTAGCAGGTAAGTTCTTCCACTTGATGAGATAATCTGAAATTCCTCCAAAATTTTAGTTGTTGAATTCTTGTTTCTATGACTGCTTTAGGTTCCAATATGATTTTTCCTTCCTCGTCAATTTCTGGAAATTTTTTTTGAAATGAAGGATTGTCACCTATAACCTCATTTAAGCATGAAACATGGAAAACTAGGTGAACTCGGGAGGATGCGGGAAGTTCCAATTTGTATTCCATAGTACCAATCTTTTGCAACACGTTGTATAGACCATAGTACTTTGGTGATAATTTATTATCCTTCTTATCTTTCTTGAGGGACATTTGTTTGTATGCTTTTAGCCGTAAAAATACCTAGTTGCCTACATTAACACTTATTTCACTGCGATGTTGATCCGCTTGTTTTTTATTCTATGCCAAAGTGAGGTTATCCTTTAAGAATTGGAGAAATTATTGTTGATGCTTGATGTGATATTCCACTGCTTGAACCTTAGGATTTTCTCTTAAATATGATGTTATGGAAGGTGGATGATATCCATAAAGTTCCATAAATGGGCTTATTTTTGTTGCATTATGGAAGGAAGTGTTATACCACCATTCAGCCAGAGGTAACCAGTTGAACCATTGTGTTTTTTTATCAGATATAATGCAACAAAGATATCCTTCCAAACATTTATTCACTATCTCAGGTTTCCCATTAAATTGAGGATGATAAGATGAGCTATGAGCTACTTGAGTACCCAAACCAAAAAATAATTGCGTCCAAAAATTTCCTGTAAAAACGAGATCTTAATCGTTTATAATAATATTTGTTTTTCCATGTATCTTTTTAATTGTTTCCTTAAATGCAGTTGCAATTGTGTTTGCTTTAACTGGATGAGATAATGCACAAAAGTGTGCATACTTGGTAGTTTTGTCAACAATCACCATGATGAAATTTTTTCCTTAGGACTTGGGTAAACCTTTGATAAATTCCATTGAAAGCTCCTCCCAACATTGACTTGGTATGGATAAAGGTTGTAACAGACCCAGGGTCTTAATTGTCTCAACTTTATTTCTTGCCGAAAACTTTTGAATATCATATTTAAAGATATCCCAAAAAAAATCCTTCTTTACCCTTTGGTAAGTTTTTAAAAATCCCGAGTGCCCTCATAAAAGAGAGGTGTGCAATTATAATAGAATATTTTTTTGAGTTGGGAATTATTACAAATATATAAGAGATATTTGTACCATAATGAATCATTTTTCCAACTAAATGTATCAGATGTACTAGGATCTTGCTGCAACTTTTGAATGAGTGTCCATACTTCTTCATCATTCTTCCATTCATCCCTTTCTTCAGTTATCCAATCCAGTTGGATAATAGAAATGGCATATAGAAATGCTTCTGCATCCTCATCCTTTATTGCGAGTGCACCTGCAACAAATTTTTTCTTCCCTTTTTGGAGATGATTTCAAAGTCATAACCTAACATTTTTGTGACACATTTTTGCTTCTCTTCTGAAAATAATATTTGTTCCAAAAAGTATTTAAGATTATCATTATCTGTTTTTACCTTGAAGTGTCCTCCAATTAGGTAAGGTCGCCATTTCTTTAGTGCATGTAGTATTTCCAACATGTATTTCTCATAAATAGCTTTGTGTAAATACTTTCCTTTGACTAGATGACTTTAAAAATAATTGGGTCTTCCTTCTTGCATTAAAACGACACCAATTCCATCAGCCAGCGCAACATAGCTCACATCCTGGGCTTCACCATAGCCTCTTTGCCGTCCAAATACCTGGGAGATCCTCTCATGGACTCAGTTATCAAACACTCTTCCTAGAGAGAGCTGTTGGATAGAATGGAAATTAAATTGTCCAACTAGACCCATTGCTCCCTCGACATTTCCAGACGTTTGGTTCTCATCAAATTTGTACTTTAGTCCCTACCCATATACCTATTTTCTATTCTAGCAGCACCAAAAAAGGGTCCTCAAAGCCATTCACAATCTGCAAAGAACCTTCCTTTGGGGGGGATCCAAAGACAAAAACAAATGGGCGCCAGTCAAATGGAAAGAGGTTTGTACTTTAAAAGCACAAGAAGGATTGGGACTGAGAGATCCAGAAGATAACAATAGCATCGTGGGCACCAATAAATCGTGGAAATAGGTATGCAACCCTCACATACCATGGGCAACCCTATGGGCTACCAAATATGTAGGTAATTCGCAATGGAGGAAATAATTAGATTCAACATCGCACTTGGAGGATCCCAAATCTCGAATGTAGCCAACCAAAAAAATAGTTGATCTAAACCCATAGCTTCTGGGAACTGTGCAATGGAACTCAAGCCAAATTTTGGGAGGATTCATGGTAGAAAATGCCTAGTCTATCCTTAATCTTCCCTCGACCCCTCTAGAGCATAGTCCTAGAAGTAAGATAACAAAATTGCATCCAAGACTTTTGGATCAATGAAACAACTCAAGGCTACAGGACTTGGCTGCACACAGACAAATGGTAGGCATACTCGAACATTGAACGTCACAGAGATATTTGAGAGGAATTAACAAAAAAAATAAGAATTAGAACTCATCATGGCCGAAAATTCTTCGTTGAGGCCATACTCCAAGTGGTAACTACTCAACTAAGGAATTCTATCATTTATTACAATATTTGAACCCTGGCCCCACAAATTAGATATGGAAGAAGATATGGACTGCTAATATTTGGCCCAAAGTAGCTACATTTTTATGGTTGCTTAGAAAAAGACACATCCTCACATGGGAAAATATTTTGAAGCGGGTTTTTGTGGGTCCTTCGAGGTGTCTCCTATGTCAAAACGACATCTAAACCATTGATCATTTGCTGGACCTCTACCCCATATCCAACACTTTCTGGGACAGGATTGAAATATTATGTAGCAGATCCAATTGAGACAAGGATAATATGACCAACACCATTAGAAAGTGGTAGGATAATCCCTACTCCAACAATCTTCTGAATCGTCTCTGGCAGTTGATTCCAGGTCTACTCATATGGAATCTCTAGAAAGAAAGAAACATTAGGATCTTTAAAGACATAGCCTCAAATTGAGACCAATTCTGCGCCAACCTACACAACAAATTAGAAGAAACTCTCGCCATGGCTCACTGGGGGAAGGATGACCTCCCCATTAGGGGAAATTTGAGGTCTAAAATGGGCCTCCTAAGGAAATTATAAAATAATAGTGGAAATAATAAAATAATATTAGATCACATCATCAACATGGGTACTCCTTGGATGAGGAATTAAATTTTACATCCAATGAGTACTCCGGCTCGAAATTTGAGTAAAAAATTTGGGAGATAAGTTGAAAATACGAGTTGAAAAAGTAGTTTAATGATTTTATTATTTTTTAATATTTTTACCTTTTTACTTAAAAAATGGTGAATCATCCCCCATGTTTGACATCATCATCTTGAATCCTATTAATTCTTGTAAAGTTTATTTTGTTTGTACATTTTTCATAGGAGGCCCATTTTAGACCTCAAAATTCCCCTAATGCGACAACCATAGCGAATGCACCATTTGGAAAAATTGGCACATATGCATTACGCCCCAAATGGATAACTCCTCCCCAAGCATAGGTAGGATCCATGCACCTAAACAATGGAATCCCCCCCTAGGCTAGTTTCTTCAAGTGAAACTTCGATGTAGCCTCCAAAGGCAACCCAAGGGAAGCTGGCTTTGGGGGTATCTTCAGATATTATAAAGGCAAACCCCAACACACTTACTATGGAAACCCGAGGTGGGACAAAAAAAACTTCGTGGAGGTGGAGGGGCTTATACAGGGTATCTCCATAGCCATTTAGCTCAAATTTTTCCCACTAGAAATGGAAGGAGACTCGCAACTCATCATTCAAGCAGCCACTCACATACTCCTTGGCACTTCTCCCTCAAAGGTTTCTACCAGATGGAGGCTAGCCAACCGTCTCAACTTCTTGGAACATTTTCTACAACACGATAGGGCCATTACCTTCCACCATGTGTGTCGAAAGGCAAACACTGTAGCTGATATCCTTGCCAACAAATGAGTGGATAGCCATTCAATGCTATATCACTCTAACTTCTCTCATATTGAGGATGAAACCTTGTGAGAGAACTGCCATACTCTCCTCCAAAAGGATCAAACTTCTTCAGATGTGGGTGACATGCCTCGACCGTGCAAAGCCAACTGTTCCCATGCTCAGGCTGACGATGCCCTACACAACTAGCTTTAACTTGATGCAGAACCTCATCTTAGCAATCATTCACCTACTGCATCTGATCTTCTTCCATACACTGAATCACATGAAATTTCAAGTGCAATGTCCCAACTCGCATATGCTAGCATGCCACAAAACCACACAACATCTTCGCTTGTGCCACAGGTCTTCAAAAGGAACTGTTACTCCTCATTATGTCATCCCCTCGCTACTCTAGTCGGCCTATAGAGCCTTCTCTACCTCTTCCCTAACGATCATGTTTTTGCTTCAATTTCCTCACGCATTCCACCTATTTCACACTCTCCTTGTTGTGCGCCCCCTTACTTGTGCTAGCCTATGGTGTGCTTCTCCCATTGATTCCATGCTGGTTGCGCACCCCCCTCGGTGTCCCCCCTGACCGCACGCCTCCCTTTGGAATTCCCCTATTCTTTTTCTTCATCCCGCTACATGCTTTATGAGGTAGGTACCATTATTGCATGACCCCCTTCTACACGCCCCCCCACTGCATAACCCTCTATTGCACACCCCCCCGTTGTGCTTCTCTGCTGCGCGTTCTCTTGTTGTGCACTTCACTTCCTTAAGCCTAGTCTCCCTCCCTCCGCTTTTTTTCCCCCCATGGCTTTGTGACAACTTCAAAAGACTATCAGGGGTATTCAAAGAGGTGTGTTCTTGTGTCACTACCATCGCGGTCAAGACCACCATTTGGAATCCATTGAGGGCTCCTCTACTGGTAGCCATGACAGGGAAGTACCTCAACGATCTGAGTGCACCCAAGATGAGACATCCCTAGCTTCGAAGAATCATAGGGGCATAAGAGGCCCAAGGAAGTCCACCATTGTGTACTCTAAGCCACCCACTCCTCGAAAAACCGAGTCTCTCCCGGTTCAAGAGCCCGTGGAGGAGGATATAGACATGTGGATCATGGATTCAGAAGGATTTTGGACGAGAGTTATAGATGTTGAGTACCCAGTCGCCCCTATCATCCGCACAGCCACTCCTAAGCCATTGTGCATGCCTTCTGCTAAGGAGGAGGCCATTACGCAGGAATATTGATGCTGCATTGAGGAGGTTGACCCTACTACAGAGGATGATGAAGGATCACCAATTCTATGTGGTTGCTCGGATCTTTTTTGTTTTTTGTTATTCCATCACATACTATAGATCGTTTTCTTTTATATGTGTCATGTAATACTTTGTAAATAATGATTGTCTGATGCTATTAAGGGGTTGGTTATCTCTTAGGAGGCAACCCCAAACATGCCCTCTTTTGAAAGATTCTAAGGATGGGATTGGTTAAGCACTGCTTACCATCTTAGCCTAATGCCTATGTAAAGTTTTGTTTTGATCTAATATAGCTTAGCCTAACTTACAAAAAAAAATGGCACCAATTCCATTTCTTGAGGCATCACATTCCACAATAAAGGTTTTTGTGAAGTCAGGCGTGGCTAGGAATGGTGCATGGCACATTTCTTCTTTAATATGTTCAAAGGTCTTAACTGCTTCTGGAGTCCAAGAAAATGCATCTTTCTTCAGTAATGTTGTTAGAGGTGCTGCTATTCTCCCATAATTCTTTACAAACATGCGATAATACCCTGTCATCCCTATAAATCCTCGCAGGTGCTTTATGGTTGTGGGGATTTTCCATTCCTTAATGGCTTGAATTTTTTTAGGGTATACCTTAACACCCTCATGAGATACAATATGACCCATATATTACACCTCTTGTACTCCAAAGAAACGTTTGTATGTTTTTTCATACAATTGTTTCTCCTCCAATAGTTTGAGCACCATGTCAACATGTTGAGCATGATCCTTCCTAGACTTGTCGTATATTAGTATATCATCAAAAATTACTAACAAAAATTTTATAAGGAAGGGTTTGAAAATGGAATTTATCAAACCTTGAAATGTAGAAGGTGCATTGGTAAGGCCAAAAGGCATGACCAAAAATTTATAATGACCCTCACGAGTTATAAAAGTTGTTTTCAAAATGTCTTCAGTATTCATTCTAATTCTATGATCTCATGAACGAAGATCCAACTTGGTGAAGTAAATTTCTCCATGTAATTCATCAATATTAGGAATGGGAAATTTATATTTAATAGTGAGTTTTTTGAGCTACCTATAATCTGAAAAAATGCACCATGATCAATCCTTCTTGTGCACCAATACTACTGGAGCAGAGAAATAACTTTGACTAGGTTGAATTATACTGGCCTCTAGCATTTTTACAACCATACGTTCAATTTCACACTTTTGGGCATAGGGGTATATGTATGGCCTAATGTTTGGAGGAACACTTCCTATAATTAAATTAATAGCATGATCATGATCATGAACAGGTGGGAGGCCTTTGAGAGTCTCAAATACCTTGGAATGATTGTCCAAGACATTTTGGAGATCTGGAGAAATAGATGATTCCGATGTTTGAAGCTCTAGTGAGCATAATTTTGCAATTACACCCTAAGTTCTTTATTTAGAAGTTTTTCATGCCATTAGAGTTGATTATATTTCCTAGTTTCCCTACAATACATCTTAATTCAAATTCCTTTCCTTCCAAAAAAAAATCAAGAAAAGTTCTTGAAAATTAAAAGCTAACGCACCCAAAGATTGTAACCATTGACCTCCTAGTACATCATCAGCACCACCCATTGGAATGGAAAGAATTGGACTATTCAATACATATTCCCCTATTGTTAGCTTGATATTCTAGAACTTTCCAAAGTAATTGATAGGTCCTCCATTTTCAACCATCACTTGACATTCTCTTGCTGGATATAATAATCAATTCAATTCCTTGGCTATCTTACAATGAATAAAATTATGGGTACTACCAGAATAAATCAATGCTATTACATTTTTCTTCTTGATATGTCCTTCTATATTCAGAGTTTGATGAGTGGTAATTTCTGGAAATGCATTACAAGATATGGTCAGATTCATTTATTCTCTCTCTAGGGTTGGTTCTTGGTGTATATCCTATTCTTTTGAATTTTCTTGTTCCTTTTCTTCCTCCTCTTCACAATCTATGTAAAATAATTTCTTCTCAACACACTTATGACCTTTAGTTTATTTTTTATCACAAATGTAACAAAGTCTTTTTCTCTTTTATATTCCAACTTTCTTGGTGTCAACCTTGTAGGTTGTGGAAGGCTAGGAGTAATAGCACTTCCATATTTATAATTGTGAGTGGTAGGATTCCTTGTCACCATAATTTTACTTTCAATTTTTCTTGCCAACCTGAATGCCTTCTCCAATGAATCAGGTTTCCAAACGTGAACCTCGTGTTGGATGTTATCCTTTAAAGTCCCTATGAATACATCGATCTTAGGTTCCTCTAAAATATCATTTACCCTTATATTCAATTTTTTGAAGTCCTTAGTGTGCTCCACCATTGAATTCTTTTGTTTTAGATTTGTCAATTGGCTAAAGAAGGTGTTGCTCTTTGTATCCTCATAATGTGCTATCATTTCCTTTGTAAAAATTGACCAAATAACAATTTTTTTGCGAGAGAAAAGCCATTGATACCACAAAAATTTGAGTACGTTCTAAATATAAAGTTTCAATGTGTGCCTTTTGTGTGTTTTTCACATTATGGAGATCAAAATATTGCTTCATTTGTAGTATCCATGTTACAATATCTTTGCCATCAAACTTCATCATATCAATATTTGGAATATGGTGTGTCTTCAATCTAGCATTATAGTATATTAAATCATGATTAACATTTATTTTGTTCTCATCATGAGTTTCCTCTACTACCTTTTCGCCATTTGGAAGATTTTCGTGTAGTAACTTTTTCAAACCTTCCTTCAAACCTTCAAGTTTTTCTTCTACACCATTGATCTTAGCTTCCATAAATTTCTTCAAACCATCCATATTAGCTTCCATGCCATCCTTCAAACCATCCATCTTAGCTTCGATGTCTGCTTTTAAACCATCCATGTCACCTTTTAGTTCATCTTTGGTCGCTCTTTGTGAGAGAAAAATTTGTTGCACCTGGTCCTATAATTTTGATATATCATGTTGCAATTGTTCCTCTTCATGTGTCATAGTAGATATTTTTTAGGGCTTAATTGGTGTGGAATTATTTTTATTGGGAGGCATTTAATGTGCTTCAATATTTCCTTGGAATGGCTTCAAACTGATTTTTCAAACAAAAGTAATGAATTTTTAAAAAATACACACTTTTTTCCGTGATTTGTAGGAGCTTGATCTTGAAAATGTTGTATCTTTGTAATTTTGGATCTCCAAAATATAAACCTCGGTCTTGTAGTAGCCCTCTTAGTATTCTTTCTAATTGCATAGGTCAAACCCTATTTTGATTCTTCAGCATAAATTTATGAAAAATATCCCATGATGACTCAATTATGGACTTATTCAATAGAGTGAGGTTGTAAGGGGTGCCACATGTCACTTTTTAAATATTCAAATCTTAAATTGATACAAGAAAAACTACAGTCTGTGAAACTTTGGCTACTTTTCACATAATTCGAATCTGATTCTTGAAATGAAAGTTAGGACGATTTTCCCTTGGTCACTTGTTTGAGACTAAATTATAGAGCTTGAAAAAACACTAACTTCTTGAGATCATATCTTTGAAAATATAGAGAACCAAGCTCTAAAATTCCAGCACGAAGTTCACCAAGATTTTTACTCCACTTGGTTTTAATTTCAGCTTCTTAATCTTTGTAGAAACAAATTATAGCGAAAATTCCAAGATGACATTTTTTAAGAAGCGAAACCTTAGAATCCAAAAATTTGTTACCAAATGTTATGTAACCAACTCACAAAACAATAGAAATAATAGATAAATTACAAATACTGAAAATTGTGGTCTAGTTTTGTATGTAGGAGATCAAGAAAATCTATGGTACATTGACAGTGGATGTTCAAAGCATATGAAAGGTGAAAAAGATAAGTTTATTTCATATAATGAAATAAAGAAAGAAAATAATGTTACTTTTGGTAATAACTCACCTGCTGCTATCAAAGGGAAAGGAATTGTGTTGTTAAAATAAAAGGTCAAGACTGAAAATGTTTTATTTGTTGATAGATGAAGGCATAACTTGTTAAGTGTCAGTCACATGTGTGACCAAGGGCATGCAGGTTTTTTCAAATCAAATAATTGTGTGGTAAGAAATCTGGATACAAGTAAGATCATGAAAATGGGAACAATAACTCTAGGAAATGTCATGTCTTGGAAGGTTACCAAGAGCATTGTTACTTAAGCAAATCTGAAGAAAGTTGCCTTTGGCACAAAAGGTTGGGACACCTTAGATTTTCTCAATTTTACAAATCAAGCAGAATGGGAGCAGTTCGTTATTTTAATAACATCACTCCACCTGAGAATATCATCTTTAAATCATGCCAATTTGGTAAGCAAACTAGTGTTCATTTTAAAGGTAAAAATGTACTTCAAGTAAGCCACTTGAACTTATTCATATTGATTTATGTTGTCCTATGAGAAATAAATATCCTCGTGGTGAACAACACTTCATATTATTCATTGATGATTTTACAATAATCTATTAGATTGTCTTAATAAAACATAAATATGAATGATTTGATAAATTTAAAGTATTCAAGTATGTGGTAGAAAACGATTTAGATTATAAAATCAAATGTCTTAGACCTGATAGAGGAGGAGAGTTTATATCAGATGAGTTTTTCAATTCCTGTGAATAGCATGGAATCAAAAGACAATTCTCTATAACTAAGACTCCTCAACAAAATTGAGCAGCAGAAATAATGAGTAGAACAATCCAACAAACGGCACGTGCCATGATTGATGAGTCAAGAACATATCATACCTTTTGGGAAGGTAATATTGATGATCGGAAAAGTACTAGTGGAGGAGCATTTTATTCGAGACCCAACTTGGTTTCATGATTCAACAAGAAATAAATCTCCATCACTCTATCTATTGTTGAGGTAGAATATGTTGTTGCTACATCTTGATGTACTCAAATTATATGGATGCTCCAAACTTTGCAGGACATTCAAGTCACTTTTCCTCAACCTGTACCTATTCTCTGTGACAATCTTAGCACCATAAATATGTTTAAAAATCCTGTCATGCACTAAAAAACAAAACACACTCCAATAAAATTTAATTTTCTGAGAGAATAGGTGCTTGATCAAAAGGTAAAATTGGAGTATGTTCCTTCAAAGGAAAAAGTCGCAAATATATTTTCAAATCCACTTCCACATGATTTATTTGAATATACTAGAAATAAATTAGGAATGATTCATGATTCATCACTCTACTAAGTTTTCTAACTTGTATGTCATGTTCAAGGGGGGGTTGTGACTGTAAATTTCTACCGTTTACTCTATGTACGTAGATAATGTGAAGGACAATTGTGTATATACATGTTTTCTGATTTAGAAAGCCTCACAAACATCTCAATGATTGATAAAATGGCATAGATTCATATATGCATTCAGCATTTCATGTTTGGTCTTATGTTTCTGACATTGGTTTATTTTAGTTGGTTGGTTTATGGGGAGAAACTATTATAGCCCTAAAGTCCCTTGTTGGAATTATGGCTTCATAAGAATGTCTTGTTGCATATCTTTGCTAATGCCTAGATATTTCTATTTCTACTGATGGATATCTATATGTTTCAATTTTGTCACTAGTTATCAATGATGCATGGTTTCCAAATGATAAATTTTATCTATTGATATTCTTTATGAGGAGGATGTGTTTGTTGAAGTTACTTGGTGATGCTTGGAAGCATTGCATACTTAGTATCTTGTTGATGATGCTGAAGAGTTTGATGCTCCATTTCCCTATCTTACTTCTTAATGAGGAGGATTTTCATGTTTCTTCTATGATGTTGCTATCAATATTCATGTTTCAGGTTCCTATATTGCATATGGTGGTTGTTAATGACTATCATGATCTTACAGCTTCATTTTTGAGGTCATGTTTTGGTTATATATGTCTTGTTTTTCTCTTGGTGTAAAGTTCATGTAAAATATTTGTAAAATCAAATCGTCTACCAACAATTGATGTAATGTTAAGTAAAATATGTAACCCCACTAAGTTGGTTGATTAATGTACTCATGATTCCTTGTCGATAGAAAAGGTAATATTTGGTTGAGTCATAGAGCCATGTAATTCATTGAATACCTTCAAGAAAATTCAGCATATGCTCAGGGGGAGCATGGTCAGTATACAAGTTTCACATGCAACAACCTTCATTCAACATTATTCATCCCTTTTCCCTTGATGTAAAAGAGGGGAAGAACCTTGTTGTTTGGAGAAATTTTTTTGGAGAGAAGCTTGGTAAGAAGTCTTGGTATTTGCAGGTCTATTTGTAGGTATTTACGGGTGGTAACCAAACACAAATATAGTTACCATCAAGTCCAAAGGGGGAGATTGATGGAATTATGGCTAATGTGTTGTCCTGGATAGAAACCTACTTGATAAAGATGTCAAAATTATGATAACATGATGTTTATACAAAGTGATACAAATTCTATAGGTGATATGGACAAAGGAATGTTAGTGCAAAGTCATATGGATGGAAAAGGTAAAGTTTGAGAAAGTATACACGGATCTTGAGCAGCAAGGTCATGCACATACACAAGTACTATGTGTTAGGTCCCTATATTACTAGTGTAGTCCCTTATTGTTGTTATTTTAACCCCCTTATTTTTATTGTTATACCCCTGTAACCTCCATATTGTTATTATTGTGCCCTTACATTATTATTGTTAGGTCGGCTAGGATTATACTATGACCCCATGGAATCCTATATATAGAAGGAGGTTTTGTCATTTGTATCATCCAAGAATTTTTCATTTATGTAAAGTAAAGGAGGTTCCCCCCTTGAAGTGACTGAATTCTAAGGCGTTGATATCTCTTGTCTTCTATTTTTGGAGTTGGTTTCATAACATTTGGTATTAGAGCTTTGGATTATAGGGTTTCGCTACTCCAAACAGGTCATCGTGGAATTTTCTCTATAACTTGTTTTCTACAAAGGTTCAGAAGATGAAATTTTTAATACGTGAAGCTGAAATCCTAAGGAACTTTGTATAAAAATTTTAAATCTTTGTTTGCAATATTTTCTGAGATATGATCTATGGAAGTTAGGGTTTTTGCAACCTCCTTAATTTCATCTAAAAGAGGTGATATTGGGAAAATCATCATAACTCTCTCTCTGAGAATCAGATTGGAATTCTATAAAAAGTGGTAGAACATGCACGGATTTTAGTTTTCTTTATATCAATTTCAGAGCTGAAGGAGGAAAAAATGACACATGGCACATTGTACAAGTTCTCTCTATTGAACCAGTCCATAATTAGGTCATTGTGGGAGATTGGGCATAACTTTTCCTTGAAGCATCAAAATCAAGTAATACCTATGCTATTTGAAAGAAGCTTCAGAGGGCTACTACAAGACCGAATTTTAGATATTAAAGATCTTAAATAACAAAGATAATTCAGTTTCAATATCGAGCTCCTCAAAAGCAAGAAAAAGGTGTGTATTTTTTTCTTCAAATTGCATAAGTCTTGTTCGAAAAATCAGTTTAAAGTGATTCCAAGGGCATATTGAAGCATAGATATCAGTATTGGGTTTTAAAATTCCCACTAAAAATAATTCAACACCCATAAACCCTTAGAATACTCTACTATGAATCATGAAGATGAAGAAGTGCAACATGATATATCAAAATTACAAGAGCAAGTGCACCAAATTTCGCTATCGCAAAGAGCAACAAAAAATGAAATGGAAGTTTTGAAGAAAGGCATGGAAGCGAAGATGGATGGTTTGAAGAAAGGTGTGAAATCTAATATGGAGGGTTTGAAGAAAGGCATGGAATCTAAGATTGATGGTTTGAAGAATGGCATGGAAGACATGGAAGAAAAAATGGAAGACATGAAGAATGATATAAAAGTAGACATAGAAGGCTTGACAAAGTTGATCCAAGAAATGATTCTTAATGGCGAAAAGATAGTAGAGGACACTATGATGAGAACAAAATAAACGTTAATCATGATTTCATAAACTTGAATGTTGGATGGAAGACCCACCATATTCCAAAGATCGATATGAGGAAGTTTGATGGAAAGGATCCCGTAACAAGGATACTACAGATGGAGCAATATTTTGATCTTAATAATGTGCAAAACACACAGAAGGTACGCATTGTAACTTTATATTTTGAAAAAAATACATTTGTATGGTATTTATGGATTTTATCCCGTAATAAAATTGTCACTTTGTCAATTTTTTCAAAATAAATGATAGCACATTATGAGGATACAAAGAGAAACACCTTCTTTGGCCAATTGATAAATCTCAAACAAAATGGTTCAGTGTTGGAGTACATTGAGGATTTCCAAAAAATGAATATAAGGGTAAATGATATTCCAGGGGAACACAAGATTGATGTATTCATAGGGAATTTGAAGCATAACATCCAACATGAGGTTCACCTTTGGGAACTTGATTCATTAGAGAAGGCATTTAGGTTGGAAAGAAAAAATGAATGTAAAATTATGGTGACAAGGAAGCCTACTAATCACATCTATAAAGATGGAAGTGTTGCTACTGCTATACTTACACAACCTACAAGGTTGACACCACAACGATTGGAAGAAAATAGAGAAAAAGGTCTTTGCTATAGTTGTGATAGAAAATACACTAAAGGTCATAAGTGTGCTGAGAAGAAATTATTTTACATAGATTGTGAAGAGGAGGAATAAAATGAACAAGAAACTTAAAAAGAAGAGGATATACACCATGAACCAAACCTACAGAAAGAATAAATGAGTCTGACCATATCATGTAATGCATTTGCAGGAATTACCACTCCTCAAACTCTGAAGATAGAAGTACATATCAAGATATGTAATAGTGTTGATTGATTTAGGTAGTACCCATAATTTTATTCATTGGAAGGTAGCCAAGGAATTGAATTTCTTCCTATACCGAGCACCAGAATGTCAAGGATGGTTGCAAATGGAGGAACTATAAATTTCTCTAGAAAATTCCATAATATCAAGCTAACAATGGGGGAATATGTATTGAATATTCCAATGATTTCCATTCCAATGGGACATGTTGATGTTGTACTAGGAGTACAATGGTTACAATATTTGGGGACGATAGCTTTTAATTTTCAAGAACTTTTCTTGAAATTTTTTTCAGAAGGAAAGGAATTCCTATTACAGGGTGTCGCAGGGAAGCTGGGAAATATAATAAGCTCTAATGTCATGACAAATCTTCTGAAGAAATAACAACGAGGTGTAATTGCACAATTATTCTCACTAGAAGTTCCAACATCAAAATCATCTATTTCTCTAGATGTCCAATAGTTTTGGACAATCATTCTAAGGTGTTTGAAACTCCCAAAGTGTTGATATTGCAACAAGATGATGAGCTTAGTGAAAATAGTCACCTTCACTAAGTGGGCCCACAGGTTATTTTTGGTGCAACTCTATTTTTAGACTATGTCTATTTTTAGACATGTCGATCATATTCTATGAGTTGTAGGATGCTATTTGTGGATGGTTGGTCAAGTTGGAAAAAAATAGATGGACTTATTTTTTTATACATATTGGGTGGAATATATTTTTAGATTTCCAGTATAAAAATAGATATGTCAAATATTATTAGCTCTTAATAATATTTGGACTATAAACATTATCTTATTCTCTTGGAGCACTTCAGTTAAGTGCACAGACGTGGCATAAGAGCTGACAGAAGGAATTACACTATTCCTGAGGGTTAAGTGGAGCTATTACATGGAGACTTCATTTAGAACTCATGTGACAGAGTTTGGTGGAGTTATTGAGGTAGTTGGTTGAGTTGTGTTCAGTTTAACTCAGTTAGACACAGTTGAGCTAGTTGTATATAGTCTAACTGCTTGATACACTAGTGAGAGTGGTGTGAATTAATTAATAATTAATTCACTAATTATTAACTCATTAATCAACTGAAGAATACATCAGTTAACTACAGTGCATGGACAGTTTCAGTGGAGACCAGTGGAGAGGTAGGTGAAAGAGAAAGTTGACTATCAGTTGTGACTATAGTGTTGCATGATTTGCAACACCCAGTGATTGGATATGCCAATGAGGATTGCATGAGAAATTCTGGACCAATTCGAGTTCATTCAGAGCCATTCTTCAGCAGGGATTGCGCAGTAGAGGCAGGCTAGTAGGTGGCAAAGATCGGTGCATGGATTTGCTAGATCAGGCCTAATTAGTGTGTAGTGATTGTATTGTACTGAGAGCTTGACATGATCAGCTTTGTATGAGGATTGTTACATGATCTCTATGACATATATTATATACAGATATTTGGGGTTTTTAGCTTCAGGCTTTCCTGTTAAAACATTGTGTTCATATGTGTGATTTTTTATGGTTTCTATGTGTGCATGCAATTGATTTTATTTCCGCAAGAAATAATCAATAGTAGAAAAGATTTTGTATTATGCATGAAGTCAAATAGTGTGTGATCAGGAGAATCTTGGATGTATAATGCATTAGTTATATAATTTCTACATGGTATCGGAGCAATATTGATCATTGGAGTAATTGAAAATCATTGAAGCGGTTGAGTTTTGTGCTAGTGGAATTCGAATTTGCAATAGTGTTTTCTTGGTGTCGAAGTTGAGATGTCTTTCAATGGATTTAGATTGGAGTATGCCCTTGAGGGAAGCTATAATTATATTGCATGGAAGGACAGGATGGAGACGGTGCTGGAGGATAATGGGTTGAAGGAGTTCTTAGATGCAGAAATTCCAAAACCTGCTTCTAGTGATGCTTCCGCACTTAACAAATGGCAAAAGAAGAAAGAAAAATGTCAAAGGATTCTATTGGAAGGTGTGAAGGATCACATAGTGTCCAAAATTCATGGTAAAGCTTCTCTATTCTTGATGTGGAAAGCTTTGACAGACTTTTTCCAAAGCAAGAGCGACCAGAGGAAGTTGGCGCTCCAGGATAAACTCAAGAAGATAAAAATGGAGAAAGGCGACAGTATACCCAAGTACCTCACGAAGTTTTTCCAGTGCAGGGATGAACTGGGAAGTGTGGGGGTTACTGTAGATGAAGAGGACTTGGTGAGCTTGGCTCTCCTTGGGCTTCCGAAGAGTTGGCATTCCTATGAGGACTCTGTCAATGTCGGGAGAAATTGCCGGGATGGGAGCGACTTTGGTCGAATCTTGTGCAGGAGGAGATAAATTGGAGTACCAGGGATGGATCTTCATCGAATAATGAAGATGAAGAAAATTGTGCTTTGGCTACCAAAGCAAGGAAGGGGAAGAGCAAGAATAATAATTCTCAATCCGGTGCGAAAGGCAAGAAGCAGGACATGTCCAAGGTGAAGTGCTTTCACTGTCACCAACATGCACATTACGCCACTAATTGTCCACAGAAGAAGAAAAATAAGCAGGCTGCTGGATCTGCAGCTGGAGAGGCCTTAGCCTCGTAGTTTGAGCTGGATTTTTCATTGATCGCATGCTTGGTCTCAATTATGATGGGTTCAATGTGGTTTCTTGATAGTGGTGTGTCTTTCCATATGACCGGAGACAAAGATTTATTTACTGATCTAGATGAGAAGGATCTTGGAGTGCACATTGAGATGGGCGATGATGGTAGATACAGTGCGACTGGTATCAGGACCATTTCCTTTAAGAGGGAGTCTGGTAAACCTTTCATCTTGAAGGATGTCATGCATGTTCCAGGATTGAAGAAGAATCTGATCTCTGTGGCGATGTTGGAAGACAAGGGATATGATGTTGTCTTTAGCGAGGGAAAGGCTTTCCTGCGCAGTAAGGAAACTGGTGAAACCCATAGGATAGGGTTTTGAGTTAAGAACCTTTATCAGTTGCAGGTAGATGGATGTGCAGCAATGGCAGGAAAGGCAGAAGGAGTGGTGAGCTGAGATGAGGGCGAGCTATGGCACAGGAGATTAGGCCATCTTCACCATGGTGCTTTGAAAATTTTGTAGTAGATTTCTACCGGGATTCCCAAAGGTACACTTGCGCAGTCAGATCAGTGCAAGGGATTTAATTTGGGAAAATTTATGAAATCCACCTTTCATGAGAAGGATAGTCATGCCACGATGATCCTTGAGAGAATTCACACAGATGTTTGTGGACCTTTCTCAGTATCTTCGACAACAAAGCACGGGTATTATGTGATATTTGTTGATGATTTTTCTCATAAGTGCTGGATATTCTTCATGCAAAAGAAGAGTGAGACATACTCAAAGTTCTGTGAGTTCAAGGCACTGGTTGAGAAAGAATCGGGGAAGTAGGTGAAGGCTCTTAGGAGCAATAATGGTGGTGAATTCATCTCTGGTGAGTTCAAGGACTTTTGTAGCGTAGAAGGAATTTGAAGAGAGCTCATAGCGCCTCATAACCCACAGCAGAATGGGGTCACTGAGCGGAAGAACAGAACAATCGTGGGTGCTGCACGAGCGATGTTGCATGATCAGAGTCTTCCCATACACTTGTGGGCTGAGGAATGCAATACTGTAGTTTATGTGCAAAACCATTGCCCTCATAGAGTACTTGGCATGAGTACACCCGAAGAGGCATTTTCTGGTAAGAAGCCTGATATTTCTCATTTGAAGATTTTTGGCTCACTTGTTTACATTCATGTGATGAAGGATGCCAGGAAGAAGCTAGAGCCAACCACAGAGGTTGGGATATTTGTGGGGTACACTGATACACCCCACAACTATCGTGTGTATTTTCCAGACAGTCGGAAGACTGTTGTGCCGACGAGATATCAAATTTCATGAGGAGAAAGCCATGAAGTGTTCGCTTGAGAGGGAGCCACACTTGCATGCAGATGAGGAGCTATTAGTTCCTAAGGATGAGCCTTAGGATGTGGATCAGCCACAAGAGGAGGTTCATGGAGTGGAAGAAACCACTCATGTAGCACCAAATATCAGAGGGCGGAAGCGCACTACAGAAGTTGAGTGATTGAATCTTGATGCAGAGAAGATTGTAGGAGCACCTACATCACAGCGCAGACAAGACAGTCACCTGACCGATATACTGAATACATGGCTCTGATGAGCAAGTGTATCATGACAGAGCCATCTTCTTTCGAGGAAGCTGTGGAGGACCCTGCATGGGTAGATGCCATGGTGGAAGAGTATGATTCGATTGTCAGAAACAGTGCATGGGAGATTGTCCCAAGGCTGGAAGGGAAATCAATGGTAGGTTTGATATGGATCTATAAAGTGAAGCAAGCAGCTGATGGGAGCATCGAGAAGTATAAGGCAAGATTTGTTGCCCAAGGCTTCTCACAGATTGAGGGGATCGACTATGAGGAAACCTTTGCACCTGTTGCAAGGTATTCTTCCATACAGAGCATCCTAGCTCTCTCAGCGCAGATGGGATGGCACATTAATCAGATGGATGTGAAGATTGTGTTCCTTAATGGAGTCATTGAGGAGGAGGTGTACATAGAGCAGCCCGAAGGTTTCGAGATCTTTAGCAGCGAGTCACATGTGTGTAGGCTCAAAAGAGCACTGTATGGGTTGAAACAAGCACCTCGTGCCTGGTACACATGGATAGATAATTATTTCACCAGTCTTGGTTTCACCAAGAGTGAGGCGGATCCGAACCTATACCAGATTTTGGTGGAGGGTAAGTTGCTGATCATTGTACTTTATGTAGATGATTTTATTTTTACGAGTGATGAACAATTGATACTCTCATGCAAGGCTGATCTTGCAAAAGAGTTTGATATGAAGGACTTGGGCCTCCTTCATTATTTCCTGGGATTGGAAATTTGGCAGTGCAGTGATGGATTGTTTGTGTCTCAAGGCAAGTATGCCCGGGAGATACTGGAGAAGTTAAACATGCATGGCTACAAGCCTATCGACACTCCTCTTCCTAGTGGTTGGAGGAAAGAGGATGTTATATCGGCAGAGGTAGTGGATGCCACTATTTACCGATAGTTGGTGGGGTTGCTTATGTATCTAGTCAATACACAACCTAACATATGCTACAATGTTACCAGCTTTCACAAACTATGGTTAAGCCTACCAAGCTCTTTTGGAAGGTAGGCAAGCATGTATTGAGATATATCAGAGGCACATCGGGATATGGATTATGGTACAGAAAGTCAGATGAGGTGAAGTTGCATGGCTTCAAGGATGCAGATTGGGCAGGGAGCCCAACGGACAGAAAGAGCACATCTAGAGGGATTTTAAGTATCGGGTCGACATTAGTTTCTTGGTACAACACGAAGAAGAGATCTGTGGCACTCAGTTCAACGGAGGCCGAGTACATGGCGGCGAGTTTGGCTGCATGCGAGGCTATATGGATGAGGAAGATCCTGGTCGGGTTGTTCGGTTCACACTTAGATCCTACTGTGATATATTGTGATAATCAGAGTTGCATCAAACTCTTGGTTAATCCAGTATTTCATGATAGTTCTAAACACATTGACATCTGGTATCATCATATCAGAGATTGTGTGCAACAGAAGATCATGTTACTTTCTTACATTCCTACGGAGGATCAAGATGCTGATATCTTGACGAAGGCGCTCACCAAGAGAAAATTCAAATACCATAGAGGCAGGATCGGGGTGGCAGATAATCCCTATCTTGTTGAGAGGGAGTGTTGATATTGAAACAAGATGATGAGCTTAGTGAAAATATTCACCCTTCACTAAGTGGGCCTGTAGGCTATTTTTGGCACAAGTCTATTTTTAGACTATGTCTATTTTTAGACATGTTGATCATATTCTATGAGTTGCAAGATGCTATTTGTGGATGGTTGGTCAAGTTGGAAAAAAATATATGGAATTATTTTTTTAGACATATTGGGCGGAATCTATTTTTAGATTGCCAGTCTAAAAATAGATATGTCAAATATTATTAGCTCCTAATAATATTTGGACAATAAACATTATCTTATTCTCTTGGAGCACTTCAGTTAAGTGCACAGATGTGGCACAGGAGCTGACAGAAGGAATTACGCTATTCTTGAGGGTTAAGTGGAGCTATTACATGGAGACTTCAGTTAGAACTTATGTGACAGAGTTTGGTGGAGTTATTGAGGTAGTTGGTGGAGTTGTGTTCAGTTTAACTCAGTTAGACACAGTTGAGCTAGTTTTATATAGTCTAGATGATTGATACACTGGTGAGGGTGGTGTGACTTAATTAATAATTAATTCACTAATTATTAACTCATTAATCAACTGAATAATACATCAGTTAACTACAGTGCATGGACAGTTTTAGTGGAGACCAGTGGAGAGGTAGGTGAAAGAGTAGGTTGACTATCATTTGTGACTATAGTGTTGCATGATTTGCAACACCCAGTGATTGGAGATGACAATGAGGATTGTGTGAGCAAGGTTGGACCAATTCAAGTTCATTCATAGCCATTCTTTAGCAGGGATTGTGCAGTAGAGGCAGGCTAGCAGGTGGCAAAGATCGGTGCATGGATTTGCTAGATCGGGCCTGATTAGTGTGTAGTGACTGTATTGTACTGAGAGCTTGACATGATCAGCTTTGTATGAGGATTTTTACATGATATCTATGACATATATTATATACAGATAGTTGGGGTTTTTAGCTTCAGGCTTTCCCGTTAAAACATTGTGTTCATATGTGTGATTTTTTATGGTTTCAATGTGTGCATGCAATTGATTTTATTTCCGCATGTAATGATCAATAGTAGAAGAGTTTCTGTATTATGCATGAAGTCAAATAATGTGTGATCAGGAGAATCTTAGATGTATAACGCATTATTTATATAATTTATACACAAAGGACTCCCACCTATTCATGATCATGATCATGCTATTCATTTGATTCTGAGAAGTGTTCCTCCAAAAATCAGGCCTTAAAGATATCCTTATGTCCAAAAGAGTGAAATTGAACATATGATTGCAGAAATGTTAGAGGCCGGTATAATTCAACCCAGTCAAATTTCTTTCTCTGTTGTAGTAGTATTGTTTCACAATAAGGATGGATCATGGCGCATGTGTCCAGATTATAGGGAGCTCAATGAGATCAATATTGAAGATAAATTTACCATTTCTGTGATTGATGAATTATTGGATGAATTACACGGAGAAATTTAATTTACCAAGTTGGATCTTCATTCGGGATATCATCAAATTAGAATGAAGACTAAAGATATTCTGAAAACATCATTTCAAACTCATGAGGGTTATTATGAATTTTTTTTCATGCCTTTTAGCCTTACCAATTCACCTTCTACATTTCAAAGGTTGATGACTTCCATTTTCAAACCCTTCCTGAGAAAAATTATGTTAGTATTTTCTTATGATATACTAATCTACAACAGGTCACAGAAGGATCATGTTCAACATGTTGATAGGGTGCTCAAACTATTGGAGGAGAAACAATTATATGCAAAAACCTCCACACGTTTATTTGGAGTACAAGAGGTGGAATATCTGGGTCATATTATATCTCACAAGGGTGTTAAGGTAGACCCTAACAAAATTAAATCCATTAAGGAATGGAAAGTCCCCACAACCATAAAGAAGTTGTGAGGAGTTCTTGGGTTAAGAGGGTATTATCGCAAGTTTGTTAAGAATTATGGGAGAATAGAAACACATCTAAAAACATTATTGAAGAAAGATGCATTTTCATGGACTCCTAAAGCAAATAAGGCCTTTAAACATCTTAAAAATGAAATGTGCCTAGCACAGGTCTTAGCTACGCTAGACTTCACAAAAACATTTATTGTGGGATGTGTTGCCTCAGGAAATGGAATTGGTGTTTTTTTAATGCAAGAAGGAAGACCCATTGCTTTTGAAATTCGTCCAATCAAAGGAAAGTATTTACATAAATTTATTTATGAGAAGGAAAATTTGGCAATACTACATGCAATAAAGAAATGGCAAGCTTACCTAATGGGAAGACACTTCAAGGTAAAAACTGATTATGATAGTCTTAAACACTTTTTGGTACAAAGACTATCTTCAGAAGAGCAGCAAAAATGGGTCAAAAAGATGTTAGGTTATGACTTTGAAATCATCTACAAAAAAGGGAAGCTCAATGTTGTGGCAGATGCACTCCCAAGAAAGGATGAAGAGGTGGAAGCATTGCTTTGTGCCATTTCTGTTATCCAACCAAATTGGATAACCGAAACAAGGGATGAATGGAACAAGGATGAAGAATTATGGACACTCATTCAAAAGTTGTAGCAATATCATAGTACATCTGATACATTTATTTTGAAAAATGATTCCTTATGGTATAAATATCGCTTATATCTTTGTAATAATTCCCAACTAAAACAAAAGATTCTTTTGGAATTGCACACTTCTCCTTTAGGAGGACACTCAGGATTTTTATAATCTTACCACAGGGTGAAGAAAGAATTTTTTTTGGGATGGACTTAAATCTAATATTAAAAAGTGTTGAAGATGGCAAAAAGAAACAGTGAAGGAGGCATCCTGAAACATCTTTCCTGATCCTAGTTGGAAAGTGATCACCTAAACTAGGTGGGGACCACACATGTGATTTTTGTCGAAAAATCTATTTTTAGACTATGTCTATTTTGCATATGGAGCATGGTCCGTGTGATTGCGTATGTTATTCTTGGAGTATTGGTCATGTTGGTAAAAATAGATGGACATCTATTTTGACTCCATAAAGTAGAAGAGGGTCGAAGTCTATTTTTAGATCGCCTTCCTAAAATAGAAGTTGAATATTATTAGCTCTTAATAATATTTGGACTATAAACATTATCTTATTCTCTTGAAGCACTTCGGTTTGATGCCCGGGGTTTGGCACATGTACCGATGTATGAAATATGCTTTTCCTAGGTTTAAGTGAAGCTATTGTGATGAAGACTTCAATTAGAACTCATGTGACAGTAGTAAGTAGTTTGGTGGAGTCGATTGAGGAAGTTAGTGGAGTTGTATTCAGTTTAACTAATCTAAACATAGTTGAGCTTTTGTATCCAAGTTAACTAATAGATACAATTAGTGAGAGTGGCGTGAATTAATTATTAATTAATTCACTAATTATAAACTCATAAATCAACTAAAGAATACATCAGTTAACTTCAGTGCATGGACAGTTTCAGTGGAGACCAGTGCAGAAATAGGTGAAAGAGCAGGTTAACTATCAGTTGTGACTATACTGTTGCTATTTGCAACACACAGATAGGTGGAGTAATCAATGAGGATTGCTCAGTTCAATCCAGGTGGTTTATCTATATAAAGAGACCATCCCATAGCATTGAAACAAGCAATTGAGGTTGGCTATCAAGTGGCCAAAGGTTGGAGCATGAGTTTTGCTAGATCTAGCTTGATAGTGTGTAGCATGGGAGGTAGTGCATGAGAGCTTGCAAAGAGCTTTGTACTATGATTGTTACATGATCTCCATGACATGTATAATATACAGATAGTTGGGGGTTTTCAGCTTTAAGCTTTCCCATGAAATACCGTGTTCATATGTGTGAATTTTTATGGCTTTAATGTGTGCATGCAATTGATTTTATTTCCGCATGTGATGATCAATGGTAGAAGAGATTCTGTATTATGCATGAAGCTAAAATAGTGTGTGATCAGGAGAATCTCGGTGAATAATTCAGCAAATTATTCAAATTTCTACAAAAAGTTTGTGGTGGAATGTTTGGTTTTCCAACAAAATAAAGTTGAGACAATTAAGACCCTGGGTCTTCTACAACCTTTATCCATTCCAAGTCAATGATGGGAGGAGATTTCAATGGATTTTATCACAGGCTTACCTAAGTCCGAAGGAAGGAATGTCATCATGGTGGTAGTTGAGAGATTTACCAAGTATGCACACTTTTTTGAATTATCTCATCCATTTAAAGAAAGTACGGTTACTATTGTATTTATGGAAACAATTCAAAAGCCACATGGAAACCCAAAGATTATTGTAAGTGACAGAGATCCCATTTTTACTGGAAATTTTTGGATGGAATTATTTTCTTGTTTGGGTACTCAACTAGCTCATAGCTCATATATCATCCTCAATTTGATGGTAAAACTGAGATAGTGAACAAATTTTGGAAGGATATCTTCGTTTTTTTGTATCCGATAAACAAACACAATGGGTCAATGTTTACCTCTAGCTAAATGGTGGTATAAAACTTCCTTTCATACTGTAGCAAAAATGACCCCCTTTATGGCACCTTATGGATATCATTCACCATCGATCACAATATATTTAAGAGAAAATTATAAGGTTCAAGTAGTGTAAGAGCACATCGAGCATAAACAACAAGTTCTACAAATATTAAAGGATAACCTAATTTTGGCACAAAATCGAATGAAACAATAGGGAGGCCAACATCGCAGTGAGAGAAGTTTTGATGTAGGATAATGGGTATTTTTATGGATACAACCATACAAAAAAATGCCCCTGAAGCAAGCTAAGAAGTGTAATAAATTATCACCAAAGTACTATGGTCCTTACAAGGTGTTGCAAAAGATTGGTACTATGGCATACAAATTGGAGCTTCCTTATTCTTTGTGAGTGCATCTAGTTTTCACTGTTTCATGCTTAAATAATGTTATAGGTGAAAAAATTCGAGTTCAAACAATATTTCTAGAACTTGATGAGGAAGGAAAAATCATATTGGAACCTAAAGCAGTCACAGAAACAAGAACTCGATAGCTAAAAAGTCAATCAATTTCAAAGTATCTCATCAAGTGGAAGAAATTACCCACTGAAGATTCTACATGGGACTCCTATATATAGAAGGAGGTTTTGTCATTTGTATCATCCAAGAATTATTCACTCATGTAATGTCAAGGAGGTTTCCCCCTTGAAGTGGCTGAATTCTAAGGCATTGATCTCTCTTGTCTTCTATTTTTGGAGCTGGTTTCATAACATTGTGAAGCAAAGTTGCGTACAAAATCTGCACCATGGTAATTTGAGTACCAAGGGTCTTTACCATGGTACTGACCCATAGTAATGGGTGCAACAATGGTTATTTTATCCCGTCAAAGAATACCATCAACATTACTAAGGGATTGGCCTAAGGTTTTGACTAAGGCTAAAGCTATATAACGAAATGGAGATCAAGGTGTTGGGTGTATAAGTATTATGTTGTCTATGAATGATTTGATCTGAAACATGTGTGCACCAGGGAGCAAGGAGAAGGCTCAGATCTGAAATATTTGAAATACGTTGACATATATGCTTTATTGATTTACTAGCTAAGAAACCAATATTGATGAAAATGTGATACTATGATATAAATTATTTATTCGTAAGTCAGTATTATTGATAGTAGAGGTTGTGGAAAGTGAAATTATGCTTATAGTGAAAAAATTTCATATCTGTATGCAGGTATGTTTGGGAATAGTTGCATACATACCTGGATCCATCTTTGTAGGGTCATGGATATATTATAATAAATAATTTTTTAGTATGTGTAGAATTGCACATGGGTATTATGCATGGTAAGTGCATACATACATGATATTCCTTGTGGAAGTCAGATATACAAACTAGGGTTTGATCTGATGCTTAGTGTTTACAGTTTATGTTTTCAAGTTTAATTGTTATTGTTTGTTCGACGATGTCTCTATCATGATGATATTTGTATGACAGTGAAAATTGAGGCGACGGTTTAATTTATTATTTTTAATAGTTCAGAAGTTTGATTGGGTGTATGAAATATGATTTTTAATTGGTTCAAAAATATGTGATTGGTTCAGTGATTTATATATGGTGAAATGGTCTATGTATGGTTCAAAGATTAATGATTTAGTTTTTAGTATTCTGAGATCTATACGCAGGTATTATATAGAGAAAGTGTGTATATACGCAAGTATTATTCATTACAATCACGTACATAATTTGATATTTGTTGTTTCTGGTTGGGGTCTGCATTAATTGACTTGATGCTTCATAATTTCAGTTGATTTACAATGTGAAAATTTATCATATTCAGTGCTTCAGTTTGTTTGGATTTATGGTTGATATGGGTCCAGTTTGAAAATTTAATGAAAGGTGGCCTACAGGTTGTGTGATGATTGTTTGACATGTGGATGTAATTTGAAATATTATGAAAATTGGTCCACAAGGAGATGAGAGTTGCATCCTTCAGAAAGGGGGTAGGATCTCCCTTTCAGTAGGAGCCGGTAAATAAGCACATGGAGTTGTATCTCCCTTCCAAAGGTGCCATAAAATGAGAGAAGATTATATATTTTTGCAGGTGGGTGTCTACGTAGTGACAAGAGTGTTAATTAGTACAAATGTAATATTTTTATTTATATCACAAGAAAAAATACATATACAACAACAGCGGTGGTTTTCTTCCACATTGTTTTTCCACCTAAAAATCCTAGTGTTTTATGTGTGTTTGATGTGATTTATTTATGTTTTTTACTGCATACTGGAAAAAAATTAATCTGTTGATGCACTAATTAGGAATACATAAAATATCAATGAATTGGATATATGTTGGTTTCCTTCTCTGTTGTAGCACACATATGCAGGTTGTTTTAATAATAGTAGCATATGTTTTTTAGAATATAAAATTTGAAAGTTTGAATTTAAAATTTTGTTTCACCCCCCCCCCCCCCCCCTCTCAATATTTTTCTCAAAAACGAACACAAATTCCTAATTCATCATAGATTCCTTTGTTGCAACAACATATTGTAGTTCCTATATGACAAAGATGGACCACACAATGACTTTTGGTTTGAAGAGAATTTGAGACAAATGCCTATCTAACAATGATAGTAAAATTGAAACTATTCAAAAACTTGGAAACACATTTCTAAATTTACAAAAAATGTCAAGTAAGAAAGTAGTTCACATTACTCTTTCGTTGCCTCTGTACACATCATCTAGAAAACAATTTTCATTAACACCGATCCAATTGAAAAGCGAACATACGTGCTTAAAATACTCATTCTCTTGCAACATGAACATAGTGAATCTAAAAATATTATGTGCATGCCAATCCTTGATAAATATGTTTCTCAACCCATTGAACTTGAAAATAATTTCCTAACAGAATTTTCTTCTTCATATTCAATTGCAAAAGGAATAGTATTACTCGAGTGTCATATGATTCATTCACTACAATGAAAAAAGGACCTTGAAAAGCATTATAGAGAAAAAATGATGCTCTATCTCCCATATATAGAATTTGAATACACATTGAAAAATACCAATGAAACATGGACCAAAGCATACTTGTCTCAAAAGCACATTATTTTCGTTGTTAAGAAACATTTATCCTGTTCATTTTTTCCATGGAGTGAAATTTATATTGCTTCTACTATAGTTGCATCAAAAAATGAAGACATGTTCGTTCTTAACCTCCCATTAGAAAATGACACTAGTACTTGCGCTAATTAGACATATGACATTCAACATGATTTTATTCAAAAAATGTGATCTAAAGGCATGCAAACTGCAAATGCAAATAACAATTCATATCTTAAGCATACATCTATTCTAAGCACAAAATCATATTATGAAATTAGGAGAAAACTAAAATGAGGAACAACAATTCATAACAAAACAAATAGCCTTATGGAAAAAAAAAATCCAAGAAATATATTTTATTTATTTATCATTGGAGGTGCGGGAACAAGAAAAATAGTCACTTCACAAACACATTATCATGCACTAATGTGCTATTATAAAAAATACCTTCAAAGTGACCCCCTAAAAACAACGGTCCTCATAGTTGTATTCACTCACAAAGTTGCATATATTGTAAATGGTGTGACAGTACATTTAACATTGCACTTGCCACTTTCATCATCTAACATGATGCCATTGAGTTCTAACACACTTGATATGTTAAGTAAAGAGTATGCACAACTTAAAATTTTTCTCATAGGCGAAGCATCATTGATTGGATCTCATTTTCTATATAAATTCAACAAACAACTTCGTGAAATCATGCACACACCAAATACACTATTTGGAAATCTTGAACTAATATTTTGTGGCGATCTATGTCAAGCACAACCTATCCACGATCTTTGGATATTTTAGCATCCAAGTCTTAAATAAACTTCTACTCCCTACAATTTTATGAAAGATAATGACAAATATTTTGAACTAAAACAAGGGACTATGTAATAGCCTTGAAACCTTGCAAGTGATAATAAGAGAAAACTAATCACAAAAGACACTAGATTTCTCTAGCAAATATATGTGGAAATAAAACAATGAATAAAAACACAATCACATATAGAACACAAAATATATCTGGGGAAACCAACTGGGAAAAACCCTTCTTTCTTGTATTAAATCAACTTAGCAATTTGATATATTACATAGAATGTGCTTCAAGCCTAAAGTTCCCTGCAATAATGATCAAATCTACACAAGACTTTCCCAACACTTAGGGAAATAAGGCCTTCTAGGAGCTCCTATTTCCTAATGCATTTATACCCCTAACAAATAGGAATTCCTCGTATTTACTTGCGGAATTCCCAAGAGAAATTTCTTTTTTTTATTCTCAAGCCCTGCACACAAAATCCTGTGTACTATAATAAATACAATTTGTGCCTTCATTGAATCTCAATAGGAAATTTTAATTGCATGACCTACCAAAGCTAATCATTAGCAGTGGTAACTAGTTAACTGAGAGTAAGTCGAGTTAACAAAAATTCAACTACTCAACTAAAATCAAATCTATCTATATTCTAGAACTAGAGATCAGTTAACTAACTGACACTAGATTTAAATCCACTAGATAGCTAATTTTAGCCATAAACTAGTCCACAACTCACTGAAATCCATATAACTTGAATTAACTAACATTGAATTTGTTATAGGCCACATCACACATGTTAATTTACAGCTAACTCAATCATCTATGAGATTGAATTCTAATTTGAATCTTTTGAATTCATTCCTTGCTACATTTTCAACACTCCCTTTTAGCAAGGAAGGGCTTCTTAGAAGAACCTCATCCACATGTATTTAACTCTACCAAGTTTTCTACTATTGTAGCTTCCCCCTTTGAACTGGAAAGAGCCATGTACCTTGTGTATCTTGGTATCTTCTTCATGGTGTTGGGGGACTCAAATATTTTATAATATCCCTTAACCAGATCCTTTGCCCACTTGGCTCGAAATTTTGCTATACTAGAAGTCTCTGACTGAGTGTTTTCCTACACTTGCATGTGGGCTGGTTGTAGGATTTATCAATAAGATTTCAAATTTAGAAACAATTTCTCCTAAATCAGGAGTTAAATTTGTCGGACTCAACACTGTACCTTGATTGGTCATTGATGTAATTTCCTTTTGAAACCACTTTATCTCAATTGTCAAAATGCTAAATCGATTTTTTCAGTGACGGAATAAAACATAGTAAAAGATTGTATTTTCTCTTCTAGTTGATTACTTGACGAAACTAAAACACGTTAAAACCTTAACTATAAAATTCTATTTCATCCATTTAAGAAGTTAGATAACTCATCGTTTTTTATGCAATATCCATTGATTCTTCCCATTGAATGATTCTGATTTATCTGGACTCCTTACGCATTTCCACCATTCAATTTCTTCACATTCGTCGGCTTTGACACACCTCTTAAGAAGCCACAGATTTAAGGCATCAACAACTGTTAGCCCTTTAATTTAACATTACAACCGGACTATATCACCTTCATAGGAATTTTTTTAAAGGAAAACTTACACACAAATATATATTACACAGAACTCGACTTGAATTTAATAACTCATAACTATTTCGAAGGGAATTAAAAGCCCCCTAAGGTTTGAAAATTACGCATACATTTACCAAGGTACAAAGGAAATGAAATTTTCTTCTATTCAATTATTTTTTCCTCAAATCCTCCTCTCTCTTACATTTCAAACTTACATATAAATAATTTTCATACAATCATTTCGATCCGATTCAAAGGATTAGATTTGTCCAATTTTGGATAAAATCCTACTGCATGATATTCTCCCTAAATATATCAACTAAAAAATAAATAAATTGAATCTAACACAAGTAGTTCACATCCCTAAGGAATAGTTCAAATCCTTTCTACCAAAACAATAAATTGACAGCTAACGGAACCCACTCCTTTGCTTGTAAACTTTTTTGTATTTTTGGAATAAAAATGAAGTCTTTGTCCTTGAGTCCTCATGCTCCTGCATCAGACTCCTGAGGACAAAATTATTCATGGGCTCCTATCCATGAGATTTTCTATAGAACTGCCCAATTTCTGTAGCATAGTTTCTGTCATCCAAGTAGCCTCTGCAATTGGTTGATCTTTCCACTTGACCAAATACTGAAAATACTCCCGTCCTCTTGTCTTCTTAGAAAATATTTTGTCTAAAATCTTCTCTGGCTACAATGTCTTTGTTGTGGGTAACTATTTCAACTAACCAATCTCTTCTTTGCCTTCAGCTGTATCATTTGTATCTCTGTCTTCACACCTGTACAAATCAGCAACATTGAAAATTGGATATTTTCCAATGTCAGGGGGTAATTCTATTTCATATGAATTTGCAGAAAATTTTCTCAATACTCTGCATGGTCCATTTTTTTTAAATTTAAACTTGTTATACACCATTTTAGGAAATATTTCCTTTATCAGGTGTGCTAGAACCAAATCTCCAACCTCAAATTTTACTTCCTTTTTCTTCAAATCTGCTCTGTTTTTGTACTTGATGTTGTTGTCCTATAACTGTTGTTTTACCTGGTCATGTATTTCTTGAATTTCTGAAGAAAAATCTTCTCCTTTAGCACTTCTCATTTCTAATTTTCCAAAATTTCTTAGTTCATACACTCCTCTTGGGTGCATTCCATAAACTATATGGAATGGACTCTGCCCTGTACTCCTATTAGGAGAGTCATTATAAGCATATTCAGCCTGTTCCAAAATCTAATCCCACTGTTTATGATGTTCACCTACAAGGCCTTTCAAAATATTACCCAAGCTTCTGTTCACCACCTCAGTCTGTCCATTAGTCTGAGGGTGATAAGCTAAGCTGAAACTTATTTTAGTACCAAGTTTTTTCCACAATTTCCTCCAAAAATGACCAACAAATCTGGTGTCCCTATTAGAGACAATTCTTTTAGGCAACCCATGCAACCTTACAATCTCTTTGAAAAACAGATTAGCAACATGAGTAGCATCACTGGTTTTATAACATGGAATAAAATGTGCAATTTTAGAAAATCTGTCAATTACAACATAAATTGCATCATTCCCTCTCTGTGTTTTAGGTAAACCCAAAAAAAAATCTGTACTTACCATATCCCAAGGCTTTCTGGAATAGGTAATGGAATACAAACCTGTGTTTTGACTCCTTCCTTTTGCATACTGACAAACCTTACAATTTCGCACATAATTCTCCACTTCAGTTCTCATCTTTGGCCAAAAATAAAAATTACTCAGTTTTACATAAGTTTTGTTTGCACCAAAGTGTCCACCAATTCCACCACATTGTTTCTCCTTAATCAATTTTTCTCTCATAGAACAATTTGGTATGCACAGATGATTTCTTTTAAATAGCAAACCTTCTTGCAAGAAAAAGTCCAGCCACTTACTTCTGTCTAACAAAAAAGGATTATTGCATGCTTCAAATGCCTCTTTAAAATCCAAATCTGCCTTATACAACTCTTTAAGAAAATCAAAACCCAACACTTGAATTTGACTTTCTTGAACTAAAATTCTTTTTCTACTTAAGGTATTTTCTAATTTGTTTGCTTGGCCATTTATATGTTTCAATACAAAATTGAAATTTTGAAGATACTCTACCCATTTTGCATGTTTCTGATTTAGTTTTGGCTGTTGCATAATATACTGTAATGCATGATTGTTTGAATAAAGCACAAACTCTTTAGACATCAGGTAATGTCTCCACTTCTTTAATGACTACACAACTGCATAAAATTCCTTATCATAAGAAGAATATTTCCTTCTTGTCTCATTCAATTTTTCACTGAAATAAGCTACAGTTTTGTCTTCTTGACTTAACACAACCCCAATAGCCTCCCCACTTGCATCAGATTTCACTTGAAAAGTTTTGTTAAAATCATGCAAAACTAAGATAGGCTTCTTTGTTATCTTTTGTTTCAACAACTGGAAATTTTTTTCGGCTTCATCAGTCCATCTAGATGGTTGTCTATCCTTCTTTATAGTATCAACAATAGGAGCATTGATCTTACTAAAATTCCTTATGAATTTTCTGTAAAAAATAGCAAGACCATGGAAGCTTCTTACCTAAAAAACACTCTTAGGTGAAGGCCATTCTATGATTTCCGTTATCTTTTCTGGATCCATTTTCAATCCATCAACAGAAACAAAAAAGCCTAAATATATCAATTCTTCTTTCATGAACGAACACTTTTTAAAATTTACTAGCAACTTTTCCTGATGCAACTTCCTTAAGACATAATTCAGATGTCTCATGTGTTCTTCTTTAGATTTGATGTAAATTAATATATCATCCATATATACTATTACAAATTTACCAATAAATTCCTTCAGTACTTCATTCATAAGCCTCATAACTGTACTAGGAGAATTTGATAATCCAAACAACATTACCATCCATTCATACAATCCTTCATTTGTTTTAAAGGTTGTCTTCCATTCATCTCCTTCCCTTATCCTAATTTGATAATAGCCACTCTTTAAATCCAATTTTGCAAAATATCTTGTCCAACTTAAACAATCCATCAAATCTTCAATTCTAGGTAAAGGAAATCTATACCTGATTGTTATTTTGTGGATTTCTCTTGAGTCAGTGCACATTCTCCAGCCTCCATATTTTTTTGGACTCAACATTTTTGGCATTGCACAAGGACTCAAACTCTCTCTGATCAGTTCTTTATCTAACAGTTCTTGCACCTGCTTCCTGATTTCTTCATTTTCTGTGGGAGTCATCCTATATGCTGCTTTATTTCAAAAAATTTCTTCTGGAATCAAATCTATATGATTTTTGATATTTCTAATAGGTGGTAATTCATCAGGAAAATCATCTACAATGATATCACAGTAATTTTCTAGCATCTCTTGAATTTCAATTGGTAAATAAGAAATTTTAGTGGAAGTAATCACTACCTTGGGTTTGAAAATTAATGCAAAGTTTACCTCATCATCTTCAATCTTTTGCAGGTATTCTTTTCCACTTAGTAATAAAGATTTCGGATCAGGTTTTCTTGATGCATATTCTTCTTCTATATGCAACAATGTATGATTGACACCATCTTTACAAAACTTGTATGTGTTATTTTTCCCATCATGCATAGCTCCTCTATCATACTGCCAAGGTCTACCCAACAATATGTGACATACGTCCATAGGCATTGAATCGCACATAATTTTGTCTTTGTAGCTGCCCAACTGGAATTCCACTTCACGCTGTTCATTCACTAACATCTGATGTCCTTTCTGAAGCCATGACACCTTGTAGGGTGTTGGATGTTTCTTTGTCTTCAATTTCAATTTATCCACCACTTCTGTAGAGACCAAATTATCAGTGTTGCCACTATAAATTACCATTTGACAGAATTATCCCTGAAATTTACACACACTTCTAAGAAAATTCTTTCTCTGTGTTGGTTCAACAAATTCCTTTATTGGTTTTAAAAGAATTTTGTTCACTACCAAAGATTCTCCTTTCTCTGATATATTCTCTTCCTCTGAAACTTTTGCTGCTTCTAGAACTTTTGCTGCTTCTTCTTCATTCTAAGCAACAATTACATTTCTCTTATTTGTCCCCACATTCTTTGGACATTCTCTGGACATTCATAAGCTCTGTGTCCCAGCTTATTACATCTATAACATCTGATTTCTCTTCCTCTGCCTCTCCCTCCTCTTCCTCTAGAAAAAATCCTTCTGCCACCTGCATCACCTTCTATGGGTGTATGCTGACTTGAGCTGCTACTAGCTCCTTCTCTCGGTGTTGTAGATCTTCCTCTACCACCTTGACTTCCTCTTCCTTGGAAATTACCTCTACCTCTGGCAGATTTCTTCCTTACGAGTTTTTCTTTGGAATTCAAGGCCATCTAATAAGCCTCTTCCAGAGTTTTAGGAGACAACAGACTTATCTCATCTTGTATCTCCATTCTGAGACCATTAATATATCTTGCAGTCTTCTCTACTGTATATTTAATTTTCCCTACTCTTATACTCACTTTTGTAAAATTCCTCCACATATTCTTTTACTATCATTGACCTTTATCTAAGGTTTTGCATCTGTCTAAATAATGAAAGTTGATAATCACTTGGCAAAAACTTACCTCTTAACTTTGCCACCATCTTGTTCCAATTATCTATTGGCTGCTTACCAAGTCTCCTTCTTTCTGCATGCACTCCATCCCACCAAAGTGTTGCATGTCCTTTCAATTTTGTGACAACAAATTTCTCTCTTTTTCCTTCTTCCATTTCTTCATAATAAAAAAACTTATCCATGTCATTAACCCAATCTATCAACTCCTCTGGGTTTAAGCCTCCTGTAAAAACTGAAAATTCAAGTCTGGGTTTAGATGTGGATCCCAACACTTATTTAAAAAATCTCATTTCAGGAGTAACTTATGTAGGTTCCCCCTCTTTTGCAGATTCAACTTCAGGCTCATTAACATCTTCAGCATCTGCATCTCTTTGATTTCTCATTTCCATTGCTTCTAATCTAGCTTTCATTTATTGCATAACTTCCAACACTTCAGCATTTGAAATTGGTATTCCTCTTCTTCAACTAGCATCACCTCCTCTTCCAACTCTGTAAGCCATGTTGAATTTCTTTTCTAGATCTTTTAGATCTCGCTCAGTGTCTAAAGACAGATCTGATTCCACTAATGGTGGGCTGGTTGCAGGATTTATCGATAAGCTTTCAAATTTAGAAACAGTTTCTCCTAAATCAAGAGTTAAATTTGTCAGACTCAATATTGTACCTTGATCGGTCATTTATGTAATTTCCTTTTGAAACCACTTTATCTCAATTGTCAAAACGCTAAATCAAATTTTGCAATGAAGGAATCAAACATAGTAAATGATTGTATTTTCTCTTATAGTTGATTACTTGACAGAACTAAAACACGTTAAAACCTTAACTATAAAATTCTATCGCATCCATTTAAGAATTTAGATAACTCGCAGTTTTTTATATGATATTTGTTGATTCTTCCCATCGAATGATTCTGATTTCTCTTGACTGCTTACTCATTTTTGCCATTCAATTTCTTCACATTTGTCAGCTTTGACACTCCTCTTAAGAAGTCACGGATTGCAGGCATCAACAAATGTTAGCCCTTTAATTTAACATTACAACCAGACTAAGTCGCCTTCACAGTGGACGCGAATTTTTTTTAAAGGAAAACTTACACATAGAAATCTATTATACAAAACTCGACCTGAATTTAATAACTCAGAACTATTTCGAAGGGAATTAAACCCCCCCCCCCCCCCCCACAAAGATTTGACAATTACGCATACATTTACCAAGGTACATAGGAAATGAAATTTTCTTCTATTCAATTATTTTTTCCTCAAATCCTCCTCTCTCTTACATTCCAAACTTACATATAAATAATGTTCATACAATCATTTCGATCTGATTCAAAGGATCAAATTTGTCCAATTTTGGATAAAATCCTACTGCACAATATTCTCCCTCAATCTATCAACTAAGAACTAAATAAAATGAATCTAACACAAACAGTTCAAATCCCTAAGGAATAGTTCAAATCCTATCTACCAAAATAGTAAATTTACAGCTAAAGGAACCCACTCCTTTGCTTGAATTTTTTTTTGTATTTTTGGAATAAAAATGAAGTCTTTTTCCTCGAGTCCTCATGCTCCTACATCACTTGCCATGGGATATGTTCCTCATCATCATCATTATGTTGGTTAACCCAACTTCCAACTAGCTTAGACTAAAACTGATATACTGGTTGAGGCTCCATATTGAGAGCTATGATCCCGCTCTTTCTCAACCACCACATATCTACTTTTAGAAATCGCTACCTTGATACTCAAGGCTATGCATGCATCAACCTCCAATTTGTAGATTTTCTCTATCCTGGCACCAATTTGCTTGACTTGTCCTAAAGCAGAATGCTTGAGGTAGGCCTTCCCTTTGCTAGATACAACATAATATCATTTGTCCTCAATGAATGCTACTAAGATAAGGGTTTTATTCACTCCTGGAACATACATCACCTTCTTCAGATGGAGAATGGAAATAAACTCACTCTTAAAGCTCACTGTACCAACTCATTTGGTCAATTATCTACAATCATCTCCAAGCTCGATATGGAATTGCACGACTTTCTCCTCCAAACTATTAAAGAAATATTTGTTCCCTATCATGTGGAATGAATATATTTAGTCAATGTACCATACACTACCTTGAAATGAGATTACCATGCAAGCTATCAAAGACATATCCCATTCGAATTGAGAAGATAATGCTTCTCCTCCTGTTGTTGCTGCAAGATGCATGTTGGATTTCTTGTTTGGACATTTGGTAGCATAATTTCCAAAGTCATGACAATGAAAACACTTTATCTTGCTAAGATCCTTCTTTTCCTTTCCTCCATTCTTACTAGAATAAATTTTACCTTGGTAATTCTTTCCCTTGTCTTTCTTCCATTTTCCATATAAATCAAAGTTCTCCTCATATTCTATCCCTGATGAGACTCCATCCCTTGTGTTCCTCCTTATCTCTTGCTACATAATATTTGACCATAGTCTCTCCTAGTTGGGGAGCTTATCTTTTCCATTCACTGCATCATGGAAACTATGCCAAGATTTTTGAAACCAAAGAAGATCAAGGCTCACAAGCTCTGTTGGTGGAACTATCTCTCCAACACCTCAAATTTCATCCCTCACTTGAGAAAACCTAGATATATTGGTAACAATAGGCTCATTCTTGGCCATTAAAATGTTCCTAAATTTTCCCTTCAAAGTAAGTTTTCTGGAATCAATATTGCTTTCAAATGGATCAATAAGGGCCTTCCACATCTAGAATGATGTTTCCTTCCCAATAAAATTTGGAACAATCTGGTCTCTAAGTCCTTATAGGGTCATTCTCCTAGTTTTGGCAATGTCCTTCTTCCATTTAGTCAATTATTGTGCATCTGATGCAAGAGGTTTAGGAATATAAACCTTGATGTATTCCAAACCCCCATTACAATATAACATAGTTACCTCCATTTTTTCCTTCCATGCACAAAAAATTCAATTCCCTTCCAATACATGCTTTTTACTCAAACCATAGGATGACAAGATTCTTGCATTTGTAGAATTCTTGCACCATCTAATATTCTCTCCAACACACTTTGAATCTAATAAAGGATCTTAGTGTCTATATTTTTTTCTACTCTTATTCCATGTAGAAAATACTTGAAACCTTACAATTTATAATGAGAGGAAATTGTTAGAAAATTATATATTACAAAGCAATGCAACACATAAAATATGCGGAAAATACAAGCACACAAAACACATAAAACCAGAGAGACATAGATATATGTGGTTCACCCAGTTTGGGCTACGTCCACCCCGAATAGCTAGTCCTTCCTTTTTATTATCCAGCAAAATGAAGAGACACAACCTACAACAGATTTGCTGTAATATCCTCTGTTCTCTCTCACAGTCTCTCTCTCTATTTCTCGCTCCGAGAATACACATACAACCCACAACCGCAATACAATACCGTCATACAAGTGAGGGGTTTCCTTCTAGGGAAAAAAAACCCTAAACTAAACATAACTTCTACCATCAGATCATTTGCCTAATGAATGGCCCAGATTGACTAGAGATTACTATACTTTTACAAGGCAATTTTACATATGTTTTTAGCTTCGGGGGTGCTTCCCCCGAAGCCCCCCGCCAGGGGGGGGCTCCATAAAGTTGCTGCCGCCCCCCCTGGCCCCCCATGACAGCGATTAATTTACGGGTGGCATTGCTGCCCCATTTGAGGTATAGGGGTCCAATGCTGTGATACAAAGTAAACAAGATAATCAGGCTCCACACCCAACAATCTCCCACTTGGAGACTGATTGTAGCAACTCCACCGCTGCTTCATTTACTGGACAATGATTCCTCTTTGGACCTGGCTATTTCTCATCTTCATCGTCATCCTTGAAGACCAATTGAAACTGATCACATTCTCAGTTTCTCCCTGGTTACAACTTTTGTTAGCATATCTGCAAGATTCTGGCTAGTGTGTATCTTTTCCAGCGTCAACTTTCCATCTTCCAATACTGACTGTATGAATTGGTACTTGAGATGTATCTGTTTAGTCTTGAAATGAAATGCTGAGTTCTTTGAAAGATGAATAGCACTTTGGCTATCACTATATAGCGTGCCCATATCATGCTTCTTACCCAATTCATCCATAAACCTTTGTAACCAAATCATTTCTGTACTAGCTTCTGTAGCAGAAACATATTCTGCTTCTCTTGTTGAAAGTACAACAACACTCTAGATTTTTTAAACGTAACTGACAGTTGTTCCACCTACAGTAAATATATATCCTATAGTGCTCTTCCTGTTATCTCTGTCACCTGCCATATCTGCATCAACATATCCCTGTAGAGCAATGTTTGAACCACCAAAGCATAATGCTTGATTTGTGGTACCTCTCAAATATCTGAGAATCCATTTTACTACCATCCAATGTTCTTTTCCTGGATTTTTCATGTACCTATTTACAAATCCCACTGCATGTGCAATATCAGGCTTTGTGCAGACCATTGCATACATAAAGCTTCCAACTGCTGATGCATATGGAACTTTAGACATATATTCCATTTCTTCGTGGGTATTGGGGCACATCTCATTACTAAGTTTGAAATGGCTAGAAAAAGGTGTACTAACTGGTTTTGCATTCTGCATATTAAATATTTTCAACACCTTTTGTATGTACTCATTCTGAGACAATGTTAATTTGCGATTTTTCCTATCTCTAGTTATTCTCATACCAAGGATTTGTTTTGCAGCTCCCAAATCCTTCATTGCAAATGAATTTGCCAATTTTCTTTTGAGCACATTTATTTCCTGCATGTTAGACCCTGCAACAAGCATGTCATCTACATACAATAACAGTATAATATAGTTGCCATCATTTTGCCTTTTTAAATAAACACAATGATCAGAGTGACATCTAATATAACCTTGTTCAGACATAAACTTGTCAAATTTTAGATACCACTGCCTTGGATCCTGTTTTAAGCCATACAATATCTTCTTTAACCTGCACACCAATTTTACTTTCCCTTTGACCTCATATCCTTCTGGTTGATGCACGTATATCTCTTCCTCAAAATATCCATGAAGAAATGTTGTATTTACATCTAACTGTTCAAGATGTAAATCTTCCTCTGCTACAAGACTTAAAATATTTCTGATTGAATTCATCTTAACAACAGGAGAAAATATTTCATCAAAGTCAATACCTTTCTTCTGTGCAAACCCCTTCACCACAAGTCTAGCTTTGTACCTTTGTTTTCCTCCATCTTCTTCCTTCAGCCTGTAAACCCATTTATTCTACAATGTAGTTTTACCTGCAGGAAACCTGACTAAGTCCCAAGTCTGGTTATTCATTAAGGATTCCATCTCTTCTTCCATGGCTAGCTCCCACTTCTTCCTGCTTTCAACCTACATTGTTTCTTCATAACATTCGAGTTCACCAGAATCAATCAGCAATAAATAATATAATGAAGGAGAGTATCGTTCAGGGGGTCTACTTATCCTAGTAGATCTTCTAACACCACTTTCAGGTGTTTGAGGTGCTTGTTGCTGTTGTGGTGGTTGTTGTTGCTGTGGTTGTTGTTTATTATTATTTTCAGGCACCTTTACTTTTTTAGTTATCTCATCAAGAACTGTGTATTCCTTGCTTTCTTTTTCCTGTTTCTTTTCCTGCAATTGATTCTTATACAAGAACTTTTCATTGAATATTACATCTCTGCTCCTAATTATTTTGTGAATTTCATAATCATATAATCGATAACCAAAATCATTAACACCATATCCAATAAAGGTACATTTCTTTGATTTTGCCTCAAGCTTTGTTCTATTTTCTTTATTAATATGGACAAAGGCCTCACAACCAAAAGGCTTTAAAAAAGAGTAGTTTACCTTTTTACCTGTCCATGCTTCCTCTGGAATACCACCATCCAAGGAATTTGAAGGCCCTCTATTTATTAGATAAACAGCAGTATCTACAGCATCTGCCCAAAATTGTAAAGGCAATCCCGCATGTAATCTCATGCACCTTGCACGCTCCATGATTGTTCTTTTCATCCTTTCTGACACACCATTTTCTTGTGGTGCTCTTGGAATTGTCTTCTCTCTACGAATTCCATGCTCTGAACAGTACCTATCAAAATATTTTCTGCAATATTCACCTCCATTGTCTAATCTGAGACACTTCAACTTATTTCATGTCTCAATCTCAACCAAAGCTTTCCATTTCTTGAAAGTATCAAATACATTAGATTTATTCTGAATACAATAAATCCAGGTTTTTCTAGTTGCATCATCAATAAAAGTAACATAATAACAAGAGCCACCGAGAGATGATACTTGAGCAGGTCCCCATACATCTGTATGCAAAAGCTCTAATTTTTTGCTCTTCTTTTCTTTCCCAACTCTGAGAAATCTAACTCTCTTCTATTTTCCATAAATTCAGTTCTCACAGAAATCCAAATCAACATTCTTCAAACCCGGCAACAAATTTCTTGATTGAAGAATCTTCATCGCCTTCTCACTCATGTGTCTGAGCCTATGATGCCATAATGTTGCATCTGCTCATTTGGAAGTTAAAGCGTTAACAAAGTTATAAATACCATTGCATAAATACAATGTACCAACCTTTTCACCTTTTGCTATTACCAGGGCTCCTTTGGTGACCTTCCAGGTTTTATCTGTGAAAGTTGTCACACAACCTTCACTGCCTAACTGCCTTGTTGAAATCAGATTTTTCTTCATATCTGGAACATGCCTTACCTCCTTTAATAGCCATTGGTTTCCATTCTATTGTTTTACAAGAACCTTACCTATTCCAACAATTTTACAGGGTTTATCACCACCCAAATGAACTTGTCCAAAATCTCCTTGAACAGAGTCATGAAAATATTTCTTATCAGGTGTGGCATGGAATGAGGCCCCTGAATCTACAACCCAAGAATTAGTAACATTTTCGAAAGAAAGAATCAAAGCATCTTGTAGCACATCACCTGTCACATTTGCTTCATGATTGTTTTCTTGTTGCGTGTCTCCTTCTTTTCCCTTCCGAGATCTATAGTCTTTCTTCAGGTGTCCTTTCTTTCCACATTTCCAGCACACTATCCCTGATCTGGACTTGGATCTTCCTTTCCTTGATTTACTGCGATATCCCGAGCTCTTTCCTCTTTCCATTCTTCTTCCCCTAGACTCTGCACTCAAAGCATTACTCGATGTCTCATCGGAGCTTTTTCGTCGCATTTCCTTGCTAAGGATCTCACTGACAACATCATCAAACTTTAAAGTACTAGATCTAGAGACAGAGTTACTAATGGCCATTACTAAACCATTCCAACTCTCTGGCAATGAGCACAAGAATAACAAAGCTCTAACTTCATCATCAAAGTTTACCCCTACAGAACTTAACTTACTGTTAACTGTATTAAAATAATTTAAATGGTCTGCAACATATCCACCTTCTGACATCTTCATATTAAATATTCGTTTCATAAGAAATATCTTGTTTAAGGCCGAGGGTTTTTCATATAGTTTCGCCAACATCTGCATCAAACCCTCTGTTGTTGTTTCCTTCTAAATATTGAAGCCGACTAATGCCGCAAGGCACAACCGTACTGTTTCGAGTGCCTTTCTATCAAGAATGTTCTATTCCACATCTATCATGGCCGCTGGCTTATTTGCTTTTCCGCTTAATGGTAGGTATAGATCTTTCTGATACAGATAATCTTCCATCTGCATCTTCCATAGCGGGAAGTTTTGGTCATTAAATTTATCGACCCTAAACTTACCATCTTCCGCCATTGCTCCCACTCGAACCAGGAACCCTTCTTTCCTGTGAGTTTATCAGCCAAACAGACCTTCGACTCTGATACCAGTTGTTAGAAAATTATATATTACAGAGCAATGCAACACAAAATATGCGGAAAATAAAAGCACACAAAACACATAAAACCAAAGAGACACAGATATACGTGATTCACCCAGTTTGGGCTACGTCCACCCCGAACAGCCAGTCCTTCCTTTTTATTATCCAGCAAAATGAAGAGACACAAACTATATTAGATCCGTTGTAATATCCTTTGTTCTCTCTCACAGTCTCTCTCTCTATTTCTCACTCCAAGAATACACATACAACCCACAACCACAACACAATACCCTCATACAAGTGAGGGGTTGCCTTCTAGGGCAAAAAACCCTAAACTAAACATAACTTCTACTGTCAGATCATTTTCCTAATGAACAGCCCAGATTGACTAGAGTTTACTATACTTTTACAAGGCAATTTTACATCTTTTTTTAGCTTTGGGGGCGCTGCCCCTGAAACCCCCCGCTAGGGGGGGGGGCTCCATAAAATCGCTGCCCCCCCCCCTGGACCCCCCACAGAAGCAATTAATTTACGGGCAGTGTTTCCGCCCCATTTAAGGTACAGGGGTCCAATGCTGTGATACAAAGTAAACAAGATAATCAAGCTCCACACCCAATAGAAACTGATAAAAAAATACTCAAGATTTCTCTGCCAAAAATCCATGGAAAGAAAACAATGAATAAAAATGCAATCACACATAGAACAAAAAATATATCTTGGGAACCCAACTGGGAAAAAACCCTCTTATTTTATTAAATAAACTGAGCAATCTAATCAATTACATAGAATATTCTTCAATTTTGAAGCTCCCTACAATAATGATGAACTCTACACAAGAAGTTTTGAACACTTAGGAAAATAAGGCTTGCTAGGAGCTCCTATTTCCTATCGTAATTATGCCCCTAAAAAATAGGAATTTCTCATATTTCCTTGTGCAATTCCTAAGAGAAATTGATCTAATTTATTCTCAAGCCCCACACACAAAAATGTATGTACCATAATAAATACAATTTGTTCCTTAATTCAATCTCAATAGGAAATTTGAGTTGCATGATCTACTAGAGCTAATTTTAGCAACTACAACTAGTTAATTGAGAGCAAGTTGAGTTAACATAAAGTCAAGTACTCAAATAAAATAAAATATATCTCTATTATAGAGCTAAAGATCATTTAACTAATAGAAACTACAGTTAACTCCACTAGATAGCTAGTTTTAGCCATCAACTAGTCCAAAACTCACTGAAAGTCATCTAGCTCAAATTAAATGATAATAACTCAGTGATAGGTCACATCACACATGTTAATTGAAAGCTAACTCAAGAATCTATGATATTGAACTCGAATTGGCATCTTTTACTAAGGCACAAGTCAAAGAAGTCATTCCTTGCTACATTTTCAACAATGACAAGAAAACAAAGAATTTTTGTCTATTTTAAATAGACTTATAACTTGTTCACACATTGATGATGATCTTGCATATTTCAAAAACCATTTCTATATATTCCCACCAAATGATCCAAAATTCCCATATCTATTCTACTTAATCAAACATGTGAAAAAACAAAATGAAAAAATCGTGTATCTCATTGACTATAACTATAACATTGATTGCAAATGACAAAACAATCATGCCATTGAACACAAAAAACTATAACACAAAAATTCAATTTCCAATTGTCACTTTACTAAAACAAAATATGCTCATTGAATGAATTGGTGGAAATTATGATATTAAGGATGGCTTGGTCAATGGTGCAAAAGGTTATTTTAGAGCATGACCAACAGATGAAAATGGTTCCATTTGGATAGAACTGTCGATTGGACAATTGGAACTATCCAATGAAAAAAAATTCACCATTTGTTCAAAGATGGAATAATGTATAACTGGACACTGTCACCATAGTTTGTATACATATTCAATAAAAAAACACTAATAATTACACAAGAGAAAAAATTATTGTTCAATTGGCATATGCATGAACAATACATCGGTCACAAGGATTGACAATGGATAAATTGGATATTGACCCAAAAGGAGTTAGACAATATGATCTTGTCTACACAACACTTTCACGTGTCAAAGATATAAAATAATTGTACCTAAAAAACAAATTGGAACAAACAAAATTTTGTCTCTCTGACAAATTTGCTATTGATCTATAGAGACTAAAGAAAAATTCTTCTTACCAAACTCAATAGTTTATAGTCAGCAAGAAGAAAATATTGTTTGATAATATTCCCATTGAACACTTCAAGCTTCAAAATAAATTTCAAGGATACTATTTCTAACTATGATCTAATGAATGGTAACATTATTTATTTCCAAGAAACAAAACCAATCACACCTCCATCAAACTCACTATTTTAAAAAAATTATGAGTGCATAAAACTATTACATTTGCATGGCATTCACACATATTACACAAAAAATATCATAGTTAACAACCATTTCATTTATTTATTTTTTAATGTGCTTCACAGACACTGAGTGGCCACTACATCCATGGAAAAATCCAGGTATATCAACCCGAAGGGATATACCCACCAGTGAAACTAACAAGGCCTAACCACAAGGGTGTCGAGGAGATCTGACCTTGTTACCTCCTAATGGGTGAGGTACTTAGCGACAGGAACTTGAACAACTGATGTATCCCTTGGGGCTAACAACCATTTCATTTATACAACAAACCATATTGAAACAATAGTTGGTATTTTCCATGTCCAAGAAAATAGCATTGCAGTTGCAAAAGTCCATTGTACAACAAATACAACAACTCAAGAAATCATCGATTGCATAAAACATGTTTTAGATCATGTACCAAAAAAACACCAAATTTCTATTGTTGGTGACTTCAATTTTGACATGTTGCAAACTAGCTATGCACAAAAAAAAGTATTATGATTTATGCAACAAAACAACTTCAAATTACATACAACAACACCAAAAACTAATTATGGCTCAATGCTTGACCATTTTTTGACAAATTTCCCAACTACCAATGTCTCCTTCAATGCTTTTGATGCCTATTGGACATACCATCATTATATTTTCCTTGCAATACATGTGTCATTCAATTGAGCTGCTATGGCAATGCCAAGTTGAGTAAAGAAAAACGTTGAACGCTCTCAACTATTGTCAAACCTCTAATCACTAGAAAATCAAACATAGCAATACATTAATTTGAGTAAACACGAGCTTCCCTCTGGCCACATCACCTTTATTCTCAACAACTATTTTCAAGATAAATCTATTTCATATTTCTTAGCACTAGTAGACTCAATCACACATAACAATTTAAGTACAAATTTGAACAATTATTTGGAAAAGGTTTTTGTTCAATATACATCTACATGCCACACCAGATTCCTCTATGTTTAATCCATACTTTGATTCAAACTACAAAAAAACTTCATTACAATTCCATTTACATGCCACTATTCAAAATCCATACAAAACACTACAAATACATGTGTTGGTGTTGTAATATTGAAATTTAAAAATTGTGATTGAACTCTTCATGTTAAAAAATATACTATTCTAATAACATATTTTCTTTCAAGTTATTAAAAATCCAGAATTTATGAGATTAGTGGCAATTGATTCACACTTAAGTTTACTAGTATCTCAAATGCATGCATACATCAGGGATTGTTTCACAGTGATATCAAGAGAACATTGCATACAAAAACTATGAAACAACAATGCAGGTAAAAAAAACTAATGCCCATAGTCTAACTACAATAGTACTTTTCCATTGTTAATCATTTCAGTTTGTTTATAATCTATGCATTATCTTTTCATATATGGATCAACCACAATTCTATTTTGGATTTCAATTTTTTGTACATAAGATTCGTCACACATATAACCTTGAGTTCTCAAAAATATAAATGTTTAAAATTCATTGTTGGTGTGCTTACCATACCTAGTGCATGAATGTTTCTCCTTATTGACTCTTTGGCTATGGTTCCTCTAGCTATATCATTATTTAAAACACTCACTTAAAGGTATTATGGTTTTTGAATCATGTGTTCATTAAATCTTCCCATTAGATCTTTCAAATGTCGAACAACATTATAAATGTGTTTTTCTTGCAACAACTACTTTTTGTCCTCGTGCTTCCTTCATCCATGTCACAATGTGAGTTTATCTTCAAAATAGTCATTTGATTCTTGAATCTTGGGTATAATAAATGCTCGCATAAATTTACTTTGAACCGTTGAATAATGCTATGAGTGCTCCCTTTTTCTATCATCATTTTTCTCTAAATCGTTGAACAATGATATGAGTGCTCCATTTTCAAACACTTTTTCATTGTGACTTGCTTCACAACAAGAGCTTTGGATAATTAGTTTCATTTTTTCCTTATGTACTATAGTTGTTGACACATTGAAACTAAAACAAATTGTAATTTCCTATTATCACTTCTTTCACATCAATAACTTCTCATATCTAATGTTTCTATTACTTATGTACTACAATTGTAGACAAGTTGAAATTTAAAAAAAAAAATGTGACAACTGAAGAACATAATCTTTAAAAAAATAGCAATATTGCACCAACTATGCCAAACAATTTTTTTTTACATGGATGTAGAAATTATTAATACAATTATGTATTGCCAGATTCTCCTGATCTAACAATTATATCCACTGTTAAATAAAGAATCCTTCTACTTAAATCTTTGCGGAAATTTAATTGCCAATTGCAAACACATGAAGAAAAATCAATCACACATAACACAGATGTTTTTACCAAGAAATATTAAAGCTAAAAACCTGAACTATCATATATTATGTATATCATGGATCATGAAACAATCTCATACAAATCTCTACTCCAAGAGCTCTCAGTACAATATACAATTGTCTCACAATGTCATACAAAAATTGGCATGAACATGCACCAATTTACTGCCTCCTGACAGCCTGCCTCCACTGTGCAATCCCTACTGATGAAGATCCCTGAATGAATTCGACCTTGCCTTGCCTTGATTGCGCAATCCTCATTGGAATCTCCAATGTGTGTTTGGTTGCACTTGTGCACCCATTATAGTCACAACTGATAGTCAAAACAAGCCCTTTCACCTATCTCTCAACTGGGTCTTCACTGGATTTGGCATGCATGTAGTTAACAGTAGTATTTCTTCAGTTGCATGTGAGACCACTGCTTGTGAATTAATTAAATAATTAATTTTCTGATCTCTCACTAGTGTATCTTTAGTTACAACTAGCACAACTAAGTTTTACTCACTTAACTGAGTTAAACTAAATAACAACTCACATGACTACACATCCAGCTCTGTTACAACTTTGTATCACTCAGTTACAACAAATTCCAATCTGCATGTCCCACCAACCAACCTTAGAACTCGTAATTCCTTCAGTCAACTAGTTTGCCACATCAGTTAACTGAAATCAAGTGCTTCAAGAGAATAGATTATTATTTATTCTCTAATTATTATTAATGGCTAATAATAATTGACATCCGATTTATTTTTAGACATGTGATCTATAAATATACTTCATCCATGCATCTAAAAATAGAATCTCATCTATAAATAGAATTTTCTCAACCATCTATAAATAGACTCCCACTATAAATAGAATATGCTCACCATTCTAAAAACAGACATACACTTAAAAATAGCCTGCATGCCCCATCTAGTGTAGGTGCTTAATTTTCACTAGGATCATCATCTTGTTGAATCTCAACACTCCCTCTCAACAAGAAAGGGATTATCTTTCATCCTGATCCTGTCTCTATGGTATTCGAATTTTCTCCTGGTGAGCGCCTTCGTCAGAATATCTGCATCCTGATATTCCATAGGAATGTACTGAAGCAACATGATCTTCCGCTACACACAATCTCTGATATGATGATAACGGATATCTATATGCCTAGATCTATCATGAAACATAGAATTAATCAGAGTTTAATGCAACTCTGATTATCACAATGAACCACTATAGGATATAAATGAGAACTGAACAAACTGACCAGGATCTTATTCATCCAAATAGCCTCACATGCAGCTTGACTTGCTGCCATGTATTCCGCTTCTGTTGAACTGAGTGCCATGGATATTTGTTTCCTGTTGTACCAAGAAACTGATGTAGATCTGATACTGAAAACCCCTCTTGATGTGCTCTTTCTGTCCGTTGGGCTGCCGGCCCAATCTGTATCTATGAAGCCATGAAAATTAACCTCATCCATCTGTTTGTACCATAATCCATACTCAAATGTGCCCCTGAGATATCTCAGGACATGCTCGCTTGCCTTCCAAAAGAGCTTGGTAGGCTTAACCATCGCTTGACTAAGCTAGTTCACTACATAGCATATGTCCAGTCTTGTATTAACTAAATACATGAGTGAACCCACCAATTGTCGATAGACAATAGCATCCACTACCTCTCCAGATGTAGCGTCCTCTTTCCTCCAGTTTCTTGGAAGAGGCATATCCATGGGTTTGCAGCCTTCCATGTGAAACTTACCAAGTATCTCCCTTGCATACTTGCCTTGAGACACAAACAATTCACCTTCTAGCTGCCATATTTCCAATATAAGGAAATAGTGAAGGAGGCCCATATCATTCATCTTGAACTCCTTTTCAAGATCCTCCTTACATGAGTGTATCAACTGCTCATCACCAGTCAGTATTAAATCATCAACATAAAGAACAATGATTAAAAGCTTACCCTCCACCACAATCTGGTATAGGTTTGCATCCACCTCACTCTTGGTGAAGCCAATTCCAGTGAAATAGATGTCGATCCGAGTGTAGCAAGCACGGGGTGCTTGCTTGAGCCCATACAACGCTTTTTTGAGTTTTCACACATGCGACTCATTGTTGAAGATCTCAAATCCTTCAGGATACTCAATGTACACTTCTTCCTCAATGATCTCATTAAGGAACACAATATTCACATCCATCTGATGAATGTGCCAACCCATCTGTGCTGAGAGAGCAAGGATGGTCCTTATGGAAGAATACCGTGCGACAAGTGCGAAGGTTTATTCATAATCAAACCGCTTGATCTGTGAGAAGCCTCAGGCCACAAATCTGGCCTTGTATTTCTCAACACTCCCATCAGCAACTTGCTTTGACTTGTAGATCCATCTTGAACCTACCACTGATTTATCAACCGGCCTTGGAACAATTTCCCAAGCATTGTTTCTGACAATGGAGTCATACTCCTCCACCATTGCATCTACCCATGTGGGCTCTTGCACTGCTTCCTGAAAGGAATATGGTTGAGTCACAATACATTTTATCATGAGAACCATGTATATAGTGAATCCGTCAGGAGACTTTCTCTGTTTGCACTATGAAGTAGGGACTCCTACATTCTGTGCCGCATCAAGATTCAGCCTCTCAGCTTTTGTGGTACCCCTTCTGCCAGTTCTGATGTTGGCTCTGCGTGAGTGGACTCCTCCACTCCGTGAACCTCCTCCTATGGTTGATCCACATCTAGAGACTCATCTTTGGGAACAAGAAGTTTCTCCTCTACATGCAAGTATAGCTCCCTCTCAAGCGACAACTTCATGGCTTTCTCCTCATTGAATTTTATATCCCGTCACACCAAAATCGTTCAACTTTTTGGAAAATACACACAATAATTATGGGGTGTTTCTGTGTATCCCACAAATATCCCAACTTTAGTAGTCGGCTCCAGCTTCTTCCTGGCATTCTTGGTCACATGCACATAAAAAGATGAGCCAAAAACCTTAAAGTGAGAAACATCCAGTTTCTTACTAGTAAAAGCTTCTTTAGGTGTACTCATTCCAAGTACTCTATGAGGACAACGGTTTTGCACATAAACCGCAGTGTTGCATGCTTCTACCCACAAGTGCATTGGTAGGCCATGATCATGCAGCATAGCTCGTGCAACACCCACGATCATTTTGTTCTTCCTCTCCGCGACCCCATTCTGTTGTGGGTTATGAGGCACTGTGAGTTCTCTTCGAATTCCTTCTTTGATACAAAAGTATTTGAATTCATTCGAGATATATTCACCACCATTATCACTCCACAAAGCCTTCACTTGCTTCCCCAACTCTTTCTCCAGCAATGCTTTAAACTCATAGAACTTTGAGAATGTTTGATCTTTCTTCTGCATGAATAAGATCCAGCATCTACGAGAATAGTCATCAACAAAAATAACATAATACCTTTGTTTTACTGTTGAAGCAACTGAGAATGGTCCACACATGTCTATGTGAACTCTCTCAAGGATCACTGAAGCACGGTTCTCCTTTTCATGAAAGGTGATCTTCACAAACTTACCGATAGTACATCCCTTGCACTGATCTATCTGTGCAAGTGTACCCTTGGGAAGTCCAGTAGACATCTGCTGCAAAATATTCAGGGCGTCATGGTGAAGATGGCCCAATCGCCTGTGCCATAATTCTCCCTCATCATAGCTCACCACTTCTTCTGCTTTTCCCACCATTGTAGTGCGGACATCTACCTCTAGCTTGTAGGGATTCTTAAATCGAATCCCTATCCTCTTGGTTTGACCCACTGTTTAATGTCACAGGAAGGATTTTCCATCGCTGAAAACAACATCATAACCTCTGTCCTCAAACATCGCGACTAAGACCAAGTTCTTATTTAGACCTGGAACATGCATAGCATCTTTCAATAGAAATGGTTTACTTGAATCCCTCTCAAAGGTAATGGTACCAATGTTGGTCGCACTATATCGTCCATCGTCGCCCATCTCTATATGAATTTGGAGATATTTCTCCTCTAGGTCACTGAAAAGCTCCTTATCTCCCGTCATGTGGAAGGAAGCATCACTATCAAGATAACACACCGATCCCATTGCACTTGAAAACAAGCATGTGATCCAAGAGAAATCAAGTTCAGATTGCGAGGCAAGGGCCTCACTAGCTGTAGCTCCAGTAGCCTTCTTGTTCTTCTTTTTCTGTGGGCAGTTAGTGGTGATATGCCCATGTTTGTGACAGTGAAAACACTTCACCTTGGACAAATCTAGCTTCTTGCCTTTAGCCTCAGATTTTGAGTGGAATTTCTTCCCCTTCCCTTTCCTTGCTTTGGCATCCAAAGCACAATCCTCTTCATCATCATGCTTTGATGAAGAGCCATCCTTGGTGTTCCACCTGAACTCCTCCTGCACTAGATCTGACCACAGTCGTTCCCAATCCAGTAGTTTTTCCCGTCTGTTGACAGAGTCTTGATAATTGTGCCAACTCTTAGGAAGTCCCAATAGAGCCAAGCTCACCAAATCATCATCAGCAACTGTGATTCCCACACTCCCCAGTTCATCCTGAAATTTGACAAACTCTGTGAGATACTTAGGAATATTGTCGCCCTTTTCCATTTTGATTTTTCTGATTTTATCCTTTAGCGCCAATTTCCTATGGTCGTTGTTGCTTTGGAAAAGATTTTTCAAAGCCTTCCACATTGCAAATGGAGTGGCTTTCCCATGAAGGCTTGAGACAACATGGTCTCTCACACCTTCCAACAGAATCCTTCTCGTCTTCGCTACTTTATTTTTCCATGCGTCAAGTAATGCAGCATTCGTCGAAGTGGGCTTAGGAACATCACTGTCGATGAATTCCTTCAATCCATTATCTTCAAGCACCACCTCTATCCTATCCTTCCATGCAATGTAGTTCGAGCTTCCCTCAAGTGCATACTCCAACCGCAAACCATTGAAATCCATTTCGATGTTTACTCAACTGTCGCACCAAGAAATTCTTGTGGAAAATTCGAGTTGTTTCCACCAAAAAAACTCAGCTACTGCTTCAATATTGCAATCTTCAATGCTCCGATACCATGTAGAAATTATTAATACAATTATTTTTTGTCAGATTATCCTGATATAACAATTATATCCACTGTTAAATGCATAATCCTTCTACTTAAATCTTTGCGGAAACTTAATCGCCAATTGCAAACACATGAAGAAAAATCAATCACACATAACACATATGTTTTTATCGGGAAAGCTTAAAGCTAAAACCCCAACTATCATATATTATGTATATCATGGATCATGAAATAAAAATCTCTACTCCAAGAGCTCTCAGTACAATATACAATCATCTCACATTGTCATACAAAAATTGGCATAAACATGCACCAATTTACTGCCTCGTGAAAGCCTTCCTCCATTGCGCAATCCTTGCTGATGAAGATCCCTGAATGAATTTGATCTTTCCTTACCTTGACTGTGAAATCCTCATTGGAATCTCCAATGCGTGTTTGGTTGCACTTGTGCACCCACTATAGTCACAACTGATATTCAAATAGGCCCTTTCACCTATCTCTCAACTTGGTCTCCATTGGATCTGACATGCATGTAGTTAATAGTATTATTTATTCAGATGCATGTGAGACCACTACTTTTGAATCAATTAAATAATTAATTCATTGATCTCTCACTAGTGTACCTTTAGTTACAACTAGTTACAACTATCACAACTGAGTTTAACTCACTTAATTGAGTTAAACTACATAACAAATTACATAACTACACATCCAACTCTGTTACAACTTTGTATCACTAAATTACAATTAAGTCCACTCTGCATGTCCCACCAACCAACCTTAGAAATCTTAATTCCTTCAGTCAATTGGTTTGCCACATTAGTTAACTGAAATCAAGTGCTTCAAGAGAATAGATTATTATTTATCATCTAATTATTATTAAGGGCTAATAATAATTGACATCCGATCTATTTTTAGACATGCGATCTATAAATAGAATTCGCCCATGCATCTAAAAATAGAATCTCATCTATAAATATAATTTTCTCAACCATCTATAAATAGACTCTCGCTATAAATAGAATATGCTCATCATTGTAAAAATAGACATACACCTAAAAATAGCCTATGGGCCCCACCTAGTGTAGGTGCTTAATTTTCACTAAGATCATCATCTTGTTGAATCTCAACAATGGATTCACTACCACTATAACCATTTTCTATGGTGTTGTGCATATTGACTACCATTATGATCTTGTACTTGCTTTTTATCAAAATACTACCTTTTTGTAATAACAATTGATTCCAAAGCCATGTGTACCTGTTTTCTTGCAACCATCAATATTGTGGGAAACTCCACATTGGATTTCAGAAATTTACTTAGTACAACAAAAAAAAATAATAGATTCTACTTCCGCTATTTTTCTTTTAACCCATAGCCTCTTGCCGTCTTTTTTTTGTCTCTTACTTGAGCCTATTGAGTAATTATTTAGGACAAAATGTAAAGCAGCTTGTGATAGGATAAGCAATAAAATCACAATAAATCTAATATCAAACACCTAAACTCACATTTTTTTCAATGATCTTGAAGCTAAATCAAATTGCATGTAGATTTCATACCAAAGATACAATTTTCCCTTACAAAAACCATTTGACTACAATCCCTGTAACACAAAAGCCCTATGAAAACTTTAGTTATTGTTAAATAGATTACTATTAAAATTACATAATTTACATGTATTTGTTCGTAATGTGCACTTTTAGGTTGTTTTTAATATTGTTTCACGGTTAACAACGAGCACAAAAACACAAAAATTGTTCAATGCAAAACAATGTCATTTTATTTCGAGGATATTTGAATTATATTTCATTCTTATTAGGTGACATTATGCAATTGAGATAAAAAGAAAATCAACATTAATCTATGATGTTCTTATATATATATATATATATATATATATATATATATATATATATATATATATATATATATATCAAATCACTTGTTCTTATACATATTTTGTTCTACTACACTATTTTGCATTTTTTATATCTATTTCCATACAACCATGTAAAACTTCAACTTCTTGACTTTTAAATTATGATAATAGGTCATTAACTCTTTTGACAAAACCATGGAAAACAACAATGCTAGTCCTCAATCAGTGGATGCACAAGCAACAAAAAAACCATAATACAAATAGGTGAAATTACTTGTTCAACTTAGCAATTTGTGACTTTTCAAACTACTATTTCTCTATGTCAAGTGATATTTTATGAGCACTAACTATCTTTATTCTTGAAAATGAACAAACTAAAAAATCTACAGACAACCTCTTGGCCAATCATAGAATTATGCAAAGGTGCACATACAATTTTTTTTGAAGGTGATGTCCATGTAGTCTATGGACCAAGTCAAACCAGAAATCCAAACTCACTAGTCGAAGCACGACTTGTGTATATAGAACTTGTTGAAAAAAGTGGTTAATTGACCATCACAGTCAATAAAAGTATCTATATTAGGGAATCTTTAGTGCAAAACAAAGGAATCTATGAAAGAGGAGATGTAAAAATTTGTATATTTTTACATGAAAAAAGTTCTTGATGCAAATAATACCTCAAGTTTTCAACAATCGTAGAGTGTCTATAGACATAATGATACAACAACTTGTTCTATCAGCCAACACATATCCAGTTGGTTCTATTGTAGATGTGGTAATAACATGTGACCAAAATAATAGAAAATTTGAATTGAATATCAAAGATGGTGAAACTGCCAATGATATAACCATTGTAAGTCAATTTTTACACCAAACCATTCTCAACTTTGTATTGCAAATTAACCAATTGATAGTAATATGATTTTCCTTTTAAAAAAAAAATTGTTCTTTAATAGTTACAATGTTTCCTAACTGTGACACTTCCAATTGCGACTGAATGAAAGTTACAGAGAATATTTCTTGGAAATAAAGAATAAACTAGCATGCAAAAACGTAACATTCTGTTAAAGAATTTATCATTCGGTTAGTTTAGAATTAGTTCTAGATTAGTTAGTAATCAGTTTCCAGATTCAGTTTCTACATAATTGTTTCTGACTTGTATAAATATACATTTCTCCTTCAATAAATGGTATGTGGTGTCATTGTGCTCTCTGCAATTCTTTGCTTCTCCTTTTGTCAATTTGTCATGGTATCAGAGCCGAGAGTTGATCTTTTCGATCTTCTTTGTTAGTTTTGAAGCCAGCAAGGAGGTTTGGGATACCCTTGAGAGATGTTTTGGTACAAGGGGGAGCATTGAAGTTGAAGATGAAGGTGGATCTATAGCATCAGATCTAAAACGAGATAAAAAGTTTGTTGAATCCCATTGTGCTCAGTCACAGGTGGATGATGTCTCCGAAGAAAGTACACAAGCATTTTCATGCTCTCTCTCTATCGCTTCTGCACTTTCTTCACAGACATCATCCACCTGTGACTGAGCACAGTGGGATTCAACAAACTCTTCATCTTGTTTTAGATCTGCTGCTACAAATCCACCTTCATATTCAACTTCAATGCTCCACCTTGTACCAAAACATCTCTCAAGGGTATCCTAAGCCTCCTTGGTTTTCTTGGCATCTGAAATCAGGGGAAATACAATTTCATCGACTGATTCTTTTATGCATTTTAACGCATAGGCGTCTTTTTGCCTCTTTATTTCCATATCTAAAAAGATCTCAAACATCTTCTGTTTTTTCTTTAGCCTCTTGGCTTTTCCCATGACCTCATTGCTTGACTTCCACAAACAAACAAGTCTACATATGCATCAAATACCTTGCTTCCAAAAACGTCAAAAATTTCTGTACTAAGACAATACTTTGACAAGGCTTTCACACTTTCACTTTCTCACAATTTTTTTTTTTTTTAAATGGGCTTCTTCACTTTTAAATTTTCAAAACCCTTTTCCATTAAAACCCTTTTCTTTTATGAGCCCCCTTAAAAAACCTTGGAAATTTTGAAGTTTTTTTGTTTAAAAAATAAAAATAAAAAAACTTCAAAAAATAAAAATTTCCAAGGTTTTTTAAAGGGGCTCGTAAAAGAAAAGGGTCTTAATGGAAAAGGGTTTCGAAAAGTTAAAAGGGAAGAAGCCCATTTAAAAAAAAAAAAAAAAAAAACTAGAAATTGTGAGAAAGTGAAAGTGTGAAAGCCTTGTCAAAGTATTGTCTTAGTACAGAAATTTTCGAAGTTTTTGGAAGCAAGGCATTTGATGCATATGTAGACTCGTTTTTTTGTGGAAGTCAAGCAACGAGGTCATGGGAAAAGCCAAGAGGCTAAAGCAAAAACAAAAGATGTTCGAGATCTTTTTAGATCTGGAAATAAAGAGGCAAAAGGACGCCTATGCATTAAAATGCATAAAATAATCAGTCGATGAAAGTATAATTCCCTTGATTTCAGATGTCAAGACAGCCAAGGAGGCTTGTGATACCCTTGAGAGATGTTTTGGTACAAGGGGGAGCATTGAATTTGAAGATGAAGGTGGATCTGTAGTAGTAGATCTAAAACGAGATGAAGAGTTTGTTGAATCCCACTGTGCTCAGTAACAGGTGGATTATGTCTGTGAAAAAAGTACAGAAACAGCAGAGAGAGAGCACGAAGATGCTTGTGAACCCCAGTGTACACAGCTACAAGTGGACGAAGATTTGAAGATACCAGTAACATGGATTGCTGACGAAGATTTGGTGATTCCAGCAACAGAGCTTACTGACGAAGGTTTGATGATTCCAGCAACATAGTTTGATGATGATGATTTGTTGATTCCAGCAACGGAGCTTGCTGACGAAGATTTAATGATACCAGCAACAGAGCTTGCTGATGATGAAAAATTGGTGATACCAGCAACAGAGTTTGCTGATAATGATATGCTGAATCAAGCAATACAACTTGCTAATGTAAACTTTGATAAAGAATATTTATTGACTAATGATGACTGGTTGCAAATTATGCAACAAAAACATGATATTGACATGATGTTATTTGATAAGATAACCCCACTTCAAACAGTGGAAGACAACATGTTTGCAACATTACAGGTTAGTCGAGAAGAGAAAGAGGCAGAGAAGGAAGAAATAGAGAAATAAGTAGAGACATAAGCAAAGAAAGAAATCCTCTGCAAAGGGAAAGTAGAAACAGAGATAGAGGTAAAAGCAGAAAATGAAACACAACAAGAGAAAAATCTCATTGCAAAGCAGAAAGAGCAGAACAAAACAGAGAAAGAAGCAGAGATAGAAGAAAAGAAAGAAATCATCTGCAAAGGGAAAGAAAAAATAGAGATAGAGGCAGAAGTAGAAAGGGAAACACAATAGGGGAAAGGTCTCATTACAGAGCAGAAAGACCAGAACGAATGTCATTCTACAAATATTTTTAATTCTAACATTAATTTCAAGTGTGCAGGTACACACATTGATTAGGGAGAAGAGTTAAAGTTTATTGAAACATGGCTTGCAACACCATGTCTGGATGAGATCTACACAGAAGATGTAGATATGAATGTTGAAGATGACATGCATGATGAACATGTCAATGTAATTTTCATGTATTGGAGTTTTGAAGAAATAAGATATTATTCTAATATTATGTTGCAACAGATTGATGATCCAGGCGGATATTGGTGGTCACCCGCCTATTCCACTTGGGGCTCCACCATTGTCTATTTCAGTTTTTTCAATTTCGGCACAGTTTACTATTTTTAGCAGTTTTTCGGGTCCTAAACTTCCGGAGCTGTTTTGAGGCCCTAAACGACGCTTTTTGGGAAAACGGAGAGCAACATGGGTCCATGGACCGATGTTGCTCGTTCCAAATTTGTAGTCCTCGGATAGATCTTTCTAACGAGGTATGGAACGCGTCAAACAGAGATCGTATGCCAAAGTTACGCCCCTGGGAAGTTGAAACACCAATTTACCCAAACGGGGCCCATAGTTTTGGCGCTTCATCTCCTAGGGTTAGGGTTTTGGCTGTTTAGGATTTCCCATTGTTTCTAAATGATAAATAGGCCCTCGAGCCTCATTGTAACTCGGTTCAGAGGCCTGTAGCCGCCACATCTCTTCTCAGAGATAGCTACCAGCGCCCTAGCTAGTTTTATTTCCATTCTGTCTGTAAGCAAATTTCAGTTCTTTGATATTAATGAAATGAAGTGTTATTTCCGCTACATCTCTGTATTTATGGTTATATGTTTATTCTGTTGCGTTCCTGCATAAATCCGGATCAATTGATCATGAAAAGCGCACTACAGAAGACAATATGTGGCAGCAGCCCACATTTCTTGAAGATGTCCAGGACATGCTTAGACAGTCTGGAATAGTAAATGACCTGCATCAGCAAATGAAGAATCTGAGGTTTGAAGAATACAATGAGATGAAAATGATGAAACAATTTAGAGGCTACAGAATTTGGAAGAAGAGAAGAAGAAAACCAAATCTAGTTGAAAGTCAAGGGACTTCTCTCTGACTTCGGATATATAGAAAATGAACTTATTTCAATCCTTTGTGATAACACTTCCGCTATTTCCTTCTCGAAGAACAATGTCTTTCATCAAAAGAGAAAATATATTGACACTTGTTTTCACTTCATTCGTGAACTCATCAAAAATGGCGATATTGTTCTCAAATTCTGTGAATCCAAGGAACAGTTAGCGGATATCTTCACAAAACTATTTGGAAAAGTTAATTTTGAATTTTAATGTCAAAATTTAGGAATAAAACAATGTAACCCTCAAGATTAAAGGGGAGTGTTAAAGAATTAATTGTTCGATTAGTTTAGAATTAGTTCTAGATTAGTTAGTAATCAGTTTCCAGATTCAGTTTTTGCATAACTGTTTCTGACTTGTACAAATATACATTTCTCCTTCAATAAATGGTATGTAGTGCCGCTGTGCTCTCTACAATGCAATTCTCTGTGGTCTCTTTTTGTCAATTTGTCACATTCTACATATTCAAAAACATTGTTAGAAATGGACCAAAGGGATGCCAAGTGTTGCTATCTACAACGAAAACTTTCATTGACACTCTCAATGACACTTGACACTTGTGCAAAAGCACACTTATTATATCAACAACAAAATTATTTACTTATGTTTTTCGTTTCTCTGCACACACTATATTCTTTTCAAAATATTTATATTTTCCTTCCAAAATACATCAAAACTTAATCATTGTAATTACTTTTTAAAATAAGTGCAAGGAACACTTAAAAAAAATGTATTTGCACCACCCATCAACAAATCTGTCAAAAAAAATTCAGATCCCATGCTTCTGAATTCATCAAATTACACATTATGCAAAGAAAACACACAAAGTAATTATCACCCCATTGTTGAATACATAGTAGAAACACATGAGTGTAAGATAGATTGAACAGTACAAATTCCAGCACTGCAACAATACTACCCAACAATTGCAGAGTCAAGTTTCAAAGAATACATGGAAGACATATAATCTATAGTGTTTGAATTATGAAAAAATTATGTTCACGACTTTGAACAAGCTTTCTTGAAACATAAATTCCTCAAATTTTGTTTTTTTTCGATGTACGTGTGTCCCTAAAAAAAATCATTTTACTAAATTTATCTACTTATTGAATCTTTTTCACAACATAATTCTTGCACTAGCTTGCACTGATATTTCCTACGTTTCTCATTGTCACAGATTTTGTTGCAATACCACTTTGATAGATTGCTCAATTGCAAAAGAATACTGCTACTCTTGGTACTAATGAAACTTGTATTCATTCACAGTATTGTAGTAACAAATGTTTTGTGCCAGTTATGCTTTTTTTAACAAAATCTTCAACAACAAAATTTCAATCGCCAAAATAACTGAATTTTGTATATGCTCAAGAACAAAATCGCTATAGCTTGATTAAATGTTTAATATAATTTTAAATTATTTATTTGCACATTATCATCTAGAATGACGTCTCGTCTCTAGCTCAATGGCTTCAATGAATAAATACTTTAATCCATACAAATTTACTGTTTTCTAGAACTGTATATGCTCAAGAACAAATTGGTATAACTTCACTGCTTAATCCATTTTCATGGTATTATATAGATATTTTATGTAGTTTTTAATTTCTACCTATTGTCTAAATTTATCTTCACATTAATATATAAAATTATGTCTCTATCTTCATGCAATTCATGAGAAGATACTTTAATCCATAAAATTTTGCTGATACCTAGGACTATCTGCACCTCGTATTTTATCCACAGATAAATACAGTTGTCTATAAAAATAAAAATAAAAATTAATATTATCTCAATGCCTTGAATTCCTAATATTCATTCGCACACTTGAAAAAATCCTTAATCTTGTTGTCGTTTCTTCATATAAATATATCATTCAAATGTAAAGTCGTTGTTTAATGCCATCCATGAATAGATACTTTAATCAATACAAATTTTTACTAGTTTCTAGAATTTTATATGCTCAAGAATAGATTGATATAGCTTCATTGCTTAAACCATTTCAATGTCAAATGTTACCATTCAAAAACCCTAAGCTCTCTTGATACTCCTGGTCCTTCTGGACCGAAATATTCACCTATGCAATGTTTTATCAAGAAAGATAGAATTGAATCATCTTATTATTTGTACTTGGGTTTGACTTCAAGTGAGTGCTTGTTCCGTAACTCTTCAATTTTTCTGGGTCATTATGGTGAGATTGGTCACTGTTAATATTACAAATCTACACCCATTGTTAGATACATACATATTTGTTTTGTAACGCAAAAAATGAGATTGTTCTGCTCTTATTTAGAAGTTTCTTATAACTATGTGAACAAAACAGCCCAATCCATGGGCTAGATTTCACGGTTGACATAGGAAAGACATACTTTAACTAGAAACTTGTCATAGATACCAAACAATAACATAATGGAGAATTCATGACCATGGAAACAACTTTAAAGTTTTTAACTTGTAGAAAGATGGCTCCCAATTTTTCCACCTTTGATTTACGTAAGCTTGTGCATAATGTAGATATCTGAACCTATAGAAAGAACACTCCCATTCTTTTCATCTTTCACATAAGTAGGATTATACATGATCTGTCTAATGACATGTAGATTTTTCATTGTAGATGCTATGCAATATTTTCTTATTAATGGGTGAGCTTCCCTCCTCCTGTCCCTTGACTTCGATGATCTTAACATCTTGGTAACCATATAATGTCCAGTGTTGATCTAGTAGTACTTTATTGCATAGTGACTACTTATGATCAGTATTTTAAAACTCCGACTCAATATTGGATGCTCGGACTCAACTTGGACTGAGTCTTATACCTTACTACCTTACTAAAATATTTTTGAGGTGGATACTGATTTGTTGACCAACGAGTAAACATTGACGACAAGAAAGGAATCAAACCCCTTTCACAGTAGGACAGCTTAGGATTCATGTATGTGTTTGCATAAAATTGGGCTCTTGAATATGGGAATCTTGTTTTTTCCAGGTAGCCTATAAAGAAATTGAACGTTCAAAAAATTGTCAACGATTTTGATTTTAGGTAAATCTCTTTCTCTATTGTTTCAATTTTTACAGAAAATCACAATCTTTTATACTTCTATATTACTTTTCTATTTTTGCAAATAATGACACTCATTCATTTATATGTTTATATTACTTTTTATTTCTTATTGGTGTTTCATTAGAAAAACAAATTGCTTCATGGCTATAGAACAATAAGAATAAACAAGCTTAACAAGTGACAATCATATGCATGTTTTTGTACTTCTTGCTATGAAAATAATTGTGAATCTTTTGGAGGAGTTTTTTTGATGTGGAATTGAACAAATTAGCTTTCAAAAACATATATTACATTAGAGATATATTTTGTAAATATTGTATATTTCAAAAAAAAATTATACACAATAACAATTTGTGAAATGAAAAATGAAATTTATTATTTTATTGGCTGTAAAATGAGTTGCATAGTAATGTTCTAGATTTTAGCAGTTAAGAGATTTTATCTTGAAGTGCAACATAGATTATCAAATTTGTAAGCTTGCCAGACAATATGCTATCATACCCCAGTTGGAACAGGGGCTGATAGAAAGGAATAATTGTGCATTTCAAGTGTGAGCTGACAAAAAAAACACTAATTCTGTTTTAGTTTGCAATAAATTATCTTCAAAATTTGTTTATTGGAAGAGAAAACATCCAAATATTATCTGTTCCAAAACTTGAGCAACAATAGCAGTGCAATTGGATTGTCAATGTCCTCAAAGCTTTCTTCACTGGTATTATTCTCATTACTTGCAAAATTCAACTTTCTTCACAAGTATGAAGACCTTCCAAGTATTTGTAGTTGATCGAGATCCTTGAAGTTTATATATATGTGTGTGTGTGTGTGTGTGTGTGTATTAAATACAAGAGTAATGCACATAACATATCTGAGAGATCTGAATAGTTGTATATACAATATTTAAAATAAATATTATAAGCTAAAAAATAAATCTTAAAATATAATATATAAATATAAATATATAAATATATATATATATATATATATATATATATATATATATATATATATATATATATATATATATATATATATATATATATATTTTTGAGTTGGTTTAATTTATTGATATAAAACATAATATACAATGCAAGACATACCTCCACGGCTACAAATCTAACCAGCACCGGAGGGAGTCTTAATAAAAAAAACAAAAATTAGACAGCCCCTATAGAGGAAACCGGCCCCAAAGATGCCGCTCATGATTGGGAAACCAACATTGACAGAGTTACACAAAAACCATAGTTTACAAAAATAGCCATTATCGTCATAGTGGTTACAGTCCATGTGTCTAAACATGCAGCAAATCATTGCGAAAAACCAAAAAAGAGGTAAGGAGACATGTCATCAGGCTAATTGTCAGTGTGTGAGGGAGGAGTCTCCTCCACAATTGGGCAGCTGTAGTCATCCTCCACATCTTCATCTTTTTCCTTAGAATGCTAAGCAGTGTTCTCAGATGAGGAAGTGGAGCTTTTATCCTGCATTTGCTTGTCCGAGTGCGGAGAGCTCCGGTTGCCATTACCGGCATTGCTAGAGGTCTTCGAACCAGATTTGACAGGGCCGATGATTTTCTAGAGACCTGAGGAGGCCTCACTGAAATTGTGGACTTCCTCCTGCGCTTTCTGGAACCAAAGGCGGTACCTTCACGCTGCTCCTCTTGGAACACAACCGAGATGGTGGCTGTAATTCTAGGACTGTCCATGGTGCTGTTGAAGTGAAAATGTGCTACATTGCAAGCTGGAGGCTGAGAGCTAGAGACTACATGGCTAGAAAGGGGCGGACGAGAGCCAACACCTCTCCAACCACCCCGACTACACCTCATGCGATGCCTCCACAGCATGCTGGCTGAATGGAAAGATAAAGAGACCGAGTGAGAAGACAAAGAGGCCGAGTGAGAAGACAATGAAGGCAAACCAGCGGGTGAATGCGAGAGTGAGGTTGTATGAGGTGATAATGAAGGTGAACTAGTGGGCGAAAGCGGGAGACAGGAAGGCAAGCTGTGAGAATAAGCACAGCGACCTGGTTTAGAGGGAGGAGAAAGCAGAGGGGAGGTGTGAGGTGAACACGACATGGGGATGGAATTTGAGGGATAATGAATGTAGAAATGAGCACAAGGATGAGAGTCTGGCTAGGCCAAGGGAGGGCTAGCACCAATCGACTGGTTGGCAAGCCGAAGGCAGAGATGCAATGGAGAGAAGGAGCTCGAGATTTGGGCATACAAAGAAGTGCTGGGGATGGGCATACGCATCTCCATTGAATTATGCGTCAGGAAAATTGCAGCAGAGTGATGGTGGAGCGAGTGAGCTTTGAATGCCCGACGTCGATCCCCAAGGGCCTTTAAGGCCTTAGTGCTAGGCTCAGAGGTGGGGAGGTGGCTTGGCCAGGTGTCTCGCCATGGGCCACATCCGGGAAATATAAATATAGATATTAAAAACACAATAAATAAAATTTAGTTTTTTATTTGAAGTTTGACTAGTAATAAAATAAAATAATTACTAAAATACATGTAACTAATGCTTAAAGAGATAAAACATTATCAAATATTCTAAGTACACTTCAAAAACATTTTGTTTAAGAATTGAAACATAACAATGTGCTTTTAACAATTGCACATAGAATTGCAATAATGTAGATGAATAAACTTTTTATCTCTCAAATTCAAAGTTTGAATAAACATTTTTAGCTTTTCATAATATATTTTTTGAAAATAGAAACCATGTATTCCCAATGTCAAAAAAAAAAGGGCAATGGCATTGCCTCCACGTGGCTCTAGTTAATTATATGCTTATTTGTAATTCAATTTTTTTTCCTGGTTAATTTTAACCAAAATACAACAAAGATTTTTAAAAAAATTGAGTTTAAGTTGTGTAACATATAGCATTTGAGTTCCCTAGGGATTTTTCAAGTGTTGAATCCATTTATGCATTCAAAAATGTATTTTAAACAACAAAAAATCACATTCTCGAATGAAATTGTATGATTAATTTCATCTAGAAGTTAGACTATGCCTTTATTTGTTTTATATATATATATATATATATATATATATATATTCTTATATTTTTTATTTTATATAAATTTTTAATTTTCTTTCTAATTTTATTTGTATTTTATTGTTTATGCTTTTATAAGATCAAATAAATTATTAAGTAATTAAGTAATTAGTTTTTTATATTTTTCTTGTTTAATTTGACTTTATAACCGTATTATTTTAGTTTTTCTTTTGAATTCTCTAGAGCATCTCCACACTATTTATTTTTCTTGTTAGACCAAGTCCCCCATCTTTATCCTGATGATGAATCACAATGGAGGATTCGAAATGTTGACCCCAAAAATTGTATTCATTAATCCAAAGAGCTTTTTCTCTAAGGGTATAAAGAAGTGAATTTAATGATAGAATAAGATGTTTAAAGTGTTTTGTAAGCATTCATTTCATCATGTAAGTATCAAAAAATGATGTTATCTAACTTATAGTAGAAATAGTATTTTTCACCAGAATTCACCAAAATCCGATGATACAATTTCAAGCAAGAATGAAACTTTTTGTTCCTTAGAATACATTTTTGAATGCATAAATGGATTCAACACCCTCAAAAACCCCGGGGAACTCGAATTATACAAATTAATAACTTTAAAGTCAAGTTTTTAAAAATCTCTGTTAGATTTTGATTAAAGTTAACCATAAAAATATCTTGAAAAAGGCCACTTCGCCTATTAGTTAGACTATGCCTTAAAAAATTATGAAACAACAATTATTGATGATTAATTATTAGTTAGTCACTCTTATAAATGTATGAAACAAATATTGAATAAAGAGTAATTGATTATTAGTTTGTTATTTTTATAATGAAGCTAGTTTCTTATACAACTTAGGAGGGAATTATTATATCCATGGAAATTGGAAGTACATTATAATAAAGGAAATGAGTACTTAAGGTTAGATGAAGATTCAATTATCTTACTAAATGAAGATAGCTTCAATTATCGAGAATAGTTTTTAATTGAATATCACTAGATAGAAAGGTTGGTGCTTGGTGGGGTGGGAGGGATGGGGATAATAGCCAAAGACTACTCTGTGGGAGGGGACTCAACACATGAGGAGTTACTTGAAGGGAGGCTATCACTTGAGGACTTGAATATCTATACACACCTAGAGATAATTGACTAAAATTGGAACATTGAAACCATTATAATATGAAATTGTCCTTGATTTGATAAAAATATGATGTCTAACATAAAGGATCTTTTTGAATCAAAGAGAAATGATGAATATTTCTACCTAGTCAACAATCATCCATTTAGTGATGGAAAATTGATCAAGGTACATGAAACATACTAAAATTATCCTAGAATGAAATGAGTTGATGTTGCTGGGAGTGAGTATACAAGAATGAATGATGGGTGGTCCCTCTAAATCAAAATTGATGAAAATGTCGCTAACTACAACTCATTGGGACTTTGACCATGACATACAATATTTGGCTAACAGGTATGAAAATAAAGACATTTGTGGAGAATTAATCATGGTTGGCATTGGAAATAATAATAATTGGTCTAACATAACATAACCTTGTGATGCATTATAAGAAAAATAAATTGGATACTTATGTAGAACAGGGACTATCGACTATGGTAAACTAAATGGTCGAACATGGGTCATGACTTAAGATTATAGGATTGATAGCTATTTTGAGCATATATTTTTTGAATCAAGTGGGGGATACAAGAGGTGTTGAAGACATGTGCGACTCAATGGGTGACTTGGTGCAAATGTTTTGACTAGGAGAAATAAGGACTACTTCTATGTGAAGATATACTTATTTATATAATGGAATATGATAAATATTGCTATTTCTATCAAATTTTTTTCTTTAATATTTTAACGTTTTTTTTTTTTTTTTTTCTACTACAAACACCAAAATAATTTGGATATGTTACGAACTGTTTAAATATGTAACTAGGTTTGGTCTTCATAATGACATATGTAATCATGATTTTATGTATTTAATGTAAAGAGAAAAATAAATTTATTATTTTTGTTCTTGAGGCATGTGTTTCATGCTCAAGGGAAATTTATTTTTAGGTCAAGCACCCATTGAGTGTTTCTAGGTCTTTTCATTTAGTCTACATGTCAATTGAGTCATTTTCATGTATTGAAGACCCATTTTGGCATGTTACATGTTGTAAAGAAAATTTATTTGAGTCAAAGTTGAGTAAAAATACCCCCCAAGACCTCCTCATGGTGAAAATATAAAATCGACCTTCTCAAGTGGACATGTTGGCCTAAAATCAATAATTCAACCTAGTAGGAGACCTATATATAAGGAGAGGCTTTGACCTCACTTGGAGCACTCACTCACTACACACAAGTTCGATCAAGGAAGAGAAAAGGGTGCAAGAAAGCAGGTTAAGAAGAAGAAAATAATAACGAAATTTTTGGATTGTTTTTGGGTTAATACTCTTCACATGTGCAAATAAATTAAGGCACCTATTATAGCAGCAAATAGAAAGTTTCAGAATTCGATCTAGGGCATCAAGAAGTACACTTTTCAAGTCGAGTTATATAGGAGAGATAATCAACTCAAGTGAAGAGGAAAGGAGCCATAATCTTCCTCAAATTTCCACACATGAAAAGGCTAGGGTTTGTGTAGAAGAAACTACTAGAGGTCAAAGTTATAGAAGAATTTGCTAGAGGGTTGAAGTTGCAAAAGAATCTACTGGGGGGTCGAAGTTGCAAAATAATTTGTTGGAGGTCAAAATTGCAAGAAGTTGCTAAGGAATTTTTGGAAGGAAATATCATCAAGAAGGAAATATTTGACTTGGTCTTGGAGGATCTTGGTCAAGGGTAATAGGTCTTTCAATTCACCAATTGAATTTCTATAAGAAGAGAAGAATTCTGGTGGGTTTTTCCTCTCAATTTGAGAGGTTTTGGCCCTGTTTGATCACTTATATATTTTTTCCTCTTATATAATTGTTATTTATGGTTTGGTATGTTGGAAATTGGATAAAATAATGCTACCCGTGTGTTTTGCGACATGGACTAACCGACTCTCATGGATCCTTATCACTGGCGATGTGATCGTTGACTAACACCTATCATTTTTGGTGTAATGGAAGTCGTGATTCCAACTTGTGGTATCAGATCATAGTTCACGAGTGGTATCAGATCATAGGTCACGAGTTCGATACACACTCAGCTTGCATTGGGGTGGGGGGATATTGTTGTACATTGGATAAACCAATGCTCCTTTTGTTTTTAGTAACATGGAATAATCTCCTCTTGTGGATCCTTATCTCTGGCATTGTGATTGTTGAATAACACCTGTGGGTTTTGGTGTAATGGAAATCGTGATTCCAAGATGGTAGTTATTTTATGATAAGAACAAAATAATAATCAAGTTAAAGAACATAATAATCAAGATAATTAAAAAGAATATATCACAAGTAGTATCAACAAAGAGAAATCACCTAACTTGTTTCCTATAGATTTCTCAACATGGTATCAGAGCTAAGGTGACATAACAAGGAAAGACATCTTGTAGAAATACCATCAAAATGAGTATCAAGAGAGGTCAAGATATCAAAGATGACATTTAATCATAAAATAATGGATACATAAGGGCTGAAAGATATAAGGATCATTAATAAGGATTATTAATTTCAAGGATCACACCATCTAGAAGCAACAATAAGAAGAAGACCTCAAAACCCTAGCTCATATGAAGAAGGGTTCTACATTTGAAGCATTATTTAGAAGCTCATACATCTCTTAATAATAATCACAAAGAAGTTCTCAAGGACCCTTTCTCATCTCAAAGAAGGACTACACATTGGAGCATCTTGAAGCCTCTACATCCTAGGGAAGTAGGAAGAAGCACTTCTATCATCAAGGAATCAAGGTGATCTCCCTATTCTTGAATCAAGGATCACTATCAAAGCATACTTGAAGGAAGACATATTCATCAAGAAGACATCTTTTATTATCATCATCGTCAAGAAAGGAATCAAGTTTAAGATTTCGTCATCAAGGAGTATATTCACTTGACAAGTAAGTACCTTTATATCTATGTCTGAATCTATCAAAATGACTTCATTTTTCAAGGAGAGATATAAATTGGTTGGGTCATCAAACTTTCTTGCATGGAAGAAGAGGACAGATTTAATCCTCATAGAAAATTAAGTCGTTGGACATGTTAAGGGTTCAATCACTAAGCCTCCAAAGGAAGAAGCTAAAGCTCTAACAATGTACATGAAAGGAGAAGTAAGGGCTTAAAGGATCCTTATAGAATCTATCAAGGATCCCCTCGTACGTTATGTATCAAAGTCGGAGACATCAAAACAAATATATGATAAGTTAGCAGAATTATTCTCTGTAAGCATTACCCTAGGTCATATCTTTAAGAACCGAGCTATATGAGATGAACGTATCACAGGAAGAAGGGATTGCCTCATACTTACTAGGGTGTTAGAAATAAGAGACTAACTACAAGAGCTATGAGAAATAATGTTTGATAAAAGAAATGACCACCGTGGTGCTTAATGCACCACCTGTTTAATGGGGCAACTTTGTATCAAACATCTATGGAAAGAAGGAATCCACCCCATTCAGTGAACTTTGGTCATTATGTAAGATTGAATAAACTAGGTTAAAGGAAAAAAGTGATGTGGGACCAAGCAAACAAGTTCAAGCGGTTGTTGCCATGGCTAAGAGAAAAGGAAAATTTGGGAAAAAGAAGAAGATCAATATGTCAAAGATCCAATGCTATGGTTGTCAGGAATATGGGAACTATAAGAGAATTTTTCCTAAACTCAGGAAGGACAACAATAAAGGGTGAATGCATGGAGCTGGGTTACACTTTTTGGCGAAAGAGGGTGTGTTTGGGTGGAAAAATCAATGGCTCAATCGAGCAATTTAAGTGCTTGATCGGGCTTTAAGGCTCGACCAAGCCATATATATCTATATCTATATCTATATATATATATATATATATATATATATATATATATATATATATATATATATATATATATATATATATATATATATATATATATATATATACCGCTCCAGCAGTCTGTGTTCACCATTTGTACAGACCACAGGAGCTCTGCTAAGAGTTTAAGAGTAGCTCGACCGACGTTATTGGATATTGATTGAGCAATGGAGTTTTCAAATCAATGTCGCCAACCTCCCCACCAACATCGCAGATGCTCAAGAGAAGGTAGGTACTTTATCCTTTATCTTTCTTATTAATTTTTTTTTTAAATGTTTAACAACTTAATTTAAAAAAAAGCAACCATGTACAAAAACCATGAAAACCAGTTAATTAAAAAAAACAACCATACAAAAATTATGAAAACCACAAAAAATGGTCCTTGAAAAAACTTTAAAAACCACAAAACCAACCAAGAAAACCATTAAAAAACCCTTCAAAACAACTTAGAAAACCACAAAACCAACCTAGAAAACCATCAAAAAAATCATTCAAAACAAATTAGAAAACCTTTTGAAACCACAAAAAAATAGGTTTTAAATTTGTTTCTTACTTGCAATGTTTTGTGTATTAAATGCATATTTTATGATTTTGAATGGTAATTTAAACATTTTTTTTTTAATTATTTTAGGTTTTAAAATTTTTCTTTGGGAATTTTGTGAAATAAATTTTCAATTTTTTATTTAAAATGCATTTTAAATTTCTAGCAAATTTGACCAAAAATATACCCCAAAAACTCCAAAACATAAAACCATAAAACTATAACCAATAAATTAGGAGCTTGAGATTGACATGATGAATATGGTTGCTGATAGTGAACCTATATTTATAAAATAAAAATAAAAAATATTTATTTATTATTTTAAATATAAATTAACTAATATTTTTAATATATTTTTAATAATAAATATTGTAAGATTCTAACTATTTAAAAAACAAAATATCAGTTTTTAAGTTAAAAATATAAAAAGAAAATTTTGTTATTTGTTATTTTGTTATTAATTATATGTATATATCTATATATAAAGTTATAACGTAGAACTCTATAATTATTTAATATGTATAGCATAAAATTATTTAACACACACACACACACACACACACACATATATGTAACATAACATGTAACTATAACTATAACTATAACTAGATAGTTCATAACATAATCATATAACTAGATATATAATTTATATATATAGCTATAGCAATTTATCATAGCATAAATTTATTTGGCATAACATAGTGTAACATGTGCATTGTGCATAACTATAACATTTAACATAACACAATTAATTAACACACACACACACACACACATATATGTTTCAACAATGCATCATTGATAGATACATTAAATCCATCATGAAAATTTCATTTGTTCTAGTAAATAAAAGCATTTAGACTTAAGTTTCTAATTTTACCATATTGTTTTATTATGTAGTGTGGTGTACAATAAACATTGTCTTCATGTGCTTGCATGTAGTACATGTCATGTGTCAAAGTCAAATATTAAGAACGTAAAGTCTATTGTAGTATTTGGCTGGCATGAAATTTTATTAGTTTTGTAAATATGTTTATTTCAATTTTTTACATATATATTTACATATTTATGTGCTATGAATAAAATGCATGATTTAGAAATGAGAAAAATTGTGAGGGTAGATTTTATAACTTATTTCGATTGTGTTTACATGGAACTCAACTTTGGTTGATAAATTACCAAAAAATGGACTCTAAAGTTTAGGACTTCATGCTAGATTATTTTGCTTGAGTTTAGAAATGGTTTTTTTGTCAAAAAAAAATTATTGGATTAGTTTATATGTATTATATGTGTTACATGTAATATGCCAAGGCATGCCATATATGTTCCCCAACTTTAGATCGTCATAGTGCAAGAGGTTTTGTTATACATGGTAGGGCTCGTGATATATCACGTAGCCCTCTGAGATTTCATGTTCCCCTTGTAGAGAATACCTTCGATGCAAGTCAGAGTGTCAGAGGTAGTTTTTTTGTATAAAATCTATCAACAGGATTCAATCTGATCTTGTAATGTACTAAAACAAAATATTTAATCCTTCCTACAATTTGTGGAAATGAAATACGATCACACAATCACATAAAAAGTTGGAGAAAGAATTTCAATCGCACAACACAAAGATGTATCTGGGGAAAGTCTTAGCTAAAAACCTCGATATCTATATATTGCATAAAGTCAAGAACATAAAACAATACAATGTTATTCCTCACACTGAGAAACCTATGCACTCTGCTGAATTTCTCACTCTGATCCTGCTCTAATTTGGCTTGCGCTGTAAGCAAGTTTGGTCCAATATTTAACCTTTTTCTTGCCTAGGCTTGGCCTTCCTTCCTTATGCATTCCTGGGACAATTTAACCCCTATTAATTAGGAAAATCCAAAATAATGATTTTGTAATTCATCTAAGTCTTCCTGATGAGATCATCCATGACCTGTACAATTTTCTAATTATACAATTGATAGTTATCTTCCCTTTAACCTCACTCTCAAATAGGCCTTCCTTAGAATAGTCATGCAAAAAATATTTATAGAGAATTATCAACTAACTAATTGATCACTACTTGTGAATTAAATCAGATTTAATTCACTAGACCTCTCACTATCTCATCTCTCATCTAGAACTAGTTAAATTGATTTTAACTCAATTAATTGAGTTAACTGATTACAACTCACAAATAATTGTAACTGTACCCTCTAAAATCATGGGAGAACTCTACATGCCTCATATATGACCTCTAACTCAAATTTCATAAGTTAACTGAGTCTTCCTGACTCACTTAGCTAATACAAGTTGTCATGAGATGAAATTACAAGTTTTCTTCCAATTTAATTAAGGGAAAATTAAATAAAAAGCCCCATATGGTACCATTTCTGGGTGCCATTTATGAATGCCATTTTCATTGTTTCTTGTTTCCAATTTCAACACTCCCTCACAATAAGAAAGGAATTCAATCTATCCTGATCTGGTACCTTTGGAATGTTCTGCATATAACACTTCTCTAGTATTGTTTTCTCTTGCAACTCCTAAAATTGAAAAGCATAAAAAAACAAATTGAATTAGAATGATGTATCTGTCATCAGAGTCTCGGGTTGCTACTAGTTACTGCACTATTTACTGAAAGCTTTGCATTGTTTCTAACTCTGCATCTGTGCTCTCTGTACTGCTTCCAACTCTGATATGCACTCTAGTATCTAACATCTGTCACTCTAATTTATGTCTTTCTGACATATGATTGCATCAATCCTACTGATCCTTCCTGCTATTGTGTATTGTGGGCTCCCCATAGCTATGTCTGATCCATGAGTCACGCCATCTCAATGAAACCTGCCAAAATTTCTTCTCTTGGGATTATGTCTTCACATTAACCCACCTCTTACCTGGAGGTTTGACTTCATGTGCTCCCTCTTCTCTTCTTGCTCAAAATTTTCCCCTCTAGGAGGTCTCTGCTTGAGTGGACACCTCCACTCATTCTCCTCTCTACTTCTCCAATTGTGGTTTCTCCATAACCTTCTGAGACTGATCTTAAGGCTGCAAGTTGAGAGGTAATTTAGTCTCACTCTCAACCACCAAGTAACTAACCTCTTCTTTCCTCCTCAAAGCTTTGCATGCATCTTCGACCTTAAGAACATACAGGTTCTTAACTCGTACACTGATATGTTTCACTCGTCCCATGGTGATGTTTCTAAGGAACACCTTACTGTTTCTAAATATGACATCATAACCACATTCTTCCAATACCACTACAAATACAAGATTCTTCTTTAGTCCTGGAACATACAAAACATTTGTCAGTTTGAGAGGGGAGCCAAACAACCTTTGAAAGGTAACTGTACCTATGTTGGCCGCTCTATACCTCCTGTCATATCCAAACTCTATGTTCTCTTGGAGGTCCTTCTCCTCTAAGTCACTAAAGAGATATCTATTCCCCATCATATAGAACGAGGCACCACTATCTAGATACCACATGCATCCCATTACAATGTTGTTCATGCATGCAATGAGAGTAAATTCAAGCTTGAACTATGAAGCTAGTGCTTCACTTGTTGTTGCAGCTGCATGTTCTTCTTTCTTGCCTTCTATGGACATTTCGAGGCATAGTGCTCGTGCTCGTGACAGTGAAAACACTTGAACTTAGACAAGTCTCTCTTTCCCTCTTAGCCTTGGGACTTATTTCCCTTGGCTTTCTTTCATTTTTTGACCATTGAAAAATCTTATCCTTTGTTTGTGTTGAAGGTCATGTCTCTGGTGCTCTGCCTTATCTCTTCTATTACCAAGTCGGACCACAAATGCTCCCAGTCTGGTAGCTTCTACCTCCCATTCACAGAGTCCTTGTAACTATGCCAGCTATTTGGAAGGCCTAGAAGAGCTAGGCTCACCAAATCATCCTAGGCTACTGTCACACGAACACTTACAGTCACACGAACACTTACAAACTCATCTTGAGATTGAGTGAATTTTTTCAAGTATTTTGGTATTGTCTTGCACTCCTCCATCTTGATATTTCTAAGCTTTCCTTTCAATGCAAACTTTCTGTGGTCACTGTTATTCTGAAACAGATCTGTCAAGGCCTTCCACATAGCATATGGAGTTTCCTTTCCATGGAGACTCAACACAATATGATCTCGAACTCCCTCTAACAAGATCCTTCTAGCCTTTGCTACATTTTTCTTCCATGCCTTAAGAAGTTGAGCATCTACTACCAAGGGCTCTAGAATATCATTGTCTATGAATTCCTTTCAGTCTGTTGTCCTCGAGAATTTCCTCCATCTTGTCCTTCCATTATATGTAATTCAAATTTCCATCAAGGGAATATTCAAGTCTCAATTCATTTAAAGACATCTTGATCTGTTGTTGGGTCTTGAAGAATAAATCTGCAAATTTGAACATATTCAAAAATAACTTTGTTCTTCTCTTCTATTATGATTCTTGGTGCTCTAATACCATGTAAAAAATCTATCAATGGGATTCAATCTGATCTTGTAATGTACTAAAACATAGTATTGAATCCTTCCTACAATTTTATGAAACCAAATACGATCGCACAATCACATAACAAGTAAGAGAAATAATTTCAATCGCACAAGAAAAATATGTATCTAGGGAAAGCCTCGACTAAAAACGCCGCTATCTATATATTACATAAATTCATGAACATGAACAATATGATGTTATTCCTCACATGAGAAACCTCTACACTTTGTTGACTGTCTCACTCTGATCCTGCTTGAATCTGGCTTGTGATCTAAGAAAGTTTGGTCCAATATTTAACCTTTTGCTTTCCTAGCCTTGGTCTTCCTTCCTTACACATTCCTAGGTTAATTGAGCCCCTATTAATTAGGAAAATCCTAAATAATTATTGCACAAATAATCTAAGGCTTCCTGATGACCTCATGCATGACATGTACAATTTTTCTAATTATACAACTGATGGTTATCTTCCCTTTAACCTCACTCTCAACTAGTCCTTCCTTAGAACTGACAGGGAACAAATATTTATAGCAAATTATCAATTGACTTGTTTATCACTACTTGTGAATTAAATCAGATTTAATTTATTGGACCTCTCACTAGCTCATCTCTCAGTTAGAACTATAGTAAATTGATTTTAACTCAATTAATTGAGTTAACTAATTACAACTCACAAATAACTGTAATGGGACCCCCTAAAATCATGGGATAACTCTACATGCCTCCTATCTAACCTCTACCTCAAATTTACTAAGCTAACTAAGTCTTACTGACTCAATTAATTAATATAAGTTGTCATGAGATGAAATTAAATTTTTTCTTCCAATTTAATTAAGGGAAAATTAAATCAGAAGCCCCCTACGGTACCATTTCTGGGTGCCATTTCTAGATGCCATTTTCACTATTTCTTTTTTCCAATTCCAACATTTGTCTCTGTTGATGACCATGCTACATCCATTAGACCTTCTTTGCCCATTTCAGGTACACCTTCTACAATTTTAAATCCTATTTAAACTTTATGTGTTTATGTCTTCAAAATGTCTTTCATTTTTAAATTGTCTTCAACTGATGTGTTTGAATTTAATGTATACGTTATTATGCTTCTAGTTTGTTAATTATATATATGTTAAATTATGTTTGTGATTTACAAGTCCTCGGCAGGCCAAAGCTAAGGATCATAGTGCGGCATTGATCCCTCCATGGGATGATGCTACAACTCATATCACATTAGATGATATTAGGACCTATCATACACAGATTGAAACAAAGATAAATAATATCCTTGCCAATTCACTAACTCACCTTGCATTGTATTTGATGTTGGATAGCATGAATATATTGATAGATACATATCGTAGGTTGGGCCCACATAGCCAAATATTACAATTCATACATAGGGTCAGGAGGCATGAGGTTATAGGCCAATATTCTTGGGAGGTGGTGAAAGATGTCACCAAGGACATTGATGTTCGTGGGGAGTTGTTCGACATCCCTCTGGATCACCCTGCTAGACATAAAGGTCCAATCCCACTGAAATATTTTAGTATTGTTCATGTAGCCCCTTTTGTGTATGATAGATTCATTGGAGCTTGGGGAAAGTTACCAAACCATTACCAGGTCGCAATTTATTTTGATAAGAATTTATGTGCAAAGTTTGTGTTACATATGTGGTCGGATTACATTAATACCAGATATCATTTTTATTGTACCAACACGGGACGTACATATGAGCATGAGGGGGGCCATAGGTACCTTGGGCATGTACCACCACCTCTGAGATTATTTACGCTACTGTCTTGGAGCTTGGTATTACCTACAAATTTAGAGGAGTTGTCGTAGTGTGGTAGTGAGACGTAGGAGACTATTGCAAACAACATGCGAGCGTCAATGGCCAGTGTGCATGTTGCATTATATGGAGAGATTAGGAGACCACCACCATTGTCTCATGACCCACCAGTGCCCTTATATGCTGATGCATTTCTCACAATTTTACCCTTTTATCATCTTTTGACACATACAAGTATGTATTGTGATGCCATTTGTGAGACTTGGAGGGTGCATGGCCCACGTGACACAGACTAGGTACATATATATACGAAAATTTTGACTCTTATTGTCAAATTTTGCATAATTATTTATATTAAAATGTATATTCCATATTATATTGCATAATTTATATTAATAAGTTCCTGATGACATGTATACACGTCCCAACTACATGGATCATATTACGAGGTCATTCGAGGGGGAAGTTGATCAACCAGGGAATCCTCCACCAGAGCACATTTCCATGGATTATCCTCCACCTCCACCTCCACATTATATGTTCATTGATGTGGAGAAGATTAATTATGTACAACCACATTGACCAAGAATTGAGGTAAACTTATTTATTCTTAAGATTTGAACATTTTGTTTTTTTAAGCTACATAAATATGTTAATAAATTTGTATACTAATTATAATTTGTCCTTGCCATTGTGTACACAGTCCCATAGGTAGAGTGTCATTGATGCCACTATTATGTGGAGACCTAAGTGGGATGTTGGGTTTAGAGGAACTAATGATGCAAGCCACAATCATCGAGCCATAAGCAGAGAAGCACCAAACCCAGATTCATGATCATACCCTCATCCTATTAGACTTGCATTTGGACTCGACTAAGGTTAGTAGATTCATGTATATTTATGTAATTAAAAATGTGTTTAAATATAATTTATTTTCATATTGTTTATTTTGTACAAATAATGATCTAATTTGTTTTAATTTGAATGTGTTATATAGCAGTACCAACTTATGGACACTTACCTTGTCCAGAAGAAATCACATATGAGTTCTGGTGGTACTTAGAGTGCCATAGTTTGTGTATCTTCAAGCTCATTTCATAGGGAATATTCACATGTGTGATACAAAATTTGTATATTTTCATACATGGACAGTTTATGGATGTACATCATGGACATTATTTTAGTTTATAGGTGCCTTATTATTTCAGTTTATGGATGTTTATGTGATATTTTTAATTTTTATATATTTTCATATGGATATTTTATTGATACATGTATTCACTATTTCATTTATGGATTTGTATTAATCTTGTTTGTGGATGCTCATTAATTTTTGAATTTTAAATGGATCTATTAAAATTATTTCGCTAATTTAATAATTTTTCTATATACTATAACTTTTATTATTAAAATGTATTTCCAATTTTTATTTCTAGTTTCATGTACTAAGAAAATAAGTACAATCTTAAAAATTATGATGCAAGTCACTTTGATACTTAATATGAACTAAAATATGTCATGTATCAATTTAATATTGAACATGGAAATAATTTCAAACATGCTTCATATTGGCTTGTAGAAAGTGTCTTTTACCATAATCAACATGTATATTATTACAATTCAATTTTAAAAAAAACATTATTTGAATTATAAAGTCATTCGTATATGTGTGTGTGTGTGCGCGCGTGACCCACCCATATACCATTGCATGGAAAAGTTTTCTAAGTATTTCAATCAATTCCTTATGATGGAAATTTAAGTTTAATTCAATTTTTAAAAAATCAAATATGATGGAAATTTCTCTTCTTCCCCCTCTCCCCCTTCCATCGTTATCTCTATCTCCCTTTGTCCCTCCTTCTTCATCTCTCTATATCACCCCGCAAACATACACATTGTTTCTCCATATCTATCTATATCTTCCTTCCTCTCCCTATCCCTCTCCCTCTCCCTCTAACTCTCTCTTCCCCTTATCTCCCTCTGTCTCCCCTTATATATCTCTTCCAACTCTCTCCCTCCATCTCCCCTTCTATATATCTTCCCTCCTACTCTCCTCTCTCCCTCTCTCTCCATCTCCCTTGGCACTCCCTCTCTCTCTCTCCATATCCCTTGCCACTCCCTCCCTCTCTCTCTCTCTCTCTCTCTCTCTCTCTCTCCACCTTTATCTCTCTACATGTCTTTCTTCTTACCTCCCTCTCTCCCCCCCTCCAAATCCATCTCTCTTTCTCCCTCCCTCGCAAGTCCTCTCTCACTTCATTTCTCTCCCAACTACCCCAACATCACTCACTCGCTGACTCTCTCTCTCTCTCAAGATTCGTCATGTAACTTTGTCGACTATCTCCCTCCCTCTCTCATTCTCTCTCCCCCTTCTCTCCATATAGAGTCCTTCTCTCTCTCCACCTTTATCTCTCTATATGTCTTGAATTTATTCCTTCCCTATCTTTTCCTCCAACTCCATATCTTGATATCTCTCTCTTTCTCGGAGACTCTCTCCTTGTAGGTTTTAACCCTGTATAGAAATTACCTACAAATGAATTCTTAAAATAGAAAATAAACATTGGGGAGAGCATAAAACATAAAACAAATATACACAGAGATTTTCCCCTAGATCCAAAAACTGGGACTACCAGATTGATTTTTCATTATGTTCCTTTCATTGTTACAACACATATATATACATTTTGAAGCATTCATAAACCCCAATCCATTAATCATGGATTAGAACATAACTGTAGTTCCCTTGAACGGATCTTCAAAATACCATGGAAAAAAAACCATGATGTCCAAAACCATGTGCAAAACCCATGCACAAAACCATAGGTAGGTCCGCCCACCTAATATAGGGTCCAAATTTTTTTTCCTATGGTGCTACCCAAAACCCCTTATACAAGGGTTTCTGCCCCTCTGTGACCCCCCTATTGCGCCTGATGCAACCCCCCCACCCGCTTATCCCCTGCTTCACACGTGGGGATAGTCATGGAAATAATATAACATACACCCAACATTGCCCCACTTGTTGTTTTCTTCCCACAGGGTGTCACAAGAGAGCTTAGTCATTGGTCTAGCACTGCAACTCCCATTGTTTCTGTAAACCAAGAGAAATTCTTAGTGCTCAAACACTTTGTTAATGCATCTACAAGATTCTTCAGAGTGTCCCCCTATACCAGCAACACCTTTTTTTCCTAAGCCATATCTCTCATAGAATGATATTGAATATCAATTTTCTTTGTCTTTGAATGATAAGAAGGGTTCTTAGCCAAGAAAATTTCACTTTGGCTATCACAGTCTATCCTTATATCTTGTTGCACCAACCCCATACCTGAACACAAACTTTGCTACCAAACTGCTTCCTTTCTTGCATGAGTGGCTGCCATGTATTCTTCCTATGTATTTGAAAGATCCACTACAGACTGTATTTTCCTCATCACACTAACTGCACCTCCAAATAGGCTAATCACATACCCATTTTTATATCTTCTTTGATCCAAATCTCCAGCCCACTTTACATCAAAAAATCCATGGATATTCAAAACTCTGTCCAATATTAGTATTCCTTCGTAACATAGAAGATAATCACTAGTGCCACGCAAATACCTAAAAACCAGCTTCACTGTTGTCCTATGCTCCTTCCCTGGTTTTGACATAAGCCTGCTCAATACTCCCACTACATGATGTGCAATGGATGGTCTAGTACAAACCATTTCATACATCAGGCTACCCACTGCACTTGCATATGAAACACGGTACATGTCCTTTTCCACTTCCTTTGTCTTGGGACATTATTCAATAGTTATTTTTACAATTACATGAATAGGAACCTTCACTAGTGTACTATCCTGCATATTAAACCTATGCAATATTGTCTCAACATACTTCCCCTGGTTTAACCAGAGCTTCCTCTTTGTTTGATCTCGTTTAATTTCCATGCCCAAAATATAGTTTGCAACACCAAGATCATTCATGTTGAATTTGGATGAAAATTGGGTCTTCAAATCCTAGATAGTTTCTTTGTCATTTCCATTCAACACCATATCATCCACATACAAGACCAAATAAATAACATGGTTACCAATTAATTTAAAATACACACAGTGATCTGATTTCCTTCTGGTGAAGCCAAGTCCTCGTATATATGTATCAAATTTTTGATACCACATCCTTGGTGATTGTTTTAACCCATATAGAGACTTTTTTAACCTGCATAATAGTTATTTCTTACCCTTCACCACAAAGCCTTCAGGTTGCTTCATGTAGATCTCTTCTTCCAAAACCCTGTGAAGAAATTTTGTCTTCACATCCATCTGTTCTACCTAAAAATCAAAATCAGAAACAACAGATAAAGGTAATCTAATAGAATTTAAATTGGAAATAGGAGAAAAAATATCACCAAAATCAATTCCTGACAACTAGGAATAACCTTTTTCTACCAATCAAGCTTTGTATTTCTCCACCTTTCCTTTTGTGTTCATATTCTTCTTAAACACCCATTTTCTTCCAATGGGTTTCCTTCTCGCCAGCAACTCCACCAGATCCCACGCCTCATTTTTGTGAAAGGATTCCATTTCACCAAGCATGGCCTCCTTCCAAAGTTTTCAATCCTCTGAATCCACTACATCCCTCACAGTTATGGGATCATCATCAGTGATAGATAAAGAAAAATTTGAATAGAAAGAAGATGGACTATACCTTTCTGGCTTCCTTCTTTCTCGAAATAATATTCTCAAAGCTAGAGTTTGTGGCTCTTCCTCTTCTAAATATTCTTCTGTTGTAGATTATGATTCTTCCACCTTTAGCTCAATCTCTATCTTCTCACATTCCTTTGGTAGGAATTCATTTTTAATAACATATTTCACCTCTCTAAACGCCACATGTCGACTATACAAAACCTTCCTTGTTTCTTGGTTCCAAATCTTATAACCTTTTAAATCAACCTTATACCCAATAAATATGCACCTTTCAGATTTACTATCCAACTTGGTTATTTCCACCTTTGGAACATGTACATATGCGTCACAGCCAAATACCCTTAGATGTGAAAGAGAGGGTTTCTTACCAATGCATACCTCATGTGGAGTCTTATCCTCCAACGTTGATGAAGGTGATCTGCTAACCAAGTAACATGCAGTCTCCACTTCCTCTGCCCAGAATTCTTGTCCTAAACCGACACCACTAAACATGCTTCTTTCCTTTTCCATCAACATCATATTCATTCTTTCTGCAAATCCATTTTGCTGAGGTGTGTAGGGAGTAGTATTCTCGTTTTCTATACCACACTTCTTACAAAAATCTTCAAATTCCTTCCTGTAGAAATCTTCACCATTATCTGTCCTTAACACCTTTATCTTCTTCTCTATCTAGTTTTCCACCAGAGCCTTAAATTATTTAAATATGTCAAAGAATTCATAGTTCTTCTTGGGAAATATATCCATCTATTCCTTGATAAGTCATCAATAAATGAAACATATTACACAGACTTACCTAGTGATGGAACCGACACAGGTCCAAACACATCACTGCGCACAAGCTCTAATATCTTTTTCGCCCTCTTAGCACTAGAAGGGAAACTCACCTGATTATGCTTCCCATATACACAATGATCACAGAAATCAAAATCCAGAGAGAAATTAGACATACCTTATACCATACAATTACCATGTAGTATTCGAAGGCCCTTCTATCCAATATTTCCAAGCCTTTGATGCCACAACATGGTCTTTTCTCTAGAGACCACTAGGATTTTTGCTCCACTTTCAGGAACTACAGAACTATTTCACCCATCAATACTGGTGCTATCGAGAAGCTTGTATAGAGTTCCAATCCAAAATCCCTGCATCAATACTAGTTCTCTCTCAACCATATTGTAGGTATATTTCGCAAACACTATTTTTACACTTGCATCATCCATCTTGCTTACAAAAATCATATTTCTGGCTAATGCAGGTTTATGCAGAACATCAGGAAGTGCTATAATCCTTCCAACTTGTAGCTTCAACTTTACTTTTCCACGCCTGACGATTTTTGCCTTTTTTTCATCCCCTAGGAAGACATCACCACCATAATATTTCTCATACTCGCAGAACCACTCCCTATGGGGAGTGAAGTGAAAGGTTACACCTAAGTCAATAAACCATGCCTCATGATCTACATGTATACTTGAATAATCCAAGTACACATCCCCACCTTCATCTGAGATGGTTTTATCCTTTGTAGAAGGAACATCGTCAGATCCCTTTCCTTTATCAGGAGCTTTAGATCTATAGTCCTTGTTGAAGTTCCCTTCCTTCCCGCATTTCCAGCACACTTTTATAAGCTTTCCTGGAGATTTAGATCTCCCTATAGAATTAGATCTCCCACTCAAGGACTTATTTTTGTTTATGTTCTGGAATTGTCCTCATATAGACAAAGCATCTCCATTCTGACCCTCCATTTTTTTCTGTCTCATCCCCTCTGACAACAAGGATGAGACTATTTCATCGAACTTCAAGGTAATCGTATTGCTACCTATTGCAACAACCAGACTATCCCACGAATCTAGTAGAGAACACAAAAAGTTGATGCACTTATCTTCATCTGATATATATCAATAGATAACAACTAACTTACCACAGTTTTGATGGAATTTATATGCTCTTACATCGAGTCTCCATCCCACTTCCTCATGTTATACAACTTTTTCCACAGGAACAATTTGTTCAACAAAGACTTAGATTGGTACAAAGTCCCTAACTTGTCCCACAAATCCTTCCCCGAATCTTCCCCAGATACATTCAACAATACTAAATCTAAGATACACAATAGTATTGTGCTCTTTTCTTTCTAATCAAACTTCGCCTAGTCTTCATATGACATTATCGTTGGTTTAGTACCCAGATCTACCATGATCCACTGATCTTTATCCACCAACAGATCCTCCAACAATAAAGGCATCCCCTTGAAGCCGAAATAACTATGATACCTGTTAGTCATCAGTATTTTTCATCTATTGATGATGACTAGTTGTTAAAGCCAAGTTTTCTAGCAGTTGATCTCCAATATGTCAAATTTGTCAGCTAGAAAACACCCATAAACATTTTTGCCCTCCTACCTTTTCAATCAGCCCATGATGAGATAAAACCTCATTGTCAAGCCCTATCTAGCCTCAGCCATACAAACTTGTCCATCAGCTCGAAAGAGAATACTCCAAATCTGTCCAAGAAGTCTCCCCTAAGTTAGGTATTGGTGCTTTAGGCAATTTTCCCTTGGCAAACTATCCTAAAGCCAAAAGAACCTCTATCTTATATCAACCAGTCCTAGATGACCTTCCTATTCTGCAAATAAAGCTTGATTACACCCTTAAGTCGCACCACTAACAAACCTTGATGTCTCAGTAGTGCATATGCCATAGGTAAAACTGATATTAGGTGGATTTACAGTGTTTCAATGTCTCTTTCAAAAGCATAAGTGTACCAATGTTCCAGAAGACATTATTAAACTCAACATGAGAAGACAGTTGCTTCTCATGTGGTTTTGAGCCTGGGATGCAAGTACTAGACAGAGAGTTATTTCAGTAAGCTCCTACAAATACAGTCAAATGTTAGTGACTTATAGATAACAAGAAATGCTCTGTAGATACTGGTCAGGCTGCCTTTGATTGTCTAAAGATGCAAAAAGGTATTTTAACAGAAGGATTACATATCTCAGAGAAATGCGCCTCATGGCATATTTTCAATTTGTCACTTTTTTTTGCTTAACAATGAATAGGCAGCAAGCCCCAAGGGATGGCTCAAATGGTCGAGTTCCTGTTGCTAAAGTACCTTGCCATATGGAAGGTCACAGGGTCAAATCTCCTCGATGCCCTTGGGGTTAGGCCTCGAAATTAAAGCCGACGGCTGATCCCTTCGGGTGGATCTACCGGATTATTACCCGTGGATGTAGCGGCCACTCAGTGACTGTGAACCACAGCTGAAAAAAAAAAAATATATATATATATATATATATATATATATATATATATATATATATATATATATATATATGAATAGGTAGCAAAAGGAAAAATGACCCTGCTTGAAAGCATATGAAATGACATCACTGAGAAAACCTCCTCCAAACATGAGCAGAGGATTGATTGAATGAGAAAAACCTCCTCCAAACATGAGCGGATGGTCAGGTCTGTTGTTCCTTGAGAAACAATTCTTGGCTGTGTACAACAATCCGTGCTCAAGACATTAAATATTATGTCACAAAATGTATATATGTCTCTGTTTCTTAACCCTTCAAATATTAATGATATATTTCCCAAATATCAAATCTTTATTAGCTCTGCAATGCCATATTCCTTTTATATTGAAGTGAGCAAATGGAAGACGAAGAAAGAAAAGGATTTTAATTTGTCATGCTGCTTAAAACAAAAACTGCCATTATAAAATCCTGAAGAAGTGAAAAACAAATAAGCTAAAGTAGAGGAGCGCCCATTAAGGATGTTTAACTCTTAGATACATAAATATCAAGAGACCTGCAGCTCTAATCACTCTACTTTATTCACAGATATGGAAATGAAATGAAAACCAAGAAAACTCTTCAACACAGATGGAATAATGGAAACTTGCAAAACTTTTTCATTCATTCAATATTGTTCAGTACAAAATTAGCCTTCAAGGTCCAAAACTCGGAACCTTCTTTCTTCCTCAAAATGTCTTTAAATACAATCTGAACCAAAATGGTTTCCAGTTATAAAACTGATTCCAACTAACTGTAACTGCTTAACTACTCTCTGTAGTGGAGGTACATGCCTCGGAAACATTTTATTACATTTACATGACTTCATTTAAAACAAAATAAAAGATGATAACTCCTAATCTAAGGGAACTGATGTTCCTAAAATAGCGGCTGACTCAATGACTATTTGCGGCTGAATGGCTACTTGTGGCTGTTTGGCTGGAAATCCCTTTTCTGTGTCAATAGAAAATTTCTTGCATTCCTTCTAGAGTTTATCTTGAGTTATCGGAGCATTCTTATAACGATGATATTCCAGTGTAAAGGCAACAACTTGACTGTGAGTAAGGTTACTTGTGAACAATGTCTTCACCATCCATAGCAGAAGGAAATGTCTTTGTAAGAAATTGAATACTGTTTCTCCCTTCAATATCTGTGTCTTCTCATGTCGGCCATCTGCTCTGCTTTTGGCAAATATCAATTGATCCTCATAAAATTTCCAGGACATAATCTCACCTCCCTCCCTCCAGCATGAGGGCAATCCTGTTCTCGTCAATTTATCAAACGAAATATCAAATTTCTTAACTATCTCTTTAATTCCCTGTAACCGTTTCTCTGAAGCCTTTAGAAGGTCATTTTTAATGATCATTTTGTTTACCTCTTCAGCATAGAAGTACCTATCCTGTATCCCCATATCTTTCAACTCTTCATCTGTCTTGGCATTAATAAAATTTATGAATTTTTTGGCCCAATTTGATCTTTTAATAGCAGCCTACTTCTCCGATAATAGCTCCTTTTCATGCTCTAAAATAATGTTTTTCTCTCTGGCAATTATATTCATGGAATCCCATTTTTACTGCATTTCTGAAATGATCTCGTTCTAGATGAGATCCTTAGCTTTGATAAGGGAAATATTTCCCTTCAATTTATCCTTGAGTTCTTTGATTTCTTCCTTAGCTTTTTGTAGCTTCTGCTCGTTCTCATTTGCCTTTCCTTCCCATCCTTGCATCATCTTAAGAACTATGGCCAATTCAGACTGGGCTTGTTTACAATCTCTCTCTGCCATCTTTAATTCTGTGGTTAGTTGAACAACCTGGGCTTGAGGATCAGCTCCACCTGCAGAAAAATCAAAAGTACAAGTATGGTTCTCAATTTGATTCTGTAAGGTTATAGCAGTCTGCTTTACCTTATTGAGTTCTTCATCCTTCTTCATCAACTGCTGTCGCAATTCCTCTTTTTCCTTTTCAACCTCTGCTACTTCGGCCACCAATGAGTGCTATGTAGCTGGCAACTTCAACTTTTTCCTTAATGAAGATATTTCTGCTTCTGCACTCTTCATTAGTTTTTGCATTGCACTTTTATCATTTGGATCGACCCCGATTTTCATTATGATTTTCTTCAGCTCTTCATTTTGATTAGTTAACGCCCTTGCATTGGCTTTCTCCATCTTGCATTGTTTGACAACCTTAGCAAGCATATTTTCTGTCTTGACTGATGTAGCATGGGTATTGCTCAAATCATTGACAATCAACTGACCTGTCTGCATGTGGAGATTCATTTTGTCCCACAAGGGGATATTTTTCACGTCCATGACTATGTTCAACTCCTTAAAGCTGCCTGAAGGTCCAAGGGATATTCCTGTCGGATGCGACAGTGCCATCTTAAACTGATCTTTCTCCAGATCCATTACAGTCAATAGTCTTGTTTGGTCAGCAGGTATATGGTGCTTTTCTTGTGTTTCTATATTGGCCTTTATTCTTTGGTTCTTTTCTTCAATCTGTGAGAACACTTGCTTCATGGAAGGAGCCTTTTCCAAATGAAGTTCCTGTCTGCTAGGAGATGAAGGGCCACCTTGTTCCTCACTGACCTAGAGAGTAAAACTAGGTGAATTGGAAGAATGATCTTCTGCTAATTTAGTCCTTTTCTCCTCTCGGGGTTCCTCCTCATCGATCTCAATAACATTATCTCTTCCTCTTTTGCTCATCCTTTCCAATATTGCAGGTATTTGAATACTGATCCTTGATGAACTTGGCCCTCCTGGGTTAGCCAATTTCTCTAAATCAGGTTTACTCACATGAGTAAAAGCAGCATACCCATTCTCAACCCTTTTTTGTGAAATAATCCCATGTGGATCATAGGCCCATTTCTCTCCCAACAGCAACTGTGTCTCTTCCAATATTTTTGATACCTCCTCAAAACCTTGTCTTGTGTTAACAACAAAAGGGCCTACACTCATAGGCAACTTGTACATTAATCCTTTCTTCATGGGCAGAAAATGAACTTGATCCACATTAAGACTTTGCCTTATAAATTCCAAGGAAAAAAGTCTCATCGGAACAAAGGTTGGGAGCCTATAAGGCTCGATACTGACTCCATATAGCCTTATCTCAGAGTAATCTTCAAAAACAAACCAGTCTCCAAATTTACAATTAGGTCCTAATTGTAAGAACTCCTGGGCCTTTGGCAGGAAGCATGGAGGAAGAGTTCCATTCAGAATTTTATAAGCAGTGGTCATGAAATGGTCAACAAATTCAAACAACCCGGCTTCGTTTTCTTCTTTTCTAACCATATCAGTCCAGAGTAAAACTGACTGCTTATTTTTATTACTATCCATTATATTTAAACCCACACTCATAAACTCTTCAACGTTTTGATATAAAAATAGCTAAACTACCAGTGATGGAAATCGGAAAAAACATGTTAGAGGGAAGGCGATCAATTGAGAATTCACTACTTCCTGCCAAAAGGATGGGATATCTAGCACCACCCCTGGTTTCATCATAAGAGCGAACATCCCCAAGGCTGCCTTGTCAATTTCGCGATCATCATCTCTCCCCAAAATCTCCATAATACAGCTAAGAACTGGCCTGTATTGAACATTGAACGCCTCCAAACTGAACTTTCCCATTTCAAATTAAGTCTTCTCTGGACTTGATACCAAAAACGACATGCAACGATTAAACTCTTCATTTGAAAGCACCTCGAAATATTGAATCAGCGAATCTTCAGAGAACTGTAAAGGAGAATCATTTTCTGGAAAACATAATGCCTGACGCATTAATTGAGTTGAAACCTGCAGAATATTTTCCCCTTGGGAATTCATAACAAAACACTTGCCGGGGTACATAGACGAAACTAACCAAGAAATAAATTCGGGGAAGAAATGAGTTTTTGGAATACAAGCGGACAACACTCCTGAACTTTGCATAGCAGAAAACACAGGGGACTTATCAGTGTTCAGGGTTACTTGATAATGCAAGAGAGGATGGTTTACGGATGACACGGTATCATGAACATCTTTCTCGCTATCTAGGAGGGGACTGAGACTTGACAAACCAGACAATGATGTTCGCTTGGCCATGACTGACAGGAATTTGAAAACAATTCGCGAAGTACTGAATAGCGCAAAGGTGGCGGGACGCGGTTTAAACAGGGCAAACAGTCACAAATAAATCACAATAGGACGGAAAAACCCCTTTTATAGATTATGGGAGCCATAATAAATGCAAGAGTGACGTGGAGAAACAGTTGGCAGTGGAGGACAGTTGTCTTCCATCTCGGTCGATGACGTCATGCGGGGGGTCTATGAGTACGACAGGGAAGTTCTATCCATACCCCCCGTAATTAACCAGAACCGTTGATCACCAGATCTCAAAGATCTGACCAGTCAACTGTGGGGGGTCGGGATTTTATAACTGACGGGCAAGTTAACCCCCTCCAATTGCATATCCGTGAGCTTCTCTATATGATGGCGACTTCCGCTCGAAAAGCTGCTCGAGTTTTAACCTTTATATATATATATATATGTCAACCTAAAGTTGACACCCGCTTCATGTACATAAATAAAAACGGAAAAACATGCATTCCTTTTTTTTTATGCTAAAGTATTAAAACTTCATACTAAAGCATATTTTCGAATTCTTATCTGTTTTTTTTTTTAATTTTCTTTTCAAAATTTCAAAATGAAATATAAAAAGGATATGTAGATAATGATCCACAACAAGGTCATTGGTTGAAAACCTCCTTCATTTTACAAGCAAAGGGTTTGGAAATGTGATAAAGGCCTCCTTCATCTAATAAGTAGAGGGCCAGGAACAGAGGTATGACCTCAATTAAAGGGCACAAAGCTAGCAATGATTGCAAACTACCTGAAGAACTTGTTTAACACCTTGTCTCCAATAGATGAAGACCACTAACACAGCAGTGGTGTTTCAAAGATTCACTATAGGTTTCACTGATTGAAAAGTGGGTTTTAAGTGCAGTGGGAAAGCAACTGAAGGCTTATGGATAGAAAAATGGTGTTAAAAATAGAGGGAAAGCAGTGGTACTATAATAATCAAAGAGGTTTGACTTGTCTTCTATCATAGATTTCCTCCAAAGGCAATCTGAAGCCAAAATGAACAAACCCTGCTGAGGTATGTAATTTCATTAAGATTTTCCAAAGACCCTTCTCCTTGATCAACAGGCATGAAATCTAGCCATTCTTCCTTTGAAAAGCAGAGTTGAAATTAGTAGAAATCCATTCAAGGTTTATGAGTTGAGAGCTAGGTTAAACATAGGCCAAAGAGTGATGTTGATGTTCAAAGAAGCTTTGCTCTTCCTGTCCATGAAGATCTTTTTAAAAAAACTCATCAAAATGGACAAGAAGGTAACCTAAGCCTGGTTTCTGAAGGAGGCTTTGCAAATAGACACATACATTCATCAATGTGAAGAAAGGATATGGTAAGTGTTTTGAATTTAGAAACAACACTCAAAGCAAATGAAGCATGCCACTGTCACAAACAAAGGCCTGTTCCTTATGAAGACATGTGAAAATGACCTTGTTGTTGCATATGAGTCCCAAGGGTTTCTAAAGGCCTTTTTCCTTGACAAACAGGTATGGGTAAAATATGGGGAGTAAAAATGAGGGTTTCACCCACAGTCAAACGGAAATATAATTTAAAGGGCACATCTACCATCATTTATATGGCTTGGAGCAGGGTTTTCCTCTAAAAAACAGACATGAACAAAGGAAACAAGTTTCCTCCCTTCGTGAGAAACAGTGGAAAGATTTTGGTTTTTAAAAGGATTATTTACTTTAAAAAAAGGAAATCATGCCTATGAGAGAAGTTGTTCACACCACTTTGTCATTTACTTGAGAAAATATGAGTCTCTGTTATGTTTTAAAAAGGACATTTGCTTGATGTATGATTATGACTGAAAAATCCTTTTCAAAGGGCCTCCAAAACCCTCACAAAGCAATCTCAAAGGGTGATTGGCTTTTTCAACTATAAAAGGAGTAAGAGACAATTGCAAGGCCTATTTTGCAAATTCAAAACTCACCAAGTACTCCCCTGGCTATTCACAGGACAGAGCAAGGAGTTTCGAGCAATTTCCGAGTGTTTTTGAGGCTTAAAGACTACGTGGCATGCCTAGAAAAGTGCACGGCACGTTTAGCAAAGAAAATACAAAGGCTTTATACGTTGGCACGACGCACCTGTAGTGGCACGTGGTGCGCTTGTAGCATCGGTCACCACTACCCGAAAGCTGACCCGACATCTCACACGGCGCAGTGCTCTTCCATTTGAACGTGCCGCTCAATCAAAAGGCACTCGAAAACATCTTTGAAGCTGCCCAATTGATCAAAAAAGGCTCGTGAAGGAATTCCAAGGTATTTTCCACTTCTCCTCTTGGAAAATTTCAAAGAGCGAAAAGGTGTTTGCTGTGTTTTTCCATGAGAAGGAAATAGTGCCTAAAACCACATCATCATATGAAAACTATGAAATAGGCAGTGATTAGAAGGGTGGGGTTTTTTATCAAAAACAAAGTTGGTTGGGGCTATAAATGAAACAGACCATTTCAAGTGATAGAGGAGAGTGTTGAAGCAATCTTAAGGAGCCCTTATTGATTTTCAAAAATAGTGATAGTGAAGGAGTATGGTTCTAAAAGATGAAGGCTGGGTATATGAATAAAACTTCCTTTTTCATGATATGAGACAGCAACTCTATGCATCTACCATAGTCCAAAGAAGAAAAAGTTGTGTTTGAAGGTCCCAAAGTTAGTTAGAAAGACGTTTTTCTTCCTGTGTTGAGCAGAGAGCCTATAATTGCTGAAGGTGTCCTAGCAGTGGTAAAAACAAAATTAACCCCTGTCTACAAAATCTAAGAAAAAACATTGTTTATAAGGTGGAAGTTTGATCATTATAAAGTGCCTTCTCTGTGCTATGAAATAGCAAACTAGTGCTGCCTCCATTTTCCCATAAAACAGAGTGTGGTGAGAGATTTTTCAAAGTCAATTGAGGGTGTTTTGTCTACCTCTGTAAAAACAGTGAATAGCAGAAGAGTGTTGTTTGGAGAAAGGTGATTTTGTTTCTATCTAAATACAGGGCTATTTTGTTTCTATAAAAACACAAAGGATCCTTGTTTTAACAAGAAAACACAGATACCTCTTTTCAATACCATGCCCAAACACAGTAATAAATTGACTGTGTGCTTTTTATTTTGATAAATATTTGTTGATTGGCATCAAAGAGGACAAATAGTGACTAACAAGGAGGACAAATATGTGGTTGAGAAAAACATTCCAAAGGCCATTTGAGACAGCTTGGTTTTTCAAAGAACATTCAAAACAAAATGCCTCCCAGGCAAGACAGTAGGAGTGGCCCTCACAGAAGGTTTGAGCCTGTTTCCACTGAAGAGGTAAATGTTCATCCATAAGTTCTATTTAACTTCCATGAGGTTGGGTGTTTGGAGTTTTGTCAAAGGGTGCAGGAGGTGAAAATTTATTTCCCTTTGACACATCTTTGTGATTTGAGATTTCAAGAGAAGCATTTTCAGTTGGTAGGCCTAGATTTCAAATTCTCTCCAAGGTCCATTTCCAAGGCCACCAAAATCCCTTATGTCGGGGAGAAGTGGTTTAAACAAAGCCACCTAGACTCAAAACAATACAAGCCTTTTCTGAAGCCTGAGAATAGAGATTCATGTCCATCCATTTTTCCCTTCTCATATCTATTGACTATTTATGCCCCCCTCATGAAGATAATCATGAAATACTTCACTTGCGAGGGAAGATTCTCCCAAGTCTATGCCTATCATGTTCGATTGCTCATGCATTTCACGAGGGAAAAATTGTTAAATCTCCCTTTCTTCCTATGTAGAAGTATTGAGAAAATGGCCTCCACTGTTCAGAGAAAGCCTCCTTCTCAGTAGATAGCCTGCCTCTTCCATCACTCCCTCATCAAGGTTAGCATTCTTCATTAGCTTGAGAAGAAGGAAGTCTCTTGGGATACTTTCATTACACATCCGGATTTCACCACTGTCCCTTCGTTTCACACATCTTCTTCACCTTCCACTCACCATCCTTCGCCTTCTTCAAGCAAGCCTATTCCCAAGAGGCTCAAATTTCCCATTGAACAAGAAAAAGAGCATGATGAGGAAGAAGAGCATGAACAAGAGGAGGAAGATGATGATGAGAAGCATCATGATGAAACATGGCAGCAAGGGGAAGAAGAGCATAGTGAGGCAGGGCAGCAAGGGGAAGAAGGGCATGATGAAGAGGAAGATGATGATGAGTAGCATGATTATGAACAACAGAAAGATAAGGAAGGACAACATGATGAACAGGTGCAACACAGTGAGGATGAGTAGCCTCATGAAGAAGAAGGGCAACATGATGAACAGGTGCAGGACAGTGAAGAGAGGTAGCCACATGATGATGAACAGTAGCCTCATGAAAAAGAACAACAACATGATGAAGAGGTGCAACACAGTGAGGAGGACAGCCCTCAAAAAGAAATGAAAAATGACAGTCAAGGCATCCATGAAGAAATCTAAGACAGTGGCAAGAATGATGAGCAAAGTAATAAGGGCAAAGAGCTAACAGAGCATGTGCTAGCTGCCTTTCCTAGGCAATGTGCCATGCTCTCTTCTCCGAAAGTGGCCAAGCCCCAGACATCAAGGAAAAGGGTGCCTAAATTTGTAACTCCAAATGTTACTAGGGCCCTCCAAAGCAAGGGGAAATTTCCCAAGAATCCCATTGTCGAATTTCCCAAGAGAAGGAAGACTAAAAGAACCACCCAAAGCAAAGGAAAGGAGAAAGAAGAAAGCAGCCATGAAAAGGAGAGGGACTTCGACATAATTCAAATTCAAAGTGATGATAGTGACAATGAAGCCAGAATCTTTGAAACTCTCTTAATCAATAGAGAAAACCAAATTGATGCTTTGAGGACTGATCTTGAGAGGGCTAGAAACTTCAATCACTTTTTTCAAATTCAAAACAAATAGATGAGTGTCCATATGGCGGTATATGAGACATGGGCCATCAAATACAAAAAAGAGGCCTCCAAAGCACAAGTGAGATTGGAAGAACTCATGGGTGAGTTCGATGAGAGCGAAGATGAATATCAGCTTGGGAGAAAGAGGCCAAGAACCATGGGGCTCAAAAAAGCCCTTGAGAAATAAAAGGAAGAAGAAGCTGCCCTTCCCCAATCTACCCCTCTCACTACATTGTTCACACAAGAGATAGAGAACAATCGAGAAGCATGGCTTGAGAGGGTTAATGATCACTTGGAAAAGAAGTTGGAGAAGGCAAATAGAGACTTGGACCTTCAACAAAGGATGATCGGGAATTATAAGAAGCTCAATTAGTTTGCCCGGCGGAAATTGAAGGCCGCACAGAAAAAACTCAAGGAGGCTAAAAGCAGGCGCCCGGCACCAAAATTGAGGAAAGACACCTCAAAGCTCCAAATTTTGGCCTCATCTTCACAGCATGTTTCTTAAAACCTTTGAGGGTCATGCTCACCAAATTTGGGTGAAATTCAACAAATTTTGGTTTTTTGTCATTTTTTGGGTTTTTGGCTAAAACTCATGGGCATCACCATTTCAGTTTGGGGCATCATCAAAGGATGAAAATGGTATCATTGGATGCCATAATTTTAGGGGAATATACTCAGTGATTTTTAGATCAATTAAAGATCATTTTCTCCCCAAAAATGGTGAAAAACACTCGCTTTGTCTACATTCTGCCCCGTTTATCAGCAAGGCCTATTTTTTGGATTTTTACACACAGGTCAGTTTTTGGACAACTTCTAGTGGTCAGTTTGGAGCAAACTAAAACTTTTCAGAAGAAAGACATTTATATCTTTCCAACAAGCCATCACAGGCCTCATTTCGACGTCGGGAAGGCCTCCAAAAGTTGTCGGCAAGTCAGAGAAATTTCTGCTGATATATTTCATGAGTATTTTTGTAAAAATTAAACCTTTCAAAGGTGACTCTTCCTCATGTGCGTTTAGCTATTTTTGTACATGATTAGTTATGAAAAATCAATATATTTCCATTTTTTAGCATTTTTGAGATATTTTATTAGATATTTTGTGCCTTGGTCTTTGCAAAGCCTCAAGGACAAAATCAAATATTTTGGATAGGCCAATGAGATTTCAAGTTGAACTAAGAGGTTTTCCTCACTTTGGCTTATATATTCCAAAGGCTTTCATTGTAAATAAGGCTGAACTTGATGAATAGAAGCAATATATGGTCATACAAGCTTGGAAGAAACACTTGTCTCATGCTTTTGAATAGTTTCTTGGATGTTTTTGGATGATGAAAGAGGATTGTTGTTGGATTCCATGACTTGGTAGAATGGTATAGTGTCTCTCTCTTTGTTTTTTTTCTTAGTTTTCATTCATAATTCCATGTTCTTGCTTGCTATAAGACATTAGAGAATATATTTGATACATGCCCTTGGAGGCACCTCAAATTTCCTATTTCTTTATAGCTTCTATGTTTTCTTCATTCTTAGTCATATTAAAGAATCCTTGATTGCTCTTTAATAACTGAAGAATATTTTTTGCTTGTTTCATTTATGGTTTTATGCATGCTAAGTATGATTCACGGTATGCCCTGCTTACTCATGGCTAGTCATAGATCCACCTCTGAAACCTCTCTTTGATTGATTATATTGTCATTTTTTGAACCAAGGAGGTCTTGTATTGATCTTGCCCTTTGCCTAAAACTATGCAATCTTGCTTCAAAGTGCCCAATAGCTTGGAATACTATGTTTAGGTGTTCCTTCATAGTGATTTGAGTTGTTTGTTTGTCTTAAATGTATTTCCCCAAAATCTGATAGCCATTTCCTAAAGTTAGAGAGTCATATATCTCTATGCATGGCTTGATTGTTTATTTCTATGCATTGATCAGTTTACAGTTACATTTCTCATGATTAATGGTTAGCCCTACCATGTTTATGTCAGTTATTAAACTAGTTATATTTGAAATCCTTTGTTCTTCACAAATTTAATGTCCATCTCACTCTATTTTGCCCAAATATCCATTTTACCTCGAATCAAATCAGCCCTTCAACAACCTCGTATCACCACCTGAAAGCTTTCTTGACCTTTTCGACCCCATAACCCAGTGGATCTGACATCTTTTTACCTATCTTATGTCTTTGATCAGTTCATCCCTCACAACCTAAAAACCAAAACCAAAAAACCTACTTCATAACTAGCTTAAAATCAAGAACACAATAAGCAAACATGCAGATATCCCTTACACAAATAGAGAGAGCCCTCTCTGAGTCCAGAAAGGCTAGGTCCTTGGGCTCCAAAGATTGGTTTGATGTTACACTGTCATTTGGCTTGCTAATCAGCCAAATCATGGGACCCTAACATAATGGCGATCACGGTGGGACTAACTGAGTACATAACAGTCTAGTAAACTCTTGTAAATTCATTAGTCTTTAAAAATTTAAACAGGCTTGCAGTCCATAGAATCATTTAGAGTAAACTCTTTTTGTTTTCACCACCCTAGCAAAGTGATGAATTAGGACTAGAACACTCCAATAAACCATAAGCTGCACATAAAAACTCAAAAAACCCCAAAACATTCCCAGATTGGCTTTTCCCTAGTTATTGGTGGTGGACCATAGCTAAATCTTTACAAAAACAGCCAAGTTCCACCTGGCGACTCCACTAGCCTCTAGTAGGCCTAAAAAACTCCATTAAAAAACTAAAAATTCATAAATCATACCTTTATGTTGACTCATCCTTTCCAAAACTTAAAACTTATGCTGCAAACTCTGTAATCAGTGACAAACTAAGTATAACTTAGTGATTTAGAAGACTTCACCTAAACATAGGAGATAAATAGAAATAATCTTGTAAACAGAACCATTAGCTTGTCCAAACAGCCTAGCAAACTATTGAAACCAAGTGAATCACTCTTCCTTGCAAGTCTTCATCTCAAAGTTTGCTAGAAAACTTTTTCCCGAAATCATCTTTGATAAGTGTTAGTGGTGGACCATAGTTCTCATAGAAATCCACCTAGTGACTCCACTAGTCCTCATTTTTGTTTTGATCATCATTCACATTGGTAAACCCCTAGAGAGGACATCCATTCGAAACAATCACAAATACCATCCTCTCTAAACTCTAGATCCAAAATCTGGCTTCACAAAGAATCAACACCAGATCTCATCCAGACCCAACTCCCCCTATCATAGTAGATGACCCAGAGAAGATTCTGTGGCAAGCTTCTGAAACTAGAAATTTAGCTACCGATAGGTCCATCCGTAAAGCAAGATCAGTACCTGAACACCTCACAGCTTTGAAGGATTCCCCATTTGACTTAAAATCAGCAAAAACCTTATTTAGAAGCAAGTCACAAAGTAAGGTAAACTTTGACAATCTTGAGCCCCTAGATCTGCCACAGAGTCCTAGTAGAGAAGCATTACCTACTACACCTCCCGACTTTCAGTTTCTCCATCACTTTGGCTCCTACCATCCCAAAACTGCTCAAAATCATATCACTAGTCTAAGTACCTCCACCACACCCATCCAAACCACTACTGTTCAAAACACCTCAGCTCATCCTACAAGCCCTCATTTTTTACATCATCCATTAGCTCCCACCATGGCAGCCTGATATGCACCCTTGGTGTTGCCACACCCTTTGGCTCCCTTACAAAATCACTATCAATCTAAAATCCTGCACTTTACCGGAGTTGAGACTACCACAGCTCAACAACTTGTAGATAGAATTAGCGATGCCTTTGAATACATGGAAATAGAAGACGAGACCATTGGGATGAGGATGTTCGCCCAGAGCCTAGGTTGAGAACCCAAAAAATGGTTTAAGAGCTTAACTCCAAACAGCATCCACGATCTCCTAGAACTCTAACAAACCTTCATAAATAAGTGGGAAATCCGAAAGAACCCCATTCAAATCCTGTCAGATTATAACAATCTAAAAAGGGAAAATGGGGAATGTGTCCAGGGATACTGCACTAGGTTCAACAGTGTTTATAATGCCCTCCCGCCTCACTTCAAACCTCCACTTGGCTTAGCCTTAGCAAAGTTCCCCGAAGGATTCGACCCAGACATGACTTATCAACTAAGAGACAAGGACCCCCCTACCTTAGAGGAAATGAAAAAAGTGGCCATAAGTGCAGAAGCCAACTTAGCAGAAAAGAGAGCTAGGACTAGATCATAAAGGAAAGTCACATATCGAGATGAGGTCTCCACTTCATCCCCTTCCTTAGATCCTAGAATAGATGACTTGGTTAGATCCGTGGCGAAAATGTGGGAAAAGATAAGTGAAAAGACACCTCTCAGGGACAACCAGCCAAACCCTCCAAACAGAAACCAGAACCAAAATTTTAGGAGGGAACAGCCTCAAAACAAACCAAGGAAAAATGACCAACAAATTAGGCCACCCTTTAATGAAAATTATGTGGAAGAAGATGAAAGGGATACAAAACCCATTGATGAAAACCATTTGAAACTTATAGGTTCTGATAACGAGAGTGAGGTTTACCTCACAGAAGAAGAACAAGTGTTTTTCGCTCCGAATCAAGATGAAACCAACTATGAAGATCCCAAAGATCCTGCCATAGATTTTCAGAATGCCATAATAGAAGCTCATAGACAGTATGACCTTAGAAGAATAAAAAACCAAGACAACTCCAAGAAAGGTAGCTCAGACACTGCTAAAACCCCTGATACCATCCTTAAAAAGGCAGTGGATAGCAACAAGATCGTGGTCAAGAAAACTAACCAAAACAAAGATAAATCTATTTAAACAAGTCTTGACTTAGATGCTCCTAGTACCTCTAAAAAGATTCACGAGATGGTTGTGTCAAACAAAATCCCGAAACAAAGTCAGCAAACTCAGAACATAGAGAAAGTCATGGCTGAAAAAACTGAAGAAAACTTGTCTGAACTACAAGCACCTTTCAGTTTTGAGGGAGAAATCACCAAAATAAAGATTACCATGCCCCTCACTGAACTTATCGCCCAAAGCTCTTATAAATCCCAAGTGTTAAAGGTCCTGAATATAGGAAATGATGCAAACACCCTTAATCTAGCTGATGACACTCCTGAAGTGTCGTTTGGTGGAAAAATAGAAGGGAAATTCCAAGAAGGAACCACTCTTCCCTTTTACATCAGTTTGAATATCCATGACCAAATCTTACACAATGCCATGCTAGACTTCGGGGCCTCACATAATCTCATGCCGAAGGTTTTGAAGGAAATATTAGGCCTAGAAATCACAAGACCGTATAAAGAATTATATTCATTTGATTCTAGTAGAGTCAAATGTCTAGGCTTGATCAAAGATCTTTGTTTCAGTTTGGCCCAAGTACCTGCAAAACACTTGATCATGGATATAGTGATAGCAGACATCCCTCCCAAGTATGGAATGCTTTTATTCAGATCTTGGGGAGCTAAGCTTCAAGGGAATATTCAACTTGATATGTCCTATGCCACTATTCCTGTGTTTGACCAAACTAGAATACTCTATCGAGAGTCACACATGAAATATATGATCAACAACCAAGAAAATCCAGATAACATCTTGATGTACTCCTTGCATTCTGATCTGAAATCTTTCATTTTACACACTGATGAGGACATTGAAGAACAGTCAGAAGGATTTGAAACAAACTTAGACCCACCACATCAGCTGCCCCAAGTTCTCTATGATGAACTAGACACTCAAAATTATCATGATCATGAGCAGCTATGTCTTGAGGAAAGAGAGTTTATTCCTTTTGAAACAGGGATAGAGAAAGAAGCACAAACCATTATGTACTATCAAGCAAATTGCTCAAACACTAACATCAGGAGACTTTTTTAGAGTAGAGGCATTAGAAGACTTACATATCACAAACATCTTTGGAAATCAAGGGTAGGGGAGCTTAATGTTCTTACCATACCTTAAATATTTACTAGTACATAACTCTACCCCTTCAAATGAAACCTTGACTGTAGCCACAACATCTGAAAATCCAGAAAAAATACCTGATAAACTTCTTATGAAAGGATATGATGACTGCAGTCCAAATATACCTGAGTTACTTGAACTGGATAACATTCTATCACTCCACCAAAGACTTAGAACTGCTAGAATTTGCAATCTTGTTCAAAATACTACTTCATATAGAGAAAACAGTGAGAAACACTATGCCACTACCATCACTCCTAGAAACAACTTCGACAAAAGAAAATACAAAAATCTGAACCAAATAGTAATAGTCAAAGATAAAATAGTTGGTCATAGGATCTGTTTTGATTTTAGAAACACTAATACACACCCTTGTAACAGAATTTTTATCCTTCCTGCCCAATACCATGATATACCAATGATAAGTGTTTTTAATCATATGTCTTTGCAAGATGATGTTTCAGGTTATAGACAAATGATTCCTTTACAAAGCGAACAACTCAAAGAATTTTTCAAGTATGCTGGAAGTAGTCCCATTTTCAAACCCAGAATTGCAAAACCACAGGACACCAAAAACATGCTCCTAAAAGCCATGTTTCTAGTCTTGAATTTCTGCATTTTGAAGCACCTTGATGATGTCATCATATACTTCAAAAATGACAAAGAATATCTACATTATTTGAAAAAGATGTACAACAAAAGAAGAAGTGGAAATTAGAGGTATAAAGACGTACAACGGGAAGATACGGGGTTGTTTAAAGATTCATGCATGAATCCTTATGTCATGCTTGAAAGAGAAAATTTTCCAAAATTTTCTTTTCAAGAGCTAAGTGGACCAAGAGTGGCAGGAGATCCTTATGAAGATAAGATGCTTAAGTTTCACCATTTCCAAGATTTCTGAGTTAAAACTTTTTCAATCATTGTATATACCATTGTTTGAAAAATAAATCAAAAACAGAAAATTCAAAAACAATAGAAAATTAGAAAAAGAGGGCGGTTTGAAAAATAGAAAGAAAGCCCCATGTTCAAAAAATAGTCATTCTGAAAGCACGCAAGTCTAAATGCCGCTACTAGTGCTCAAATGTCTTGTTCAGTTATCTAGCAGTCAACATGTTTTAAATTTATTTGATGATAAGTTAGTGAGAGGAAAGGATAGTCAACATTGTGTAAGCTTGACTTATCAATGAGAGTAGATTAGGAAAATATATTGGTTCCACATGCTCAAAACAGAACCAAAGAGGAAAGCAGGGATGAAAAACAAATTGTGTATCCTAGCCTTGTTTTTCTAGATTTCATTTTATGCAAAATAATATTTTTGTGCAGCTTGTCTTTCGTGCCACAAATACATGACAAATCAGACTGTCTAATCCTGATTTGGTCATTTTTCAATTTCATGTTTTAGATTAGAGAATAAAATCCTGTCAAACAGCTTAACCTTGACAGTCGATCTAGCATAGGTAGAGAAATGAAGGAGTTCATCAGCTTAATATGAACTCCCGGCGAATATAAGGGTAGAATTAGATAGTATCATTTTTCAAAAATATTATGTCAAAGGGTTGCTAGTCCAAATGCACCCAAAATAAGAAAAAATGTTAGGAAATATAGTGGAGTAGGTAACAATATCATTGATGCTAATCATGTTGTCAATTTTCAGAAATAGCATCAAAGAAGAAAGAAATTTGCGTCAATGGATAAAGGCACTGGTCTTCAAAGAACCGAGATCTGAAATTCTAGACACCTCCTGAAAAGGAGTTGCCCTCCCCAAATGGAGCCACTGTTAGTCATCAGTATTTTTCACCTATTGATGATGACTAGTTGTTAAAGACAAGTTTTCTAGCAACTGATCTCCAATATGTCAAATTTGTCAGCTAGAAAAAACCCATAAACATTTTTGCCCTCCTACCTTTTCAATCAGCCCATGATGAGATAAAACCTCATTGTCAAGCCCTATCTAGCCTCATCCATACAAACTTTTCCATCAGCTAAAAAGAGAATACTCCAAATCTATCCAAGAAGTCTCCCCTAAGTTAGGTAGTGGCGCTTTAGGCAATTTTCCCTTGGCAAACTATCCTAAAGACAAAAGAACCTCTATCTTATATCAACCAGTCCTAGATGACCTTCCTATTCTGAAAATAAAGCTTGATTACACCCTTAAGTCGCGCCACTAACAAACCTTGATGTCTCAGCAGTGCATATGTCATAGGTAAAACTGATATTAGGTGGATTTACAGTGTTTCAATGTCTCTTTCAAAAGCAGAAGTGTACCAGTGTTCCAGAAGACATTATTAAACTCAACATGAGAAGACATCTGCTTCTCATGTGATTTTGAGCCTGGGATGCAAGTACTGGACAGAGAGTTATTTCAGTAAGCTCCTGCAAATACAGTCAAAGGTTAGTGACTTATGGATAACAAGAAATGCTCTATAGATACTGGCTAGGCTGTCTTTGATTGTCTAAAGATGCACAAAGGTATTTTAACAGCAGGAGTACATATCTCAGAGAAATGCGCCTCATGGCATATTGTCAATTTGTCACTTTTTTTTTCTTAACTATGAATAGGCAGCAAAAGGAAAATTGACCCTGCTTGAAAGCAGATGAAATGACATCACTGAGAAAACCTCCTCCAAACATGAGCAGAGGGTTGATTGACTGAGAAAAACCTACTCCAAACATGAGCAGATGGTCTGGTCATTGATTGAAACCTCCTTCATTTTACAAGCAAAGGGTTTGGAAATGTGATAAAGGCCTCCTTCATCTAATAAGTAGAGGGCCAGGAACAGAGGTATGACCTCAATTAAAGGGCACAAAGCTAGCAATGATTGCAAACTTCCTGAATAAATTGTTTAACACCTTGTCTCCAATAGATGAAAACCACTAACACAGCAGTGGTGTTCCAAAGATTCACTATAGGTTTCACTGATTGAAAAGTGGGTTTTAAGTGCAGTGGGAAAGAAACTGAAGGCTTATGGATAGAAAAATGGTGTTAAAAATAGAGGGAAAGCAGTGGTACTGTAATAATCAAAGAGGTTTGACTTGTCTTCTATCAGAGATTTCCTCCAAAGGTAATCTGAAGCCAAAATGAACAAACCATGCTGAGGTATGTAATTTCATTAAGAGTTTCCAAAGACCCTTTTCTTTTATCAACAGGCATGAAATCTAGCCATTGTTCCTTTGAAAAACAGAGTTGAAATTAGTAGAAATCCATTCAAGGTTTATGAGTTGAGATCTGGGTTAAACATAGGCCAAAGAGTGATGTTGATGTTCAAAGAAGCTTTTCTCTTCCTATCCATGAAGATATTTTTCAAAAAACTCATCAAAATTGACAAGAAGGTAACCTAAGCCTAGTTTCTGAAGGAGGCTTTGCAAATAGACACATAGGTTCATCAATGTGAATAAAGGATATGGTAAGTGTTTTGAATCTAGAAACAACACTCAAAGCAAATGAAGCATGCCACTGTCACAAAAAAAGGCATGTTCCTTATGAAGACATGTCAAAATGACCTTGTTGTTGCATATGAGTCCCAAGGGTTTCTAAAGGCCTTTTTCCTTGACAAACAGGTATGGGTAAAATATGGGGAGTAAAAATGACGGTTTCACCCACAGTCAAAGGGAAATATCATTCAAAGGGCACATCTACAATCATTTATATGACTTGGAGCAGGGTTTTCCTCTAAAAAATAGACATGAACAAAGGAAACAAGTTTCCTGCCTTAATGAGAAACAGTGGAAAGATTTTGGTTTTTAAAAGGATTCTTTACTTCAAAAAAGGAAATCATGCCAATGAGAGAAGTTGTTCACACCACTTTGTCATTTACTTGAGCAAAGATGAGTCTCTGTTATGTTTTAAAAAGGACGTTTGCTTGATGTATGATTATGACCGAAAAGGCCTTTTCAAAGGGCCTCCAAAACCCTCACAAAGCAATCTCAAAGGGTGATTGGCTTTTTCGACTATAGAAGGAGTAAGAGACCGTTGCAAGGCCTATTTTGGAAATTTATAACTCACCAAGTACTCCCCTGGCTATTCATAGGATAGAGCAAGGAGTTTCAAGAAATTTCTGAGTGTTTTTTAGGCTTAAAGATTGTGCGGCGTGCCTGGAAAATCCCGCGGTGAGTTTAGCAAATAAAATACAAAGGCTTTATACGTTGGCATGGCGCGCCTGTAGTGGCACACGACGCACCTGTAGTGCCGATCACCACTGCCCAAAGGCTGACCCGACAGCTCACACGGCGTAGCACTCTTCCATCTGAACGTGCCACTCAATCAAAAGGCACTCGAAAAACATCTTTGAAGTTGCCCAATTGATCAAACAAGGCTCATGAAGGATTTCCAAGGTATTTTCCACTTCTCCTCTTGGAAAATTTCAAAGAGCGAAAAAGTGTTTGCTATGTTTTTCCATGAGAAGGAAATAGTGCCTAAAACCACTTCATCTTATGAAAACTATAAAATAGAAAGTGATTAGGAGGGTGGGGTTTTTTTATCAAAAACAAAGTTAGTTAGGGCTGTAAATGACACAGACCATTTCGAGTGATGGAGGAGAGTGTTGAAGCAATCTTAAGGAGCCCTTATTGATTTTCAAAAACAGTGATAGTGAAGGAGTATGGTTCTAACAGATGAAGGCTGGGTATATGAATAAAACTTCCTTTTTCATGATATGAGACAACAACTCTGTGCATATACCATAGTTCAAAGAAGAAAAAGCTATGTTTGAAGGTCCCAAATTCAGTCTAGAAAGACGTTCTTCTTCCTGTGTTGAGAAGAGAGCCTATAATTGTTGAAGGTGTCCTAGCAGTGGTAAAAACAAGAGTAACCCCTATCTACAAAATCTAAGAAAAAACATTGTTTATAAGGTGGAATTTTGATCATTATAAAGTTCCTTCTCTGTGTTATGAAATAGCAAACTAGTGCTGCCTCCATTGTCCCATAAAACAGAGTGTGGTGAGAGATTTTGCAAAGTCAGTTGAGGGTGTTTTGTCTACCTCTGTAAAAATAGTGAATAGCAGAAGAGTGTTGTTTGGAGAAAGGTGATTTTGTTTCTGTCTAAATACAAGGTTGTTTTGTTTCTATCAAAACACAAAGGATCCTTGTTCTAACAAGAAAACACAGATACCTCTTTTCAATACCATGCCCAAACACAGTAATAAATTGACTGTGTGTTTTTTATTTTGATAAATATTTGTTGATTGGCATCAAAGAGGACAAACAATGACTAACAAGGAGGATAGAGGTGTGGTTGAGAAAAACATTCCAAAGGCCATTTGAGACAGCTTGGTTTTGTAAAGAACATTCAAAACAAAATGCCTCCTAGGCAAGACAGTAGGAGTGGCCTTCACAGGAGGTTTGAGCATGTTTCCAATGAAGAGGTAAATGCTCATCCATCAGTCCTGTTTAACTTCCATGAGGTTGGGTGTTTAGAGTTTTTTCAAAGGGTGCAGGAGGCGAAAATCTATTCCCCTTTGACACATCTTTGTGCTTTGAGATTTCAAGAGAAGCATTTTCAGCTAGCAGGCCTAGATTTCAAATTCTCTCCAAGGTCCATTTCCAAGGCCACAAAAATCCCTTATGTTGGGGAGAAGTGGTTTAAACAAAGCCACCTAGACTCAGAACAATACAAGCCTTTTCTAAAGCCTGAGTATACAAATTCATGTCCATCCATTTTTCCATTCTCATATCTATTGACTAGTTACGCGCCCCTCATGAAGATAATCATGAAATACTTCACTTGCGAGCGAATATTCTCCCGAGTCTATGCCTATTATGTCTGATTTCTCATGCATTTCATGAGGGCCAAATTTTTAAATCTCCCTTTCTTCCTACATAGAAGTATTGAGAAAATGGCCTCCACTGTTCAGAAAAAACCTCCTTCTCAGCAGACAGCCTGCCTCTTCCATCACTCCGTCATCAAGGTTATCATTCTTCATTAGCTTGAGAAGAAGGAAGTCTCTTGGGATACTTTCATTTCACATCTGGATTTCGCCACTGTCCCTTCGTTTCATACATCTCCTTCACCTTCCACTCACCATCCTTCACCTTCTTCAAGCAAGCCTATTTCCAAGAGCCTCAAATTTCCCATTGAACAAGAAAAAGAGCATGATTAGGAAGAAGAGCATGAGTAAGAGGAGGAAGATGATGATGAGCAGCATCATGATGAAACAGGGCAGCAAGGGGAAGAAGAGAATCGTGAGGCAAGGCAACAAGGGGAAGAAGGGCATGATGAAGAGGAAGATGATGATGAGCAGCATGATGATTAACAACAGAAATATAAGGAAGGGTAGCATGATGAACAGGTGCAGCATAGTGAGGATGAGCAGCCTCGTGAAGAAGAAGGGCAACATGATGAACAGGTGCAGCACAATGAAGAGAGGCAACCACATGATGATGAAAAGAAGCCTCATGAAAAAGAATAACAGCATGATGAAGAGGTGCAACACAGTGAGGAGGATAGCCCTTAAAAAGAAATGAAAAAGGACATTCAAGGCATCCATGAAGAAATCCAAGACAGTGGCAAGAATAATGAGCAAAGTAACAAGGGCAAAGAGCCAACGGAGCATGTGCTAGCTGCCTCTCCTAGGCAAGGGGCCATGCTCTCTTCTCTGAAAGTGGCCAAGCCCCAGACATCAAGGTAAAGGGTGCCTAAATTTGTAACTCCAAATGTTACTAGGGCCCTCCGAAGCAAGGGGAAATTTCCCAAGAAGCCCATTGTCCAATTTCCCAAGAGAAGGAAGACTAAAAGAGCCACCTAAAGCAAAGGAAAGGAGAAAGAAGAAAGCAGCCATGAAAAGGAGAGGGACTTCGACATAATTCAAATTCAAAGTGATGATAGCGACAATGAAGCCTAAATCCTTGAAGCTCTCTTAATCAATAGAAAAAACCAAATTGATGCTTTGAGGACTGATCTTGAGAGGGCTAGAAACTTTAATCACTTTTTGCAAATTCAAAATAAACAAATGAGTGTCCATATGGTGGTATATGAGACACGGGCCATCAAATACAAAAAAGAGGCCTCCAAAGCACAAGTGAGATTGGAAGAACTCATGGGTGAGTTCGATGAGAGAGAAGATGAAGATCAGCCCGGGAGAAAGAGGCCAAGAACCATGGGGCTCAAAAAAGCCCTTGAGAAACAAAAGGAAGAAGAAGCTGCCCTTCTCCAATCTACCCCTCTCACTACATTTTCACACAAAAGATAGAGAACAATCAAGAAGCATGACTTGAGAGGGTTAATGATCACTTGGAAAAGAAGTTGGAGAAGGAAAATAAAGACTTGGACCTTCAACTGAGGATGACTGGGCATTATAAGAAGCTCAATCAGTTTGCCCAATGGAAATTGAAGGCCGCACAAGAAAAACTCAAGGAGGCTAAAAGGAGGCGCCCGACACCAAAATTGAGTAAAGACACCTCAAAGCTCCAAATTGTGGCCTCAACTTCACAGCATGTTTCTGAAAACCCTTGAGGGTCATTCTCGCCAAATTTGGACGAAATTCGACAAATTTTGGTTTTTTGTCATTTTTTTGGTTTTTGGCTAAAACTCATGGGCATCACCATTTCAGTTTGGGGCATCCTTAAAGGATGAAAATGGTATCATTGGATGCCATAATTTCAGGGTCATATACTAAGCAATTTTCAGATCAATTAAAGATCATTTTCCCCCCCAAAATGGCGAAAAACACTCGCATTTTCTACACTCTGCCCCGTTTATCAGTAAGGCCTATTTTTTGGGGTTTTTACACACAGGTCAGTTTTTGGAGGACTTCCAGTGGTCAATTTGGAGAAAACTAAGCATTTTCAGAAAAAAAGACATTCATATTTTTCCAATGAGCCATCACGGGCCTTGTTTCGATGTCGGGAAGGCCTCCAAAAGTTGCCGGTAAGTCAGAGAACTTTTGTAAAAATTGAACCTTTCAAAAGTGACCTTTCCTCATGTGCGTTTAGCTATTTTTGTACATGATTAGTTATGAAAAGTCAATATATTTCCATTTTTTAGCATTTTTGAGATATTTTATTAGATATTTTTTTCCTTGGGCTTTGCAAAGCCTCAAGGACAAAATCAGATATTTTGGATAGGCCAATGAGATTGCAAGTTGAACTAAGAGGTTTTCCTCACTTTGGCCTATATATTCCAAAGGATTTCATTGTAAATAAGGCTGAACTTGATGAATAGAAGCAATATATGGTCATACAAGCTTGGAAGAAACACTTGTCTCATGCTTTTGGATAGTTTCTTGGATGTTTTTGGATGATGAAAGAGGATTGTTGTTGGATTCCATGACTTGGTAGAATGGTATAGTGTCTCTCTCTTTGTTTTTTTTCTTAGTTTTCATTCATAATTCCATGTTCTTGCTTGCTATAAGACATTAGAGAATATATTTGAGACATGCCCTTGGAGGCACCTCAAATTTCCTGTTTCTTTATAGCTTCTATGTTTTCTTCATTCTTAGTCATATTAAAGGATCCTTGATTGCTCTTTAATAACTAAAGAATATTGTTTGCTTGTTTCGTTTATGGTTTTATGCATACTAAGTATGATTCATAGTATGCCCTGCTTACTCATGGCTTGTCATAGATCCACCTCTGAAACCTCTCTTTGATTGATTAGATTGTCATTTGTTGAACCAAGGAGGTCTTGTACTGATCTTGCCCTTTGCCTAAAACTATGCAATCTTGCTTCAAAGTACCCAATAGCTTGGAATAATATGTTTAGGCATTCCTTCATAGTGATTTGAGTTGTTTGCTTTTCTTAAATGTATTTTCCCAAAGTCTGATAGCCATTTCCTAAAGTTAGAGAGTCATATATCTCTATGCATGGCTTGAATGTTTATTTCTATGCATTGATCAGTTTACAGTTACATTTCTCATGATTAATGGTTAGCCCTACCATGTTTATGTCAGCTATTAAACTAGTTATGTTTGAAATCCTTTGTTCTTCACAAATTTAATGTCCATCTCACTCCATTTTACCCAAAAATCCATTTTACCTCGAATCAAATCGGCCCTTCGACAACCTTGTATCACCACCTGAAAGCTTTCTTGACCTTTTCGACCCCATATCCTAGTTGATATGACATCTTTTTACCTATCTTATGTCTTTGATAAGTTCATCCCTCACAACCTAAAAATCAAAACCAAAAAAACCTACTTCATAACTAGCCTAAAATCAAGAACACAATAAGCAAACACACAGATATCCCTTACACAAATAGAGAGAGCCCTCTCTGAGTCTAGGAAGGCTAGGTCCTTGTGCTCCAAAGATTGGTTTGATGTTACACTGTCATTTGGCTTGCCAATCAACCAAATCACGGGACCCTAACAATACCAAATGTAGGTTTTAACATTGTATAAAAATTACCTGTAAATGAATTCTTAAAACATAAAATAAACAATGGCGAGAGCATAAACCATAAAACAAATATACACAGATATTTTCCCCTGGATCCCAAAATTGGGACTACCATATTTATTTTTCATTATTTTCCTTTCAATGTTACAACACATATATATACATGTCGAAGCATTCATAAACCCTAATCCATTAACCCTGGATTAGAACATAATTGTAGTTCCCTTGACCTGATCTATAAAATACCATGGACAAAAAACCAACATTCCCAAAACCATGTGCAAAAATCATGCCCAAAACCATAGGTACTTTCTCCCACCTAATATAGGGTCCAAAAACAATTTTCCCGAGGTGCTTCCCTGGACCCTGCATAGGGGGGCTACCGCCCCACCTACAAACCCCCTGACAAGGGGGGTTGCGCCCACCGCAACAAAGGGGGGCTAGTCATGGAAAGAATATAACACACACCCAACACTCCTCCTCTCCCTCTCTCCATTTTGATGTCATACAACAATTTTATTTTTTTATATAATACATATTTAAAATGCATGATTTAAATTGTGTGTTGTATATTCACGTCGAGGGAAAAAGATAATTTTCCATGGAAATATTATCTAAAATTTTCAAAAATATTAATGTTCCAGCTACCTCCATCAAAGATACATAGAGTGTTTCATGTCTTCCAATTGCAATTGTTTAGCTTTTATTTCTTTAAAGGTAGCTTTAGGTTATGATTACTTCAAGATTTTAAAAATATTATATATTTTATTATGTTAGATTTATAAGAAAAATAGGTTAAATAAAATTAACATATATATTTAGTTAGCTAGTATGAATATTTTGCGTTAATGGCTCTTTTGTTGATGCCTATGGCATATATCAACCATATTTATTAATGTGGTCGTGCTAGTATATATTACAATAAGAAAATTTATATTATATTAAAGTTAATAATATTATATTAATTCAAAATTAATAAATTTAATATTAACATTAAAATATATTAATATTAAATTTTTTATATTAATATCATTTCATCATTTAATTTAATAATAAAAATAATATTCTTTTAATATTAATATTAAATTTAATAAGGTTTTTACATGACATTATAACAAAAATTCTAATAATATTTGGAATTTTAAAATGTGGTAAAGTTTAATTTTGGATTATTCAAAGAAAAAATTAAAGGCTCGATTGAGCATAATATCTTGATCAAGCCACATATATCGATCGAGGGTTTACAAAATCCTCGATTGAGCTATTTAAATTTCAAATTTAGGCACTTTATCAAGTGCTTTAAGTGCTCAATCAAGCATCTTAAGTCCTAAAATCAGCAATTTCAGCACCCCTTATACAAAATTTCCCGCAACTCCATTTTCTACCCTTGCGGACTTAGGGTTAAATTTGTCCTCAGGTGGTGGATTTGGTCACGTTGAATTCATGAAGGAATCCTCTATCTAATGGCATATGAGTTTTCCATTTTCGAATTTCATATGGTATTTGTCATCTAATTTTTGTTAAACATAATACTTGAATTGTTTTTGAATTGTTTTAAATAGGTTGAATAAAAAATCAATATCGTAAAATATACACAGTGAAATTTTTTCAAAAAATACCACTATTTTTGTTTCTGATTCCTCTTCCAAAGAGTACTTTTGGTTTTGAACACGTGTCTACAAAATGCAATTGAAATATTACTTCACAAACTTCGAAAAATAATAAAAAATATATTTTTGGATAAAAAATATATTTTTTTAATATGAAAAACTTATCTCTCTCCCTGTAGATCATGCTCATTTATATATTTTTTAAATTACACATTTTATACTAAGTTATGCTACGTGAACACACACATACCTCTTAAGATGTGTGAAAATTTGCAAGGACAAGAATTTCATTTAATGGAAAATTTACATATTATACAACACTAAATATTTTTTCAAAAAATATCATTAGGACAACAACAAAATTCTCCACAATGAGTGTTTTTACTCCAAATAAAAATTCACAATGCTTATATGAATTTTGAGGACCTCAATTCGATAAAAGAGGAAAAACTTGAAATTTCATTGCCACATGTGGGTCAAAAGTGTAACCCATCTTCATGCTTTCACCCTAAAAGAAAAGAAAGGAATGAATCCCATGTCAAAGAAGAAACGGAAGAAGCTGAGAATAATAAATCAAATAAGGAGGAATTAAAATATCTACACTATGGATGAGACAATATATTTCACTGTGTTCTTTTTTATTTTTCATGAAAGATAACTATCATGGTGGAAAACATTGTAAGTATGATAGGATGCATCATATTAGAAGCACACGAGCGAAAAATAGCTTGTGGCATCTTTATAGAAGCTTGAAAGATAACTCCATTAGAAGTCTACATGGATGTAGTAGTTATCATAGAAATGAAGTAGCTCTTGGCAAAGCATAAGTAGTACTTATGGGTAGAAGAAAGTCATGTAGCATGATAAGAAAGAGTTCATTATGCATCATAATCATTAAGAAGGAACATTTGTAGGATGAGGATAATAAAGATCCTCCGTTGGAAACCTCATTAGAAGGTTCACCTCTACTTAGCAGAAGTGAGTGTCTCGTTGATCATTCCACCTTGTGTTGGATCCATGGTTTAGAAGATTGATGGCATGGTGACAAAGGAGTGCAGCATCTCAATATGGTTGAAGTACTTTCAATCAAGGAAAGGAATTTGATGAAGAAAGTATAGATGTCCAAAATGATAAAAAGAGGTATGTATATATTTGATAGATTAATTCATGACATCATATAGTTTTAGATAGCATGGGTAAATTCTCTCCTCACAAGCATGATAAAAATAAAGGGATCCCTATTTTTGAAAATATGCATGATTCAAATATTAACAAAATTAAATCAACATAATATTTCCTCATATGGAATATGAGATGGCTGACAAAGATGAAGGAACTATGGATGAAAGTTCCTGGAGAGTAATATGTGAAGAAAGAAAGAAGATATTGTGAAAGATGCAACTATGGTCACGTAAGAAAAGGAAATCAACTTCTTATGACTAGAATTATTGGCTATGATATCCCCATAGAAAGGATATGTATCATTTGATAAATTATGTAAATAAAATTTACCCTTGACATTGAAAACCTTGGAGATATATGAACATTGATTTGATTTGATATTCATTTTTTATTTTTTAAAAACATCTGGATGGTTTCATATAGGGCTACCAAAAGAGAGTTTTATATGTCACCTACAACTAGCACTCATGTGGTTGGACGGAAGATCCTAAAGGAAATATGACTTGGAAAAGGTAATTGTATGAAGAAAATCTAGATGTGGACTAGAATATCATTATCCGATGAAGAGAAGGGTGACATGACTAATAAGGTTCATGAAGGAAAGTGATGGATGGTTGATGCCCTACGAAGAATAACTAGAATATGAAGGTTCCATAATAATAAAGATGAAATTCATGACATTAGAGAAGGATATCTACAAAAATTTGAAGGTACCAAGATCTCCACCAAAGAGAAGAGAGTTGCTGGAAACAAGTCCTTAGTAAGAGGGATCTTGGACAAGTCCTTGGATAAGAGGGAGCTTGGGTACATTCCTTTTATAGGAATGGGTATATCTTCCCTAGTTGACAGGTGTAGATAGACACATTATTCTTGTATTTTTATTATGAATAAAGAATGGAGGATTGGGTAAGCACCTCACATTTGATACTTTTTGAGGATGAGGTAGGGCATCAAAGATAAGAGTAGTCGAAGAGGAAATTCCTTGAGGATGTGTTATTCCAAGATAGGAATTGTCCTTGAAGGAAATCCCCTATGAACACCCGAGTGGGGTATGTGATTTGAGAGACAATGATGATGGTTTCTTTCATTCATTGGTCTCGCCAACATTGTTCTTTGACCTTGTGGACAGATAAAGTTGTTATTCAAGGCCCTGTTGTGTGAAAATGTTAGTTGGTATGGTGCAAAGATATTCCTCACCAATCCAACTCTTCTTATGAGAATTCTTCAGATTGAAAATGTCCAAGAACCTTGTATGGATTATTAATACCTCCCTAATTAAGAGGGAGTGTTGAAATATGTAACTAGCTTTGGTATTCATAATGAAATATGTAATCATGATTTTATGTATTTAATGTAAAGAGAAAAATATATTTATTATTGGTATTCTTGAGGCATGGGTTTCGTGCTCAAGGGAAAATTATTTTTAGGTCAAGCACCCATTGATTGCTTCTAGGGATTGTCAGTTAATCTACAAGTGAATTGATTCAATGTCATGTATTGAAGACCCATTTCAGCATGTTACATATTATAAAGAAAATTTATTCGATTCAAAATTGAGTCAAAAGACCCTCCAAGACCTCATCATGGTGAAAAAAATCAAGTCGGCCTTCTCAAGTGCATAAGTCAGCCTAAGAGAAGAAATTCGGCCTAGTAGGAGGCCTATATATAAGGAGAGGCTTCAACCTCACTTGGAGAACTCACTCACTACACACAAGTTCGATCAAGGAAGAGAAAAAGGTGTGATAAATAGAAGGACAAGAAGAAGAAAAGAAGAGTGAAAATTTTGGACTATTTTTGGGCTATTAATATTCACACATGCAAATAAATTGGGGCACCTATTGCAGCAACAAAGACCGAGTTGCAGAAGTTGAGTTAGGACATCAAGAAGTAAATGTTGCAAGCTGATTTCTTTAGGATATATAATCAATTCAAGTGAAGAGGAGAGGAGGAATAATATACCACAATTTTCCACACATGCAAAGGCTAGGGTTTATGTAGAATAAACTACTAGAGGTTGAAGTTATAGAAGAATTTTCTAGAGGGTCGAAGTTGGAGAAAAATTTGTTGGGGGTCAAAGTTGCAAAATAATTTGTTGGAGGTCAAAATTTTAAGAATTTGCTAAGGAATTGTTGGAAGGAAATATCTTCAAGAAGGAAAATTTTGACTTAGTCTTGGAGGGTCTTGGTCAAGGGTCATAGTTCTTGGAATTTGTCATTTGAAGTTCTATTAGAAGAGAATAATTCTGGTGGGTTTTTCCTCTCAATGGAGAGGTTTTGGCTGTGGTTGAATTCCTATGTCTTGTTTCCTCTTGTATCATTGTTCTTTATGGTTTGGTATTTTTTTTATGATAGGGATACAATAATAAACAAGTTGAAGAAGAAAATAATCAAGATAAGTAAAAATATATATCACAAGTAGTTATTAAGAAATAGAAATTACCTAACTTGATCCCTGTAGATTTCTCAACACGAAAAAGGAGAAGAGTGCCTTGAAAATTTTTTATAAGCAATTGTACCTTGAATGTAGCAAAAGTAATAACAAAAACCAAGGGTGGGTCCCCTACGATGGGTTTCATAGTTGGGATGATGAATGCTATAGTGAAATGAAATTTTTTTATGGGTCATGGATGAGATGAGAGGCCAACAAAATGTGGTGAAGCATTTAACAGAACCAACCATAAATATTTGTGAACCACCAAGACCCCATGTGTATGGGTTAGTAGAATAATGAGAAGGAAATCTGATTTTTTCTCTCAAAGATGCATATTATATTGACTCATATTTATTAGGCCCAGAGAGCATCATTCGATCCATCATGCAATGGGATATATTTTTATGGGTTTGGATTCCCAAGACTAGATAGTGGGATTAAACCCCAAGAAGAGGGCCCAATTAGAATCTCCCCTATTTGGAATGGAATAATCCTCTCAGTTATGGTATGACAACCATTAAATGTGATCTATAAAAATGTTTTAAATTTTTGATGTGAGACTTCCAAATCCATCACATTACATTTTTGAGTCGACGTTTTGAGCCAACAAGTGTGGCTCATCGCTAGGACTACTAATGAGAAATTTGATCCACCTTCATGAGTTAAATAGGTGAGGGATGAAAGATGATACATTCTAGAAGGATAAACAAATGTACAAGTTCCCAGTAGATGTTATGTCGAAGAAACGTTAAAGAAAAAATTAATAAAATGTAATAAAATAATAAACCAAAATAACTAGAATATAACGTAATAAATATAATTTATTAATTAATATAAATAACAGAAGGATAATATATGGAAATTATTGTAATATTATTAAAACAAAATGCCTATAATAACTAAATTCAAAAAATAGATATGTATGCAATAATTTATATATATATATATATATTAATTATTGCATACATATCTATTTTTTGAATTTAGTTATTATAGGATATTAGAATCTCACTAAATATTATTAATTATTATAAATAATGAAATTATAATAATATGAATATCAACTAACTAGATCTAATTATAATATTACTAAAACAAAATAACATATATATTAATATTAGGATTCAATTATGAACAAATTCAAATATATATATATATATCTATATATATATATGTATGTATGGGTTAAAAAAATAAATTGAAATAAAATAAGTAATAATAAGAAAACTATATTATAACTTATACACTGATTATAAAGTAGAAATATATGTGTAGAATATATTTATTGGATAATACAAATAAATATATATCAATTTTAGAAGTTAGCTCAATTGCTCAAGTCCCTGTTGTTAAAGAACTTTTTCTATTAAGAGGTCACAGGTTCAATTCTCTTGACACTCTTGGGATCAGGCTTCGTGTTTGAAATGAAAAGAAGTGAACCCTTCGAGTGGATGTTCCTAGTACAAATATTTTATGGATATAGTGGTCACTGATCTCTGAGTTTTGTGAATCACACACACACACACACACACACACACACACACACACACACACACACACACACACACATATATATATGCATCTAATTTTGTAAACAAATGTGCCTTTGACTATTATTATTCTTTTTTATGTGGTCGGTGTGCATGTCAATATTTAGGGTTAGGAATAAGGGTTTGTGGTCGGAATTAGGCATGTGGTCATTTATGATGTCAAAATTTACCATATAGTTGAGAACATGGGTGTCTAATATCGCATAATCCACAACACTACTACCCAACCGACGAAAGCAGGTCATGATATGGCCAGAGGGAGGTCACTTATTAATTTCATTACAAATAATTAGGTCTTGGGAGCTACAATATATATATATATATATATATATATTAAGGTTAAATAAGGGAATTAAAATCGAGTAATATTAAGAAAATATAAGATAAAGAGACCATAAAAGAGAAAGGGTGATTAATAAAAGGGGGAATTATGACAGTTGAATAAATTTAATAAAAGAAGGGAGTGGAAGGGAAGACACTAAAGAATTAATATTAAATAAAGAGATAAGGGATCAAAATTAAATAAAGAGAGAAAAGGGGGAGAAAAATAAAATACATAGATAGACGAAAAGGGGAAGGGGAAAGGATCTACTCTAGGAGGAAGAAAAACTAGAAGCAATGGAAATAACCCACTTTTTTTGGATTTGTGAGTTGTCATCTAAGATAAAGAGACCATAAAAGAGAATGGGGTGATTAAAAAAAAAGGGGAATTATGACATAGTTGAATAAATTTAATAAAAGAAGGGAGTGAAAGGGAAGACACTAAAGAATTAATATTAAATAAAGGGAGAAGGGATCAAAATTAAATAAAGAGAGAAAAGTGGGAGAAAAATAAAATACACAGATAGATGAAAAGGGGAAGGGGAAGGGATCTACTCTAGGAGGAAGAAAAATTAGAAGCAAGGGAAAGAACCAATTTTTTTTGGATTTGTGAGTTGTCATCTATGTCTAGAATAACTAAGCGTTTTACAATCTCAATGGCTTCTTTGAAATTCCTATGATAATAGTGTTTAATTTTTCATAGGATCCTCAAGTTTTCAATGCATATGTGGTATTTTGTATTCTCATTGTTCTCAACTAGAGATGAGGAGCAAGACTGATGATGTTTAATTTTTTCCATATGCTCCTAAATCCTCAACTTAATTGATCAGTATATCTCACAAACATAGGGAGCCTCTCATGAGAATGGGATCAAGTACACCCCTTTCATGTTTAAAAGGGTTAAACGGATCTTTGACTGAATTTAGGATCTTATGAATGGTGCTCAGTAGCTTGAAAGAAGAAGAAACTTTATTCTTTCTTAAAATCCAGGAAATCCTATCTATGGATTTCCCAGAAGCTTGAACTTAGAAATGTTTTAAGGCATTTATGTTTTTAATATTCCACTATATATGAAATGTAATAAATAATTCTAGTATGAAAGGGTTTAAATAAGTTTGTCCCAAAGAGGTAACTTTTGGAAATAGTGAATAGAAATATCTCCATAACTTTATTCTTCTAAGAAACAATTCCATTTAAAATACCTCTATAGGAATACTCATAGGAGACGGAGATTAGACTATTATATAAATGAGAAATCTACAATTATATCACACAATTATTTTATATTTGATACATAGTTTTCTACAAAAGTAATTCTACATCAACAAATATATTAAATAACAAAGAACAAATTACAAAAACAAGAAATGAATTAACAAAGAACATCTAAATTATTCATTAAAAATAATAAAGAAAGAGTTTCACTTAATCACACACAATATAACTTGATAAAATGGAAACTCTTACTACACATGTGAGACATCAACTAGTAGTATAATAATCCCTGAGTAAAAATTGTTTCACAATGAAATATTCAGTAAAATTTCCTTGGCCTCCACAAGGGAGCTTCTGAATTAACTTCAAAATAGTTCTTAGTTACACTTCCTAACCATTACGTCAAAGACCAAAAATTCTCTTCTAAGAGGTTGACTTACATATTTACATATTTATAAATTTAAATTTAAATCCATTTACAATTAGAATAAACAAAAAAGGCCACAAAAAAGCCATGAAAATTACATGTGTGTTTATCACTCACCAATCTCAAGTGAACTAGGAGTTGTTTCCTTAGCTTGCTCCTCATCATACTTTCCCCATTAATTTAATTACTCATGACATAGAATCTAATTATTTAATACGAATTGTTCCTTGGGTAGACTCAACATTGGAATTCCTTGTCCAAACCTTTTGACATACTTCTCCATTTTTGGAAAGGTAGACTACATTCAAGTCACTAATCTCACTTCAATTGTTAGGAATCTTTAATTATGCTCATATTATCTAATGATGATAGTATCATGAATCCTTCCGCATCTTTCATTATGATCTCTTTAAATTTCTCCATCACTTCACTAATTGGTAGAGAAACTTTGGGCATACCAAAACTAAGAAACTTGCACAAGGAAGTGATGTCTTCTATAAGGTCATTTTGTAATTCCCCACTTTTGTGTAGTATGTAATTAAGACATATAATGCTGGAGTAACTAATGTAGATATTTTTCCAGATCTTCAATGGTTGTAATATTCATATTTATATAATATATTAATTCTAAAGAAGAGAGAGTAGCCTACATATATCTCTATGGCTAGGAGAAAAGTTTCACTAAGGGAAAGTTGTGGGGGAGGTCAGAGAAGCTTCATATCTAACTGAATTAATTGACCATACCCTAAATGTGGTATTTGAACTACTTACAATGCCAACAATTATCGCGGAACAGGTAAGTGGTACTAAATTTTCGTAAGGCATGGGCTATGTACTCTATTTCTAGAGACTTATAGTGACCACATAACCCAAGGAAGGGACCTAAAATTGAGCATGGTGGGAAGTGTGTGTTGTTAGCCCCCTAAATTGCTTTCTTTTTGCCATTTTTTCCTTTCCTAAACCATAATCATTTACCTCTGTTTTACCCTTTTTATGCACCCTCATCCTGCACTAGTCCAAGCACAGTGACATATTTTGTACAAACCTTTATTCTTCATATTTTAATTCAATTTAGCATTTATTAAATATTTATTACATGATTTCTTACTTTTAAATTATTCTTTGTAACTTATTGATATCTCCAATGTTGTTTGGTGGTTAGAATGCTTAACGTGATTGCTGATCCTAGTGCAAGATTAGATCATGTACCGTGCTAGCACAGCAGATCTTCACGGTGGATCCAAACCCTCTCGATCACTACCTTGACTCAATTATTTTTCGCCACGACAACACGTAATCCAAAGGCAGCCAAAGATTAGATCCGTGAAGGGTGGAAGCTGAAGATTGGTTACGGCCAGTTTTGCAAAACCTTCTTATTTTAAAGACCGAACAATCTAAATTCTGCATTTTGTTATGAAGTAGTTTAACGATCTGTTTCGGCCTTCGGCCAACAGATCTATATAATGTAATTTGTAAATAGGACTTAAGGAGAGCGAAAGAGAGCGAAAGTTTTAGAGAATAGAGAAGAACAGAGAGGCGATAGCAGGTTATTTTGTTATCACCCGAATCTGGGTTGAACGTGTATTCACGCATGTATTTGCCTCAATTATCTAATGAAAAGGAATTTCACCTCGGTTTCATGAATTGTGTTTTTATGGTTTGGTTGATTAATTAAATTAAGTGTTGAGTAGCGTTTTCGCTTAAGAGGGAAACGCGCTAGTTGGCTAGGGCCCAGCCAACCCAACATGTTTACCCCATTCTCTTTTTCTTGTAATTTATGTTTTATTATCAGAGTGTGATTTAGCTTTTAGCACATAAATTCATGTCTGTGTGAAAACAGATCCGTTGTGTGAAGCAAATAGAATTTCTTTTCCTACAATTTACTTTCCTACACTTGATTTCGGATTGGCTTTCTCTGCCTGGTCCAAGTAGTAGAAATCATCCTGCACCAGTGCACGTTGGTGTGACATTTCTTTTCTACAATTTTGGTTGATTGGCTTTCCCCGCCTGGTCCAGGCAGGAGACATACACCTGCACCAGCGCACGTCGGTGTGTTACAGTAAGCCTTCATTTACTTTCCATAGCTTTCTTTCATTGAATTATTATGACAGGATAGATGTTTATGTTTCTTTATTTCCACACTTCGTTAAATTCAAAAACATTTACTTTTCATATATGCAATCTGGTTTTACAGCAAAGTAGCACTTGCAACAATTAAACAATCATTTCAAGAATTAAAAGCTAAGTGCGGGAAGCTCTGATTTGGTGCAAGAACTAACTTCTTGTCACAGGATCTGAGTGCTCTGAACCTTGAATAGTTCCAGCCCTTGCATGAAGTAGAAAAACCGTCAGTAAAGACACAGTTTATACCTTCTACATAAAACTCTGATCCTGCACTAGTGCAAGATAGATTAATGCAAGAAGGGAATCTCTAAGGAAACAGATTTAAGGGCCCATCTAACGAGACTGATAAAATGCCTCTGCTGAAGAAAAACACACTCTTAGTTGTTAAGTATAATCAGCTAGAGTGATTGCCTTTTTATCTTTGATCTCCTTTTAGCAAATGCATTCTTTCTTGTTTTAGTCTTAGATTATTTTGATGACTTAAGATATCTTTTTTCTCTTTTGATTTGATTCTGCAATCTTTCCTTTAAGAAAGTATGGATTTATATCAGAAAGATTCATACCATCTTTGCCATTGCCTGTGCTTCATCTCTAAGTTTACGAATCCCCCGGGTTGACAATTAAGTGTTGAGGAGTTTGCTTAAGTGTAATTCCTGCACCCAACATTTTGGCGCTGTTTTCGGGGAGACGATTGTTGGAAATACTGAGGAGGGGGGGGGTGAATCGGTATTCCGCGTTCAGAACGTTCATTGTCTTTAATTCTGGTATCGGTGTTTATGCCATTAAATGAAGCAAACAAGAGGGAACACAAATGCCTGGGGATTTTAAGGTGAAGCCACTCCATGTCACGCCACCTGACCTGATTTTCTAATAATTCTTTAATATTACAAACCAATTGAAAATAAAGCTCCAGCACAGAATCTGAAAAGCATTCTTCTCAGGCTCCCATGGATGCAGGACGCTCCATCATTTTGAGATTGCCAGTCAAAAAATGGACTGGATGCCCCCAACACCCAATGAGCTACAACTCACCCTAGCACCACCCTACCACCCTATAGAAGAATAAAATAAGAATGGACTCCCGTACCAGGGAAAATGGTCCACTTTACAATGATATAGAATGATGCAGAAGAAGAAGATATACTAGACCATAACCCGAACTTTGACACAACCACCTAATGATGATCCTAGACCTCCCAACACTGCCTCTTCAACCTTCGGCAGATAGACACTAGTACAATTTGTACAATAATGTATTTACAATGACTAAGTACAATGATACCTTTACAATGATTGTATGCAGTGCTGCCCACTTGAAGGCTTCATATGATGAACTTCTTATTGTTGTTATGCACCTTGTTTTATGCTCTTGCCATGCTACCCTCTGCTGCACCTTGCTTTGCTTTGTTTCTGTATAAATTCTGGTCCTTTGCAACCCTTGACAACACATGATCTAGCTTTTTCTTGCCTTCTAGGAGCTTGATATTGAATCTAGTGTATTTCTGTTATTTCAGATCCTCAATATCTGATTTTTGGTCCTGTAGTATTCCTCTGAGTCTTCTTTCCAATGCCATAGGTCTAAACCAATTTGGATTCTTCAAGAGAGAGTTATACCCAACCTCTCACAATGCCCTAATTAAGGACTGTTTTAGCGGAGTGCACTTGTATGGCATGCCACGTGTCACCGTTTCTTCATTTGTTTCTAAAATTGATAGAGAAAAAAGTAAAAACTATCCAATATCTTCCACTTTTTACGGAATTCCAATCCGATGCTCAGAGAGAGAGTTATAATGACTTTACCAAAGTCACTTCTTTGAGATGAATTTCAGGAGCCTGCAAAAACCCTGACTTCCACATATCATGTCTCCAAAAATGTTGCTTAATTTGATCTGAAATGTTTACTGCAGCTTCCTCAGGATTTTAGCTTCACCTCACAAAAATTTCAGCCTCTGAACCTTCGTAGGAAAAAAGTTAGAGCGAAAAGTCCACAATGACCTGTTTCTGATGGCCGAATCCCTTGCCTAAGGAGGAAATGAGGATCACAATTTATATAAATGCTTAATTTGAGAGGGGATTCAACAAGTGAACGTGGGAGAGATTTTAGGAGCTTAAAAAATATTAATTATGACTTTTCAATGACCCATGCCCCAACCCCATGGGGTTTTAGCCCACTAACTGGGGGTACAAACTTCAAACATGAATATCTCTCAAACCGTGAAGAATTACATGGCGTGCCATATATCAACGGAAACATCTCAACAAGTGGAAACCATAAAAATAATTATTGACCCAGAATATATTAATTTGGTAGGTCAAAAATCCCATGCAATATTGGGTTAGCCCCTGGTGCTGCTTGGGTTGACATCAATGACAACCGCTGATCAACAATCTCCCCCTTTGGCATTGATGGCAACAAAAGTACTCCCCCTGCGATCATGATACCTCTTCCTACAACATTCTCTCCCCCTTTGACATTAATGGAAAAGGGTAACTCCCCCTGAAACACAACCATCCTGTGGACCTATACACACTTCCACTCGCGCTGACACACAACTATCCTGCAGACCTGTAATCTACTTCCACTCCCCCTTTATATTCTGAAAAAAAGGAAAATCTAATGAGAACTTGGGAGAATCCCAAGCTTCTGGAAAAGATATTCCAATGTTGGCGAATATTTAATATGTGATTCTTTTGGTGCTGCTTGGAATCTTGCTACTTGTCCAACTGCTTGCATAACTTCTGGTCGGGAGGTTGTTACATATAGAAGACTACTAATCATATATCTGTACAACCTTTGATCCACATCCTTAGATGAGTCGTCTATGCTCAATTTGCAACATGTTACCATTGGAGTAAGGATGGGTTTGCAATCTTCCATTTTAAATTTCTTGAGCATTTTCTTGATGTACTTGGCTTGACATATAAATATTCCTTTCCCTTGCTGAGATATTTGAAGCCCTAAGAAGTATGTCAGCTCACCAAGTAAAGACATCTCGAAATCACTTTTCACCTTTGTAGCAAACTTCTTACTTAGTCGATCATCATTGCTACCAATTATTGTATCATCCTCTTTATCTATTAGACATGCTTTGGTTTCTTCATCTAGAACATATATGTCGTTTGGAGCTTGACTCACTGTAGCCACAATTTCACCATACCCGCATTTCCTGATTTCACATTTCATGGAGTTGAATAGTATTGTGTGTCCTTGATCACACATTTGTCCAACGTTGAGCAAATTATGATTCATGTTTTCAACCAATAGAACATTCTTGGCTAGAGCATCTTTGTTTATGAGAGTGACAGTACCTGATCCTATAACATTTGAAGATCCATCATTTCCAAAGGACACGGTTCCATCCTTCTTCTCTTTCAGAGATACAAATTTATTTCTATATCCAGTCATATGCGTTGAGAAACCACTATCAACATACCACACATCTTTGTTCTTTTGAGCCTTGAAAGTGAGAGCACAATTATCATTCTTCTTCTTCTTCCATATGCGTTCATTCTGTGGCTTCGAAGATTCTTCTGGAGGATTTTCAAGTCTACAGTCTTTGGCTATGTGTCCAAAGTTTCGACATTTGTAACATTCAATATTATTTCTTAAATGTTCAAATCTATTGATGTTTCGCTAAGTCCTAGGAGGTTCATATTTGACAGATCTCCTGGAATTGTATTCGTTCCTAGGGTACGTGCAACATTCTACAGCTTTATGACCAAATTTTCCACACGAATAACAATAGCCATAAAAAATATGTTGGTACCTGGATGGAAATTTTCGTCGAGGAATTGTCTTCCAAGGCTGTTCTTGAAAATCTTGTCCAATGAAGTCTACATGCATGTCAGATCTCATATGTTCATTGTATTTTGTTGTAGAAGGTCCTGCTTCTTCTTCTTTGTAACCGATGCCAGTTTTGTCATTGTAAGATCGTTGATTGTTGATGAGTTCTCCAATGCCCTTGAGCTGTTGGCATAGTTTTGGATAGTTTTTCCTTTCTTCACTTCCTCACGCAGCGAGAAAACTTCGGCTTCTAATTCTTCCCTTTCTTGGTTGCTTTCTTCCAACTTCTTTTGAAGTGACTCTTCAATGCATTTGTGTTCTTCAACTTCAATTTTGAGACCTTGAACTTGTTCTTCAAGAGTTTGGAAACGGATCTTCTCCGCCTTGAGATCTTTTATAAGCTTGATTGCTTCCTCATAAAATTCATTTATGGTCCATCCTTCTTCTTTGTTGTTTGATACCTCTTGCTTATTGTGCTTGGGTTTATTGTGCTTGGCCATAAACAATACTCTCTCATTGGCTTTTTCTTCACTATCATTGTCTTCATCAGATGATGAGCTATCTTCTTTAGAGAGAAAGTTCCTTTTGGATCCTTGCTCATTGAATTTCTTAAAGCCTTTCTTTCTTTTTGAGTTGCCATTACTTTTGTTTGGACATTTTGCTGCAAAATAACCAACCTCATTACAGCTGAAACATATCAATGGAAGTTTACCTTTGAATTGTCCCTTACCAATTTGTAGTTTTCTTGTGAAGTAAGAATATTCTTCATCTAAAAGACCTTCTTCATCATCTCCCTTTTCTTCACACTTGCAAGTGCATGTCTTTTAAATTGAAGGTTGTTTATCCTTATTGGTTTTCTTAGATGCAACGAACGCAGTTTCTAGATGCGAAGTACCCTCTTCTTCATCAAGTCTCATTTCATATGCTATGAGAACTCCATTTGTTGAGTTTGTCTAGATTTGCACTGTATTCTAAGACCGATACCTTTGGGTTGAGTCTCCCTAGTAACGTTCTAAGAATCTTCCGTAAAATAGTCTTCTCGTCAACTGGCTCACCCAATCCTTCCAGAGTATTGGTTATTTCATCAACGTATTGAAATTATGCAGCAATGGTTCAATCTTCTTTCATTCTGAGTTGCTCAAATTTTGCTCTATAGATTTGAAGCTTTGCTTCTTTGACATTTGAGTCACCTGCATATATATTCTCAAGCTTGTCCCATAGATTTTTGGTTGTTTTACAACCCAACACCTTATGATAAGCAGATTCAATAAGTCCACTGATAATAATATTCTTTGCTTTTGCATCATTTACCAAATTCTTCTTACCTTGTTCATCCGCGGTTGATGTAAATCCATTTTGAACAGTGTCCCATACTTCGTAACCTTGTGCCAAGAGATAGACCTCCATTCTTCCTTTCCAAAATGCATAATTATTTTCATTTAATAGAGGTACACCATTCTTGGTATGCTCCATGACCTCCTTCCAGCTGTTAAAACACTGTGAAGGAACCAAGCTCGATGCCAATTGTTGGAAATGCGAGAGGGGGGGGTGGATCAATATTCCTTTCAATTAGAGCATTAGTTAATCTTCAATTATTATTAGTGTTTGTACAATGATAGCAGCAAACAAGAGGAACATAAATGCACACAGATTCTAAGGCGGAAACCCACTCTGGGACAAAAACCACCTAATGCTTTTCTAATAATTCTTTAATATTCAACTCCAATTGAAAATAAAGCTCCAACTTCCTAGAATCTAGAAAAGCATTCTTCTCCAGCTCCCACTGGATGGACACTCCAAAGCTCGAGATTCTTCAGTAGTCAACTGAACGGATGCCCCAACACCCAATGAGCTACAACTCACCCTAGCACCACCCTACCACCCTATATAAGAATAAAAGAAGAATGGACTCCCGTACCAGGGAAAATGGTCCACTTTACAATGATATAGAATGATGCAAAAGACGAAGATATACTAGACCATAACCCCAACTTTGACACAACCACCTAATGATGATCCTAGACCTCCCAACACTGCCTCTACAACCCTCGGCAAATAGACACTAGTACAATTTGTACAATAATGTATTTACAATGACTAAGTACAATGATACCTTAACAATGATTGTATGCAGTGTTGCCCACTTGAAGACTTCATATGATGAAATTCTTGTTGTTGTTATGCACCCTGGTTGCTGCTCTTGTCATGCTACCCTCTACTGCACCTTGCTTTGCTTTGTTTCCATAGAAATTCTGGTCCTTTGCAACCCTTGTCAACACATGATCTAGATTTTTCTTGCCTTCTAGGAGCTCGATATTGAATCTGGTGTATTTCTGTTATTTCAGATCCTCAATATCTGATTTTTGGTCTTGTAGTATTCCTCTGAGTCTTCTTTCCAATGCCACAGGTCTAACCCAATTTGGATTCTTCAAGAGAGATTTATACCCAATCTCTCACAATGCCCTAATTAAGGACTGTTTCAGCAGAGCTCACTTTTACGACGTGCCACATGTCATTGTTTCTTCATTTGTTTCTGAAATTGATAGAGAGAATAGTAAAGACTGTGCACTATCTGAAATTTTTTATGGAATTCCAATCTGATACTCATAGAAAGAGTTATGACGAATTTACCAAGGTCACTTCTTTGAGATGAATTTCAGGAGCCTGCAAAAACCCTGACTTCCACAGATCATATCTCCAAAACTGTTGTACACCTTGATCTAAAATTTTTGCTGCAGATTCCTCAGGATTTTGGATTTTCCTCATAAAAATTTCAGCTTCTGAACCTTCTTAGAAAAAACATTAGAGAAAAAATTCCACGATGACCTGTTTCTGATGGCCGAATCCCTTGCCTAAGGAGGAAATGAGGATCACAATTTATATAAATGCTTAAGTTGAGAGGGGCTTCAACAAGTGAACGTGGGAGGGATTTTAGGAGCTTAAAAAATATTAATTATGACTTTTCAATGACCCATACCCCAACCCCATGGGGTTTTAGCCCACTAATTGGGGGTACAAACTTCAAACATGAATATCTCTCAAACTGTGAAGAAATACATGGTGTGCCATATATCAACAGAAACATCTAGACAAGAAGAAACCATCAAAAGTATTATTGACCTAGAATATATTAATTTGGTAGGTCAAAAATCCCATGCAATATTGGGTTAGCCCCTGGTGCTGCATGGGTTGATATCAATGACAACCGCTGATCAACAGCGATTTGATTTGGTAAGAATTTTCTGATTTAACAAATACAAGTAATTTTTTCCTTATTTCTGCAGCATTGTTTGGAAAGGTTTTTTTGAAGGAATTTTACTGGTGTTAATTGATTTCTGATAGTATTTTTTAGAAGTTGTCTGTTATTTTTCTTTCTTTTTTCTTTTTGAAATTAATGCCTAGGAAAGGTAAGGGTTCGAAGCCCACTAAGGGCCAAAAGAATTTTTCTCATATTGGGTCTCCTTCTGTCAGCAGGAAGCCCAATCCAATCCAAACCCATCATGGAGGAACAATCCACCTGGATTCTGGTAATAACATCTCAGGTGTGGATTAGCCTTTGGAGAGTGGTACAAGTAAGAGGGGAACAATGGCGGACCAAGAAGATCATTTGGAAGGGACTAGTGACAACCAGGTAAGTGAAGGACAATCCACTTTTGTGTTTCCAATTGTGGATCCTGATATTATGTCACAGATGAAGAATATTCCACCATCAACTCTCCCTCATTTCCATGGTAAAGTTCACGAAGATCCTGACTCTTTTCTATTTGAGTTTTATATTTTGTGTAGGAGTTATGATTATGCAACTGAGGCTCAGAAGTTAAGATTATTTCCTGTTACCCTCAAGGACTCAGCTCTTCGCTGGTTTATGGGGTTAGGAGGAAACACCATAACCTCTTGGGATCATATGAAGAGAGTATTTTTGTCTAAATATCAAGAATATTGCAAAACTTGGGACATGCAGGATGAAATCTTTACAGTCATACAAGATGATGATGAAATTCTTGAATATTATTTGGAAATATTTTTGTATATTTTACAAAGGTCAAAACTTAAGCTTGATCTCAACACTATTAGAACCTTGTTCTTAAGAGGACTTTTTTTTTTTTTTTCTGAATAAGACTAATTCTATTGAGAAAAAAAGTATAGTACAACCAGAGCTCGCATAGAAGCGAAGCGAGAGAGCAAGGGAGATGGAAATGATAGACTATCAACCTCGGTCCCAGTGAACATCCACGGCATAAGCAAAAAGGTGAACAAAAGATAACAGGAAGAACATATAATGAAGAACTAGACTAGGGAGTCGGCCCAGAATGGGTAGAATCTCCCAATCGACATTTTTTTCCTTTCTTTTTACTAACTGTGACCCAGCCATTGTGAGCTAGTTGTATGGGAACCACTTGCAAACTATTCTGCATGTAAGGAGGGGGCTCCTTATCTGAATCTGAGGATGAGGTCTCATGGGTACGCTTCTGCGGAATCGGTGGAGCCGCAGGTTCCACTGGGCATTCTGGGGACTCTTCCTTTGGGGGTTCATGATTCTCCTCTTCCACCTCTATTTCCTCCTCATCAGAGCTGGAGGAATCTATGATATCCATTGGAGGTCTATCGCAAGGTTTCCAGTTCTTGGATTTGGATTTGCGCGAGGTATTCTTCTTTTTGTCGACGAATGTCGCACAAGTATTCTGAAGATGCCCCGTCTGATGGCAATGGCGACATCTGAAAGCTGTGTTCTCATAATCTAAGGTTTGCGTCCAGTGAAAGTCCCCCACTTTGAGGTTGATCTGATCGGGGAGCCCTTTACTGATGTCTATTTCTGCGCATATTTTTCCAAAAGTGTAAATACCTTTCTCCCCTCGAGAGGTGTCTATTGCCAGGAAGCAGCCTAACGCATCCCCAATCCCTTGGAAGACAGCGAAGTGCCATAGATGAGCAGGGAGATTAGGAAGACGGACCCAAATGGGTAGCTTGGTGATGACAGCCGAAGAGGGGTCAAAATCAGGGAACCAGGGGGTTAGGAAAAGTCCTGCTGAACCCCAGAACCAAGGGCCTCCCGTTAAGGCTTTCTTGTAATCTTCGCTGAAGACAAAGGCGACAATGAAGAAACCCTTCGAGCAAAATAAGACCTTGCAGTTGTTAGTCCAGTTGGAGTGGAGCCACTTGTATAGATCGGCAGTACGAGGCCATAGTCCGTTGAATCTGCATATAATCGTAGTTTCTGCAAACGTCTGATATTGGTCATCCAGAGTTGGGTGAGAAATTTCAATGGAGGGTGTTTCTTCCATTTTATCCACCAAGAAAGGCTTGGGAGCCTCTGCTGGATTAGCAGCTTGCTTGGAGGATTGAGCATGAACCGCATCTTTATAGGAGAAAGTAGGAGCCGAGGAGGTCTGCCCAGCTGCTCCTCCTCGCAGGCGTGAAGTGAGAATCACTAAAGCATCTCTTTCAATGTTGTAAAAAGACAGGGGCAGAGGGTCATCGAGCTGTTTGCCTTCATAGGTCAGTCTCAAAAAGGCTGAGGGGATGCCCAATCTGAGCTCCAGCTCTCGCAGGAGATTAAGCACCAGATCTGAAGTAGACACCCAAAGCAGTAGCGTTTTGCCCTAGAGAAGTAAGAGCTGGATTTGAAAGTAAGAGGGAGAGCTATGCTGAGGTTGATAAGTCAAAAATTTACCTGAAAAGACAGCTTGAGGAGCGCCTTTCCGTTCCCCAGCTTGCATGGACTCTACTGCCACTATTTCTGGGGCTGGCAGGAGGTTCTGCTGATCGGACTTTGGCTGCTCTGTTCTTTTCTGAGGCAGGGGAGAAATTGAGAGACCGATCTCAGATTTCTTGCCTTGGTTAATGAGAAATCGTTCTAAAGTCGTGGATCTGAGACCAGATCCAGTCTCGCCTCCAACAGCATTTACGCCCAAATGCCCTTGAGCATCCTTACAGTGTTCGACTGCCTTCCTTTCTGGAAGGCAATGTGTTTTCGTGTTCATAGCTGAATGGCCGCTGACGAGATTCTTAGCAGCTTCCTCTGTTTTGAAGGCGGGCTGTTCCAGATAGCATGGCCTGCCATGGATCCCTGATTGCACCATGTCCGTGGGTTCCTATTCTGAAAACCCAACTCGCGAATCGCCTTCGCCATCTGTTGAAACAGGACGCCGGTGCTCGAAGCCAAGGGGAAGCACCGTATCAGCCTTTCGTTCAGCAGGAGATTTTGATCCACCGCCTTCTGCCTCAGAGACAGCGAGAGTCGTTTTGGGGTTTACTTCGGAGACGGTGAGTGATGATGAAAGGTCTTCTGCTTCGATAGCGAGAGGAGCCCGGGCTGAGACGTCTGTGACGGCAGCAGGGTGTTGCAGAGCCCTAGCGGAAACCCTGGCTGAATCCATCGTGTGTCAGTTCTTAAGAGGACTTATTGATAATGCTAGAAACAATTTTAATCTGTTAGGAGAAGGTGATATTTCTCAACAAAATTTTTATCAAATTTGTGAATTATGCCAGAAATTTTCAAGAAACCAGCACAGATCCGATAGAGGAACTCGAAATAGAAATAGAAAAACTAAATCTACTGATGCTATGATTATTGGACTAGAAAATAAAATGGAAAACATGAAAATTGATATAATGAACGCCATTACCAAACAGTTAGACTCTTTAAAATTTCAGCAGAAACTCATGAAGGAATAAGAGTCATTATGTATTTTCTGTCCTAAATGTAGAGACAAGCATCCTCTAAAGAGTGTCCTCTTAATTTGAAAGAAATTAATAAGTGTGCTATTTGTGCAGAAGACCATATCACAGAAAAATGTCCCTCTATACCAAGACTTAAAGTTGTATTTACAGGGGGACAGCCTGAAGCTGAATACTTGTATGTTATGGGAGCAAGAAGGAACTAGCCTAGGTAGGTATAGGTGTGGCTTCTGAATTTTCTCCACACTATTTTGGTTATAATTCACATGCATATTCTTATCCTAACTCTCATCAGCAGTGGCAGTATGGGAATCAATATCAGCATGGGAAACCTTCTCAACCATGGAAACAAGGTTGGAGAGGGCCAACTCATTCTCCATATTCCTACCAGCCACCTATGCAGTCATATCCATCTACAGATGCACCTTATTTAATGCCTCAACTTCGGAGTCAGTCCACTCCACCATTGCCTTTACCTCCACCCTTTCGACCTCCTCAGTTGCCTGCTCAACCTATGCCCAATCCTAATAATAATAAAGCAGTGCAAATGATCCATGTAACAAACCCACCTTTACCATTCGAATACCAGTCTATTCCAGTTGGGGTTCATGATATTCAATTAAGATTGGGAAGGACTGTAACATCAGAAAATCAGAAGCAACCTATGGTGATCATTGAAGAGAAAGGAGAAGAGGAAACTCTCAACCATTCTCTGAAAGCTATCACTAAGTAGCCCTTACCCTCTGAATCCTTGCCATCTTCTTCCAACCAACCTCCCTTCCCAAAGAGGCTAGTAATGGAAAGGAGTGAGCCTATTTCTAAGACTAGTTTGGCATCTGAGCTTCAGAATCTTTTCATTAAGATACCTTTGCTTCAAGCCATCAAAGAGATCCCCATTTGTACCAAGATCATTAAGGAACTCTGTCTCAAGAAACCAGGGAGGAAGAGATTGGAACCCCGAACCATTCAATTCGTTGGTAGGGCAGCAGAGTTGATAACAGGATGTGTGTCTGTGGAAAAATATATTGATCCCAGAAACCCTGTTGTCTCAGTTCAGATTGGTAATTTCCTTGTCTCTAATGTTCTGATAGACCTGGGGGTAGCCATTAATGTCATGACTAAGCAAACCATGGATCAAATTTGGTTATCTCATCTTCGCCCTACTCCCATTGTGCTTGAATTAGTAAATAGATCTAAAATTAAGCCAAAAGGAGTATTGGATGATGTGATTATCTCATTAGATTCTTGGGAATATCCTGCTGATTTCATTGTACTTGAGCCAAAGAACCCAATAGGAGGACATCCCTTGCTCTTGGGTCGGCCATGGCTTGCTATGACTGATGCATATATTGGATGTCGTTCTGGTGATATGTATATCTCACATGTAGATTCTAAGAAGAAAGTTACCTTATACCCCCCTGCCAGATCCATTCAGGACCTTCGAGATAATTTGTGGTTAGATCAAAGCAGTGATGAGGAGACTAAGCCTATTTACCTTATCCATCATTATACTAGGTCTTCACCAGAAGATGAGATTCAAGATTTTCTGAATAATCTAGACACTATGCCTAATTATGAGCCTTTGAGCCAAATTTTTAGCCTAGATTTTCAACATAATCATGATTCTCATTCTTCTGTACCACTGCATTTGACCACTCCCTTAAGTACTCCTGAGCCTAATACCACTCTTGTTGAGATTAGCCCTGGTAAATCCTTGTATATTAGTTCAGATCTGGACTCATCTCAGCAAGAGCATCCTATGAATTTGTTGCAAAACAATCTTAGTGCCTTTGCTTGGGGTTATGAAGATATGAAGGGTATCCCTCCTAAAACTTGTACACATCATATATATATTTAGGAAGGAACCTGACCTGTCTGAAAACCCCAAAGGTGAATGAATCCAGCTCTAAGAGACATTTTGAAGGAAGAAGTACAGAAAGTCTTAGATGCTGGTTTTATTTATCCTATTTTTGACAGTCAGTGGGTATCTCCATTAGTACTAGTACCTAAGAAAGATGGAAGATGGTGTATTTGTATTGATTATCAAGAATTGAATAAAGCCACTCTTAAATATTACTTCCCTCTCCCTTTCATTAATCAGGTGCTTGATACCCTTGCAAGAAAGAAATATTTCTCCTTTTTGGATGGCTTTAGTGGTTACAACCAGATACAGATTGCACCCGAAGATCAGGATAAAACTTCTTTTACATGTCCATGGGGGACATTTTCTTACAAAGTGCTTCCCTTTGGTTTATGTAATGCCCCGGATACCTTTTAAAGGGCAGTCTTGGCTATATTTGCTAATCTAGAATTTGTAGAAATTTATATGGATGACTTTTCTGTGTTTAGTGATTCTTTTCAGGAAGCTCTCAAAAATTTGGAGAAAGTACTCCTTCGTTTTCAGGAAGCCCATCTTGCTTAGAGTGACAAGAAATGTCGACTGATGTGCAAATTGGGAGTGGTGCTTGGCCATTTGATTTCTAACAAAGGTATCCAAGTTGATCCGGCAAAGATTGAAATCAATTTGCATCTTCCTGCACCCAAAACTCAAAGGGAAGTAAGAGGTTTTTTAGGACATGCTAGTTACTATAGAAGATTCATTGAAAATTTTTCGAAGATAGCTGCTCCTCTTTTCTGATTTCTAGCTAAGGATAGTGAATTTTCTTGGTCCACGGCTTGCCAACAGTCTTTTGAAACATTGAAGGAAATGTTGGTACAGGCACCAGTTTTGTGAGGTCCAAACTGGTCCCCGCCTTTTCACATTTCCTCTGATGCTTCAGATTTGGCTATTGGCACAGCTTTAAGACAGGAGGAAAATAAGAAATCCTATGCTATTTATTATATTAGTAAAAATTTGTCTTTCGCTGAATTGAATTATACAGTTATAGAGAAGGAGTTTTTAGCTGTGATTTTTGCAATTAATAAGTTCAGACACTATATTACAGGATATGAAGTATTTGTACATACTGATCATTCTGCGATTAGATATTTGATGAACAAACCATTAACAAGTGGTAGAGTGACTAGGTGGTTACTATTGTTACAGGATTTTAATGTTACTATTGTCGATAGACTAGGGAAATCTAATGTTGTAGCATATTTTCTTTCTAGATTAGATAATCCTGGTGAAGTAACTCCTGTTAATGATGATTTTCCAAATGAACATCCTTTTGCTATGTCTACAGATTCATCATGGTTTGCTGACATTGCTAATTACTTGGTTACTGGGAAGACACCACCCCACTTGTCCGCTCGTGAAAAGCATAATATTATTCAGAAAAGTGCTGCATATTCCTGGATTCAAGGAGACCTCTTTTACACTGTTCCAGATCTGATTATCCGTAGTTGTGTAAGAGAGGAAGAAGTGTTTGACACATTGAAATCTTCTCATGATGAACCTTGTGGAAGCCACTTCACTAATAAGCAGACTGCATATAAAGTATTATGTGCTGGTTACTTTTGGCCTTCCTTGTTTAAGGATGCCAAACAGTATGTCAAGCAATGTGATAGCTGTCAACGAATGGGCCAGCCTAATCAAACCAATGGAATGCCTTTATGACCTCAAGTTATGATTGAGCCATTCGAAAAATGGGCTATTGATTTTATAGGGCCAATAAATCCAACATCTTTAAGTAAAAAAAATATTTTGGTTTGTACAGATTTTGTTACAAAATGGGTAGAAGCTAAAGCTGTTTCTTTTGCTACAAAAAAAGTTGTTGTTGATTTTATTTTTTCTGAAATCTTTACTAAATTTGGTGTGCCTAGAGAAATTGTTTCTGACAATGGTCCGCATTTTATTTCTAATCTAGTATAGCGTGTGATGGAGAAATACAAGATCTGACACAGGAAATCCACGCTGTATCACCTGCAAGCAAATGGCCAGGTGGAAACTACAACCAAAGTGATCGAGTCCATTCTTACAAAGACAGTCAATATGCATTGGAAAGACTAGGCTGAAAGACTACCAGAAGCTTTGTGGGCATACAAAACCACTTGGAGAAATAGCATGAGACATACACCATATGAGTTGGTATATGGCAAATAGGTTCTGTTACCAATTGAGTTCCAGATCAAAACTTTCAAAATTGCAATTCAGTTAGGACTAGATCTCTCCAAGGCACAACAACAATGTCTTCTCCAATTAAATGAGTCAGATGAATTTCATAGAGATGCTGTTCAGCAGAACACCCTAATTCAACAGCAACGGAAAAGTTGGAATGACAAGACTATTCAGAAAAAGAAATTCCAACCAGGTGATTGGGTACTCCTCTATGATTCTAGATTTAAAAATTTTTAGGGGAAGTTCCATACATGTTGGATGGGACCTTATGAAGTGATCCGAGTATTCGAGAATGGAGTGGTAGAAGTCAAAACTATTGATGGACAAGATTCAGTATTCTTGGTAAATGGGCATAGATTAAAGAAGTATTTTCAACTGCTTGCCAAGAAAGATTTTACACAGCAAGTCCAACAGCAATTTGGGACGGTAGTGGTAAACAGTAAAACCAACCTTTTGAAAACATGAAATCTTCTTCTTCTCAAAAGAAAAAATAAATTTAATAAAAAATAAAAAAAGTAAAGAAAAAATATTTTCCTGTAATTGTGAAAATCAGTTCGTTGACATGATTGCAGAAGGATCAACCTGAAAACCAGCTTGCTGGCGGGAAGATCAAAAGTTTCTAATAAAAAGAGAATGTTGCTTGATCTTTAGATATGCTAGTAACCACCGAATTAAAAGCAGGTTCAGTAGAGCCAACCTTTATACAATTGGGGTAATTAGCATGGATATTTTTTATTCAAGTAACACTTAAATCTCGCTGCAGTTATTTTTTTTGCACCAGTGCAGGCAGACCTTCGAGAAAATTTTCTGCCTTTCTTCATATCCCATTTCGTAATAATCCCTCAGTTTTCTTCTTGAAATCACAATATAATTTACCTTCCCATATTCTTCTAAATTTACCCTATCTGCTTCATAAAAATCCCACTTACCCCTGAATTTTTTTTCCCTATCCCACTTTTATTTATTCCCTCTATGGTACTATTCTTGGAATCCCTATAATGAAATTCTTTCCCATTCTTAAAATTCCCCTTTCCCACTTCTTTGTTCCCTCGTGAATTTATTGCAGAATCTTATACACAAAGCAAAAGGATATGCTCTGAAGCATCAAGAAAGGGCGAAGCAAAATTCCAGAATTGAGGAAACTGTCATAAGTTCGGCCTATATTTTATTTAAATTCTCTGTTTTTTTTTCAGATATTATGCTTGCACCAGTGCAAGCATGTTTTCCTATATAATGATGTAAACAGATACTAGCAGAACAGCTTAGTCAAGCGGTGTAAGCATAATAGTGCAAGCATGCACCTCATCCGAAGCATAATATTTCTTCTTTTTGGAAGTGTACGCTATAGGAAAGTGGTCATCATAGAAGTTATGAGAAATTCTTTCATTTAGTGATAATTACTTATGTTATCATAACAACTAGGAGAAATATTTTCAAAGTACAAAGATTTTAAAAGTTAAGAGTCATAATTATTTTTAATGAATGCTGAAGATATTTTTTTGAATTATGAAGGAATGTGCGAATATTTAACCGTTTCTTAGACATAATTACTCCTCATTCCGCCATCACCTTAATTTCCTTTCACTCATACCATTCCCTCACCTAGCCGTTAAAACTGTCGCCGCCAGTATCAATCCAGCACAATTCAAAGATGCTGCGCAGCTACGGATATTTTGGTGGAAGGAATTAGTGATGAGACAGAAGGGACAGGAGACGGTTGGATCCCTATTTATAAAAATCTCAATTTTCCGGTAGCTTTTGTTGGACTGTTCATAACTATTAGCAGCAATGCTGCCTGTTCGTTGTGAACCGTCATCCCTCAACGAGGTAGATCAGATCGCCGAGTTTCGAAATAGTCTTGCACTATTGAGTTTCGCAATAGTCTTGCACTATTGCAAGACTCGGGCTTTCTTCCATTCCTACAGAAATTTAACGGGCACAATAGGGAGGTGGCCCTACAGTTCACACAGAGTTTTAAAAATGGTCGTGTAAAGATTGGGCCCCTGATATTTAAAGTCACGGAAAAATTGATAGCAGCAGCGACGGGCTTACAGAACACTGGTGTGCAGTACTTTAAAAATCAAAAGCTCGAGAGGAAGCACTGACAGTGTTTCATTGTTCATAAAGACATGAACGTAAACTGGAATAAAGGAGTTTCGTGCAGCACCCTGCTAGGACAATGTCGGGACCTCCTTTTTATTCTCCAGAAGTTCATGACTTGTGAAGGGAGTTACTCCCTCACCTTTCTGTATCATTTTAGGATGTTGCAACACTTTGAACCCAGCCGGCACGTCCGATGGAGGATGGATTTCACTTAATTTTTGCTTAAGGGTTTAGAAAAGATGGCCAAGGGCGTACAGGGAACACGGGCGGACCAGGCCGATAAGAAATTGTATCATCACAGCCTGATCAAGATGTTGGTCCAGAAACAGTTGAAGACTAAAAGAATGACCTAGGAGATGTTGTTGGAATAGCTAAAGGAAATGGAGGACCCCACCAATACGAGCAAAGGATCGAGCAATAAGACAAAGAAGAGTCGGAAGAAGTGGAAGTAGAAGAAGAAGAACCAGAAGAGCAAGAAGAAGAAGAAGAACTGGAAGAGTTAGAAGAAGAAAAATAACTGAAAGAGGAAGAATTGTTTACTGAAACTCCAAGGGATACTGAGGTCCCTGAAGAAAATACAGCCCCTGTTGAGATAGAAAAAGAAGAAGATTCGGTAGCTTCTGCTACTCGGATACTTGAGCTCAAGCTTTAAGTACAAAATTTAGAGTAGCTCGTAGCCAAAACACAGGAGGAAAAAGAACAAAATAAGGAAGAGTTCACGGCGGAGATCCAAAAGAAGAAAGGATAAGTCAGGGTATGGAAGTACCGTGCTTTGCATTGTTTCAAACGACTCAGAAAGGCAACAAAGAAGCTGAAGAGTATCAAGAAAAAGAAGTTTGAAACATTGCAGGCTAGAGTCACTATAATGGAGCAGGATTGAGCTAGAATGCTAAAATTTTGAAGGTTTTTTTGCAAAGGTAAAAAAGTTGTGTGAGGACACACAATAGCTCAGGGATGGGAGGATGTTAACCCCCTAAATTGCTCTCTTTTTTCCATTTTTTCCTTTCCTAAACCATAATCATTTACCTCTGTTTTACCCTTTTTATGCACCCTCATCCTGCACTAGTCCAATCACGGTGACATATTTTGTACAAACCTTTATTCTTCATATTTTAATTCAATTTAACATTTATTAAATATTTATTACATGATTTCTTACTTTTAAATTATTCTTTGTAACTTATCGATATCTCCAATGTTGTTTGGTGGTTAGAATGCTTATTGTGATTGCTGATCCTAGTGCAGGATCAAATCCTATACCGTGCCAGCACAGCAGATCTTCACGGTGGATCTGAACCCTCTCGATCACCGCCTTGACTCAAGCAGTTTCTGCCACGACAAAATGTAATCCAAAGGCAGCCAAATATTAGATCTGCGAATGGTGGAAGCTAAAGATTGGTTACTGCCAGTTTTGCAAAACCGTCTTATTTTGAAGACTGAACAATCTAAATTCTGCATTTTGTTATGAAGTAGTTAAGCGATCTGTTTCAGCCTTCGGCCAATAGATCTATATAATGTAATTTGTAAATAGGACTTAAGGAGAGCGAAAGAGAGCGAAAGTTTTAGAGAATAGAGAAGAACAGAGAGGCGATAGCAAGTTATTTTGTTATCGCCCGAATCTGGGCCGAACATGTATTCACACATGTATTTTCCTCAATGATCTAATAAAAAGGAATTTCACCTCGGTTTCATGAATTGTGTTTTTATGGTTTGGTTGATTAATTAAATTAAGTGCTAAGTAGTGTTTTCGCTTAAGAGGGAAATGCGCTGGTTGGCTAGGGCCCAGCCAACCTAGCACATTTACCTCATTCTCTTTTTCTTGTAATTTATGTTTTATTGTCAGAGTGTGATTTAGATTTTAGCGCATAAATTCCTGTCTGTGTGAAAACAGATCCATTGCATGAAGAAAATAGTATTTCTTTTCCTTTAATTTACTTTCCTGCAAATTTACTTTCCTGTACTTGATTTCAGATTGGCTTTCTCTGCCTGGTCCAAGCAGGAGAAATCATCCTGCACCAGTGCACATTGGTGTGACATTTCTTTTCTGCAATTTTGGTTGATTGGCTTTCCCCGCCTAGTCCAAGCAGGAGACATACACCTACACCAACGCACGTTGGTGTGTTACAACAAGTCTTCATTTACTTTCCGCAACTTTCTTTCATTGAATGATTATGACAGGATAGATGTTTATGTTTCTTTATTTCCACACTTCGTTAAATTCAGAAACATTTACTTTTCATATATGAAATATGGTTTTACAGCAAAGTAGCACTTGCGACAATTAAACAATCATTTCAAGGATTAAAAGCTAAGTGCAGGAAGCTCTGATTTGGTGCAAGAACTAGCTTCTTGTCATAAGATCTGAGTGCTCTGAACCTTGAAAAATTCAAGCCCTTGCATGAAATAGAAAAACCTTCAGTAAAGACACAGTTTATACCTTCTACATAAAACTTTTATCCTGCACTAGTGCAGGCACTAGTTCAAGACATATTAATGCAAGAAGAAAATCTCTAAGGAAGCAGATTTAAGGGCCCATCTAACGAGACTGCTAAAATGCCTCTGCTGAAGAAAAACACACTCTTAGTAGTTAAGTATAATTAGCTAGAGTGATTTCCTTTTTATCTTTGATCTCCTTTTCGCAAATGCATTCTTTCTTGTTTCAGTCTTAGATTATTTTGATGACTCAAGTTATCTTTTTTCTCTTTTGATTTGATTTTGTAATCTTTCCTTTAAGAAAGTAGGGATTTATATCAGAAAGATTCATACCATCTCTGGCATTGCCTGTGCTTCGTCTCTAAGTTTACGAATCCCCCGGGTTGACAATTAAGTGTTGAGGAGTTTTCTTAAGTGTAATTCCTGCACCCAACATGTGTATGGAAAGAATTCTTGGGAAGAGCAAAAGTACTCATTCACAAGGGAAGACAAAGAGAAAAGTGAAGAGTAGTGTGGTGTGAAAAGTTAAAATAGATCAGAGAAGCATAATAGACTTACAATTTAGATGTAAAGAAGAAGATACGAGAGGAAAACACTAAATATTGTATGTGAAGGAGAGTGTTCTTCACATACTTTGAAGTGGACATTGTAGAAAAATGTGTGAAGTTTCCTATTATGAACCTTGCACATTAAAAATGATAATACACCAAAAAATACAATCCACTTCAAGGGGGAAACCTCGTTTTACAATGTACAAGATAAGATTTGATGATCCTAAGACTATATCTCTTTAGTATATATTTAAGAGACAAAGGATATAATTATAATAGTATGGGACCATGAAAAGTTATAGCATGTGTAACAATAGACAAAAGAAATGTAATCACTCAATATATAGGGCTTAATAAGGGGTTTTATGGTTAACATGGGTCTTATATGTGGCTTAACGTGGCACTCCCATTCAAATAAGTGTTTTTTTTTAACATGTGAGTATATGTAGGTGTTTCTACGTGAAAATATCATCTTCCCATGTTGATTCTTCCACTAGTAGGTTCTCCCATTTGATGAGGTAATAAAAAACTAATCACTTTCTTAGTTTCTTAATTCTTATTTCCGAGATTGTTTTTTGGTTCTAGCATGATTTTCCCTCCATTAATCTTTTGTAAAATATTTTGGACTAGGATCTTATCACTTATTACCTTATTTAAGAAAGAAACATGGAATACTAGATGTACATGTGAAGCTGGAGTAAACTCCAATTTGTAAGCCATACTTCCAATCCTCTACAACACATTATAGGGGCCATAATACCTCAATGCTAATTTATTGTCCTTATTTTTTTGCTTAAGGGATGTATGTTTATATGGTTGTATTCTCACAAACACCCAATATCCCACCTCAAATTCTCTTTCAGTGTGATGTTGATCTACTTGTTGTTTCATCCTATTTTGTGTTACAACCAAGTTGTCCTTCAATAGTTTGAAAAACTATTATTGGTGTTGTGTGTTGTCCGACTCTACTACTTGAGCCTTTATAGTCCCTTTCAAGGGTGATGTGATGGATATAGGATGATATCTATAAAATTACATAAATGGTGGAATTTTTAATGAAGCATGGAAGGATGTGTTGTACCACCATTCTACCAAGGGAAACCATTTGACCCATTATTTTTGTTTATATTATCCAAAGCAATGTAGATATCCCTCTAAAGATTTATTCGCAATATAATTTGTCCCATTAGATTGAGGATGGTAAGATGAGTTGTGAGCCAATTGAGTACCCAAGTAAGAAAATATTTAATTTAAAAAATTTCCACTAAAAATTGGATCTTTATCACTTACAATTATCTTCGGTATTCCATGTGGCTTTTGGATTGTTTCCATGAATGATTTTTCCAGTGTATTTTCTTTAAAATGATAATAAAGAGAGAAAAAATGGCCACACTTTTTCATTCAGTATACCACTACCATAATGACACCATTTCCTTAAAATTTGTGTAAACTTGTAATAAAATCCATTGAAACTTCTTCCCAATGATGGCTTGGTATGGCTAATAGTTGAAGGAGCCCTAGGGTCTTAATTGTCTATCCCTTGTTTTATTTAAATACCACACATTCAACCACAAACCTTTTCACATATTATTTAACACCTTCCAAAAAAAAATCTTTCTTGATCCTATGGTATGTCTTCAAGAACCCTAAATGTACTCATACCATAGAAGTGTATAATTCAAAAAGGAAATTATGTTTGAGTTGAGAATTTGTACATAATTATAAGTGATTTTGATACCACAAAAATTCATTCTTAAACGTGAATTTTTCAACTACATCAGGGTCCTCCTATAGTTGTTGACTGATCTACCTTCTCATCTTGCTTACATTCTTATCATTACTTCTTCCACCCAGCCAGATTGTGGAATGAAAATAACACAAATAAAATCATTTGCGTCTTCCACTTTCCTTAAGAGTGCATATGCCATAGTATTTTGACTTCTATGCATGATGAATAGCCCTAACAACAAAAATTGTTGCTTAACTCTTTAGATATGAAATAGATAGTTAGAACAAATCTTGCAAAAACCTAGATCTATGCAGTAAAAGTAGCTAAAAAATAAAAAGAAATAGTAATAATTGGTGGAAAATTAACTCCAAGTATCCAACAGACAAGACAAGATTAAAGAATGATTTTATATTATAACACCTGGTGAAGGAAACAAGTAAATGTTACTAGTCCCCCTCAATGGGATGGGTTCTTGGTTGTCCTCAGTGCTTCAGCTTCAGAAGTTTCTCTCTCTCAATGGTGTAGAAAACCCAAAGTATGTGTTGAAATCAGATTGGAGCTCAAATGGCAAAAGAAAATAATAGCGACAATGAGAATGATCAAAGTGAAGAATGAATGGAAAAACCCTCCTATTTATAACAAAATATTGAGTTACCCTCAATAATGGAGAATAAAATATTAATAACCAAGGTCTAGATCTAACCGTTTGGAATATTTTATTATATTTTGTTGGAGGGAAAATGTATTTAAATTGGTTAAATACCTTTATTTAAAAATAATAAACAAATAAATAATTTATTTATCATTTCAAGAATGTGGTTAAAGAATAATAAACAAATAATGATTTGTTTAATTATTCCTAGATGATTTAGTCAAATTTAACAAGAAATAATAACTAAATAATGATTTAATTAATTATTCCTAGAGAAAAATAATATAAATAATTATTTATCTAATTATTGATCATGGCCGAGAATATTATTTAAACAATGGTTTAATTAATTATTCCTAGAGGAAAATCAAATAAATAAGGATTTATTTAATTATTCCTAATGGGGTTTCTTGTTTTAACCAGAAACAACTTAATAAAATATGGTTTATTAAATTATTTATTATAGTGAAAGCATTTTTACTATGGTAAAATTGGTCATACATGGTGTACTTCGATCCATCTAATTATAGATTGTTAAATGACCAATTTTTGGTGATAACAAATTTCCCCCCAAGGTGTGAACGTTAGGAGCAAATCATATGATCGAAGTATGTTGTAAGAACACAATCACTAGACACCAAAGGGGAGTCAAAGAGAGAGAGAGAGAGAGAGAGAGAGAGAGAGAGAGAGAGAGAGAGATCTGAGTGAAGCGAAGCGAGATAGAATAATGACTGATGGGGCAATACCTTCAAATGATATAAGTCTCCTTTTATGTTGGATTACATGTTCTCAATGGGGTGGTGGAGGAATACCTATGCCCGCCGAGATGACAAAGTATAAAAAATATTGGTGAGACCAACAATGTGGGACTGAGCTACAAAATATATAATTCATGATACATGACATTTTGGTATCAATGGGCCAGAAAATAATACAATGGATCCCATATACATAATGCGCCTAGAAAATCATGTTCCATGACTAAAAAAAACAACATATGAGTACATGAGACATAAATAATGCCCCTCCATATAACATAGGGAGGGGCGGGGGGGGGTTATCACAACCAAATAAGCCCTAATGAACAAGAAAGGACTCTAAAAATCTGAATGGATCATCTAAATGAAGACATGCATGTTATGGCGTTGCAATTAGTTGAGACTAAACCCATCAAATCTACGGAACTGCATCTCAGGTTGTAGCATAATCTAAGGTCATCCATGCATGTGGGGGGCTACCTAAAGGGCCACCCCCTCATGAGGTCTGAAACATCTCACACACACTCAGGAATCACTAGTACAATCTATTGGATCACCATACCATCAAGTATACGAATCTCAATCATGTGATAATGAGCTGAGGTCAAGCAGATGAGAAACAACCACATCAAAGGGAAATGATGATTCACTTTGCATGATTTGAGGCATCGAACAAGAATGGAATCTGGAACCAAGCTACATTTCCCTCTAGTCCTGTATTCGAGATGTGCTGATGTTGATAGAAGGAAGTCCGTCATAGGTGAGAAAATTATGAATCCGCAACTAAGGCATGAGGGATCATAGTAAAGTGATTGATGGGCTGACACCAGGGATGATGATGTAATATGGGATACTGAGTAGTTGACAGATGAATTCCCTTTTTAGAGCATAAAAATCATGGATGAACTCGTAATGACCGACTCAACTCCAAAGGGGATTAGGGACAGTATGACTGGAGGAAAAAATGGGAAACATGGGATGAATACGACGCAAATATGGATGGAATATTGTAACAGGAGATAAAGGGATTCGGGACAGACTCCATGAATGCGACGGTGACTCAACTCGGATGCTCTGAACAAGGGTGACTTGATGATGTTGCCACACAGGATAGGCCCATGGGGGGCATGAAAGAATGAGAAAAATATGGTTACTCGTGACGAAAATCAACACAGGAGTTTAAAAGTATAAAGGAAAAATGGTGCGCCAAATACAAGCAACGCATGTGAATGAATTTGATTTTAAGAGGTGGTAAAGTGACCCTTCTTGGAAAATGGCTTCATGGTGAAGTGTGAAATTACCAAAAACAAAATAAGACCCATTATATTTATCGGTGAAAGATTTCCAATTCTGCTGATGGCTCATCAAACTGAGCTACGGATTGTTCGTAATTGGCAAAGGAAAATTTGTGGTTTTTCCTTTAAAAGGGAAATTTCCCTACAATTTAATTCATTTTCTAAGTGAGTTGTGGTGAATTTGGCGAAGAAGAGAAGGCCCTAAATCTTGCGGCGATCGTAGCGAAAAAAATTACCATGGGAGATAGGATCTGTGAATTTCAGGAAGGTGGCATTACTTGTCTAAGGATGGCCTTAATGCTTCTTGGAAGAATGGTTCTTGGTGAAGAATAAAGGTAAGAGAGGAATACATGAGTGAACTACTATAGAAGGTCTAGAATCATCCCCACCCACCAAGTCAAACATGGGGACCAAGTGGTAAGTGTGGAATCACATAAAGTAGAATATTTGAAGATATGGTATCAAGCATCTACGATATATGGCTCGTCGGAGAGGCCAATAGAAAAAACTATCCAAGGAATGGGAGGATAATTGACCATACCTAGATCGTTGGGGTCTAGGCTGAGACTTATGAAAATAAATTAAGAAGGTGGCCAAGGGTGCCATCATTCCCCCAAGCATGGGATACTTCCTCCCAGCATATGTGATGGAGGGGACCAATCTGGTATGCAAAGGTGGGAATGATACCCTTAGCTAGAGGAGTTTGTGGAGCGCCATGGTGTTCCAAGTACTGAAATAATGGATTCAAGAATTCAGTATCATAGGAACTAAATCCTCAAGAGGATGGTGAGAATATATAGGGGCATAGGTGCCCCCAAGCATGTTATGGACATGCCAAATGTATTTATAATAGTGGACTCTAAACACATTTTGATGATTTGGTTCACCATTTGATTATCTTATGGTTATCTTCTTATGGGAAGAATGGATAGATACGGTTAGAGAAAGGAAATAGTGGATTGTCAGTCTCATTTGGCATTGCATATATGAATCAAATGGACTGAGTTTATGGGTTCTCATATATGGTGTCACTATACCAAAGAGTGGCTTCGAAGATAATGAATTGGTTCTCACCAAGAAAACATAGATGTTGGTCAACAACAACATCTAAGGGACTGGGTTGTTGATGTAAGATGAAGGAATAATTAAGTGGATCATCCCTAGAGTGATCTGAAGTGATATGGGACTCTAGATTTTCTTCTAAATGGGGAATGATAATGGGACTGGAGTCAACACTACCAGATACACTAGGAGGGTTGGGGAGAATTGCTTCTCCTAGATGCTCAAATATGGGTGCCCTGTTACGCAAACATTGGGTGTCAATGTAATGGGCACAAGGTGTATGTGGTTTGAATGCATGGGTTTGAAGCAAGGGGTTATTGAACCAATCAACTCCACTATGGATGAAGTCTTTGGACTCCACAACATACTGATCATGGGTGTGTTGCGGAAGGAAATACGCATGATGGTGCATATCATCCCAGGGAAAATTAGGGGTGGTCATGGCTTCCATGATGTCTTCATCTAAATGGAATATGGGTAAACTAGAGGAAGGGACACCACATGATGCGGTGGAACTACCTAGTGCATCATCATGAGAAATATGGTTCACATAAGCATCGCTACTATGGGTAGACGAAAAGCTAGTAGATGAAACTTCTACCGATGTTGAGACCAAGGTGTGTGATGAAGGAGGTTTGTCAGGAATAGTATGGGAAGCTCCTGAGGGATCTTCCTTCATGGATCTCATGGATGACGAGAGATAGAGAATAGAGACCGAAGAGTCTGTCATCTCAACATTGGGGTAAGGTATCACAATGGGTGCATAACTTCCCTCTAGTTATGGTGTAGCAGAACTCACAAGTAGAGGAGTACATGATCCACAATGAGAAGCCTCTATTTCGTGAATTTCCTCAAGTGTATCGCGAAAGTCGTCAAGATGGGGATAATGATGAGAATAGTGTCCGTAAAGGTCGCACAAAGCACAAGGGTGGTTCGTGCACAAAAATTTGAGCTTCTTAGCTGAATTAGGTAAGGTAACATGGACCTCTAAGATTTCAAATTCAGGAATCATTTCATTGACCACAGGTTTGAGATGAGGAAGTTCGGGATAGTTACGGATGGCATGCCCAACAACATCACACAAATCACAGGGAGTTTTCGGATTTGGAGGCTTAGGTGGAGTTGGAGTTTTTTTAAGAACCTTGTCCTTAGATTCTTTCTTTTTGGCGTTGCCCCCCTCACCGGATGCTTTGGCAACAAGATCAGGTTCGTGTTGAGGTGGTTGTGGCACTGAGAAAAGGGAGGTGTCATGGCGACTGGTTGAACTGGGGTCAAAGCGGTATGTGGTTTAAGTTGACCATGCAGGTTTTAACCCTGTACAAAAATTATCTACAAATGAATCTTAAAACATAAAATAAACAATAGCAAGAGCATAAAACATAAAATATATAAACACGGATATTTTCCCCTAGATCCCAAATTGGGACGACCAGCTTGATTTTTCATTATATTCCTTTTAGTGTTACAACACATATATATACATGCCAAAGCATACATAAACCCCAATCCATTAACCCTGGATTAGAACATAACCGTAGTTCCCTTGATCGGATCTACAAAATACCGAGGCCGAAAACCATCATACCCCAAAACCATGTGCAAACCCATGCACGAAAACCATGGGCGAGTCTTCCTTTGGAAAAAATAAGGTCCAAAAAAATTTTCACGGGAACGCACCCGGGCTCGCTCGGGGACTCCCCCGCCCCCACCAGCCCCCCCTGCTGCGCTCAGCGCAACATATTGGGGGGGCTATCGCCCCACCCTATGACCCCCCAGCGCATGACTAGTCATGGAAAGAATATAACACATACCCAAAAATCTCCCACTTGTTGTTTTCTTTCTACAAGGGGGCATAGGAGAGCTTAGTCATTAGCCTAGCTTTGCAACACTCATTTTTTCTCTACACCAAAGGAGCTTTTGAGTGCTCACAGACTTTTTCAATGCATCTGCAACATTCTTCAAGGTGTCCACCTTTACCAGCAACACCCTTTTAGCCTCAACCATATCTCTCACAAAGTGATATTGAACATCAATGTGCTTTGTCTTTGAATGATAAGCAGGGTTTTTAGCCAAGAAAATTGCACTTTGGCTATCACAGTCTATCCTTATAGCTTGTTGCACCAACCCCATACTTGAACACAATCTCTGCAACCAAACTGCCTCCTTGCTTGCATAAGTGGCTGCTATGTATTCTACCTCTGTAGTTGAAAGAGCCACTACAGACTATCTTTTACTCATCCAACTGACTACACCTCCAAATAGGCTAAACACATACCCACTTGTAGATCTTCTTTGGTCCAGATCTCCAGCCGAGTCTGCATCATCAAAACCATGAATGTCCAACACTCTTTCCAATCTTGTTCTTCCCTGGTAGCACAAGCCATAATCACTAGTGCCATTCAAATATCTGAAAACCCACTTCACTACTGTCCAATGCTCCTTCCATGGGTTTGACATAAACCTGCTCAATACTCCCACTGCATGTGCAATGTATGGTCTAGTACAGAACATTGCATACATCAGGCTACCCACTGCACTTGCATATGGAACACGGGACATATCCTCCTCTTCCTCTTGTGTCTTGCGACACTGTTCAGTAAACAATTTTACACCTATAGGAATCAGAACATTCACTGGTTTACTATCCTGCATATTGAACCTCTACAGTATAGTCTCAACATACTTGCTCTAGTTTAACCAGAGCTTTCTTTTTGCCTGATCTCTCTTAATTTCCATTCCCAAAATATAGTTTGCATCACCAAGATCCTTCATGTTGAATTTGGAGAACAGTTGGGTCTTCAAATCTTGGATAATTTCTTTGTCATTTCCAATCAACAACATATCATCCATATACAAGACCAAATAAATAACATGGTCACCAATTAATTTAAAATAAACACAGTGATCCTCCTTGCTTCTGATGAAGCCAAGTCCCTGTATATAGGTATCAAATTTCTGATACCACATCCTTGGTGACTCTTTTAACCCATACAGAGACTTCTTTAACCTGCATACTGGTTCTTTCTTCCCTTTCACCATAAAGCCTTCAGGTTGTTTCATGTAGATCTCCTCTTCTAGATCCCCGTGAAGAAATTTTGTCTTCACATCCATCTGTTCTACCTCAAAATCAAATGCAACAGCAACAGATAAAAGTAATCTAATAGAAGTAAATTTGGCAACATGAGAAAAATTATCACCAAAATAAATTCCCAGTACCTGGGAATAACCTTTTTCTACCAACTGAGCTTTGTATTTCTCCACCTTGCCTTCCACATTCATCTTCTTCTTAAACACCCATTTTCTCCCTATGGGCTTCCTTGCAACTGGAAACTCCACAAGATCCCATGCCTCATTTTTGTGCAAGGATTCCATTTCATCAACCATGCCCTCCTTCCAGAGTTTTCCATCCTCTGAATCTATTGCCTCCCTGACAGTTATGGGATCATCATCAGTTATAGTTAAAGAAAAAATTGAACAGAAATCAGATGGACTATACCTTTCTGGTTCTCTTCTTTTCCCGAGATGATCTTCTCACAACTGGAGTTTGTGGCTCTTCCTCTTCTGAGTCTTCTTCTGTTGTAGAGTCTGATTCATCCTCCTTTAGCTCAAAATCTATCTTCTCAGGTTCCTTTGGTAGGACTTCATGTTGAACAACATCATTCACCTCTCTAAACACCACATCTCGGCTGTACACTACCTTCCTTTTTTCCGGGTTCCAAATCTTGTAACCCTTTAAACCATCCATATACCCAATAAAGATGCACCTTTCAGATTTATTATCCAAGTTGGTCCTTTTCTCCTTTGGAACATGTACATATGCATCACATCCAAATACCCTCAGATGTGAAAGAGAGGGTTTCTTACCGATCCATACCTCATGTGGAGTCTTATCCTCCAACGTTGATGAAGGTGATCTGTTAACCAGGCAACATGTAGTCTCCACTGCCTCTGCCCAGAATTCTTTTCCTAACTCAGTACCACTGAGCATGCTTCTTGCCTTTCCCATCAGTGTTCTATTCATTCTTTCTGCAGCTTCATTTTTCTGAGGTGTGTATGGAGTATTCGTCTACCGTGCTATACCACACTTCTTATAGAACTCTTCAAATTCCTTCTTGCAGAACTCCCCACCATTATCTGTCCTCAGCACCTTTATCTTCTTCTCTATCTTTTTTCCACCAGAGCCCTAAATTCTTTAAATTTGTCAAAGACTTCAGATTTCTTCCTCAATAAATATAACCATGTATTCCTTGAGAATTCATCTATGAATGAAACATAATACATAGACTTACCCAGTGATAGAACCGACACACGTCCAAACACATCATTGTGCACAAGCTCTCATATCTTGTTCGCCCTCTTAGCACCAGAAGGAAAGCTCACCTGATTCTACTTCCCATATACACAATGTTCACAGAAATCGAAATCCAGAGAGAAATTAGACATACCTTCTACCATACCATTTCCATGTAGTATCTGAATTCCCTTCTCTCCAATATGTCCAAGCCTTTGATGCCATAGCATGGTCTTTTCTCCAGAGACCAGTAGGCTTTCCGCTCCACCTTTAGGAACCACAGAACTATTGCACCCATCAATAAAAATGCTATCCTGAAGCTTGTATATAGTTCCAATCCGAACTCCTCGCATTAATACCAGTGCTCCCTGAACCATCTTACAGGTATCTTTCTCGAACGTTGTTTTTACACCTGCATCATCCATCTTGCTTATAGAAATCAGATTTCTAGCCAATGCAGGAATGTGCAGAACACCAGGAAGTGTTCTAATCCTTCCACCTTGAAGATTCAGCTTGACTTTTCCACGTTCAATGATTATAGCCTTCCTATCATCCCCTAGGAAGACATCACCGCCATCATATTTCTCATACTCACAGAACCACTCCCTATGGGGAGTGAAGTGAAAGGATGCACCCGAGTCAATCAACCATGACTCGTGATCTACATGTATATTTGAAGAAGAAGCCAAATACACATCCCCACCTTCATCGGAGGTGGTTTTTGCCTCTGCAGAAGGATAATCATCAGATCCCTTTACTTTCTCAGGAGCTTTGGATCTGCAGTCCTTTTTGTAGTGTCCTTCCTTTCCACATTTCCAGCACATCTTTACAAACTTTCCAAGAGATTTAGATCTCCCTCTATATTTAGAACTCCCACTCAAAACCTTATTCTTGTTTCTATTTTGGGACCTTCCTCGTACAGATAAGGCATCTCCATTCTGACCCTCCATATTTCTTCGTCTCATTTCCTCCGATAGCAGGGTTGAGACAATGTCATCAAAATTCAAGGTAGTTTTATTGCTACCTATTGCAATAACCATACTATCCCACGAGTATGGTAGAGAACACAAAAAACTGATGCACTTATCTTCATCTGAGATTTTAATATCAACAGATGACAACTGACTTACCACAGTATTGAAAGAGTTCAGATTCTCTATCACCGAGTCTCCATCCTTCATCCTCATGTTATACAACTTTTTCTGTAGGAACAATTTATTCACAAGAGACTTAGATTGGTACAAAGTCCCTAGCTTGTCCCACAAGATCTTCGTCATAGCTTCCCCAGATACATTCAACAATATTGAATCTGAGACACACAACCATATTGTGCTCTTTTCCCTCCAATCCAGCTTCTTCCAGTCTTCATCTGACATTTCCGTTGGTTTAGTACCCAGATCTACCGCAATCCACTGATCTTTATCCACCAACAGATCCTCTATCTTGAGCTTCCACAACTCAAAACTCTAACCATTAAATTTCTCGATATCTATTTTTTCGCCACTCGCCATCTTCTTTCACCGCAAGAATCAATCCCACAGATCTCCCACTGAACAGGGTCTACCATAGGCCCGAAAAAAAACCCCTCAGCAGCAAAGGCATCCCCTTAAAGCCGAAACTACTCCGATACCAAATGTAGGTTTTAACCCTGTACAGAAATTATCTACAAACAAATCTTAAAACATAAAATAAACAATAGCGAGAGCATAAAAGATAAAAAAAATAAGCACAGAGATTTTCCTCTGGATCCCAATCGGGATGACCAGCTTGATTTTTCATTATATTCCTTTTAGTGTTACAACACATATATATACATGCTGAAGCATACATAAACCCTAATCCATTAACCCTGGATTAGAACATAACCATAGTTCCCTTGAATGAATCTACAAAGTACCAGGGGCCAAAAACCATCATACCCCAAAACCATGTGCAAACCCATGCACAAAACCATGGGCAGGCCTGCCCACCGGAAAAGAAAATAACACATACCCAATAGACCAGGTGGAGTGTTTGTTGGGGGATCAATGTACTAGACTAGGATCGCCAGGGTCAAATTGGGTAAACTCAATGTAGCCATAATAGGCACAGAAAAGACTCTAGATGGGGTGCTAAAAATAGTATCTGACCTGAAGGTTAATGGCCTGGCAGAATGGATCCCATGTTAGAAAATTATATATTACAGAGAAATGGAACACATAAAATATGCGGAAACATAAACACAAAAAACATATAAAACAAGAGAGACACATAAATACGTGGTTCACCCAATTTGGGCTACATCCACCCTGAACAGCTGGTCCTTCCTTTATATTATCTAGCAAGATGAAGAGACACAACCTACAACAGATCCGTTTTAATATCCTCTACTCTCTCTCACAGACCCCCTTTCTACTTCTCGCTCATAATACACATACAATACATAGCCGCAATACAATACCCTCATACAAAATGAGGGGTTCCTTTCTAGGGAAAAAAACCCTACATTATACATAACTTCTATAGCCAAATCATTTGCCTAATGAATGGCCCAGATTGACTACGAAATTACAATATTTTACAAGGCAATTTTACATATGTTTTTTGCTTCGAGGGTGCTGCCCTCGAAAGCCCCACCGAGAGGCTGCTAACCCCTGCACCCCCCCCCCCCACCCAATGCGTGGAGGGGTGTATAGTCTTCTTGGGGTATACATCCGACTGAATCAAAGACCTCTAAATCAATATGAAAATCAAGCTCCACACCCAACATCCCAAATGGTTAAGGCTTGGGGGAACTATTCCTGGTTGAAAAGGATTGGGAGAGACACCAGTAGAAGGATAAGGTCCTTGAGGAGATGGTCCTGATGGTTGTGTCAAGTGAACAATAGCAGGTTTCGACAGCGTTGGTTGTTGGCTAGTCATACCAGACTTCTTTGGGATAAGAGGGGGTGGGGGGGGGGAGGGGGGCAGGACCGGGAATGAACCAAGCAAGGTGGAATATTTATATGCTCCTGGTGAAACACTGGTGAGAGGTGTGACTAATTGTGTTATCACACATAAATTTTTAATTTTTGATTAGGGTCCCTCATCTAGGTTCCATTTGTCTCATAAGGTTGGTCCATAAATTGATGAAAAATTCGTGAAATAAGTCTTTATCCTAACTTCAAAACACTTCTTTAGTCAAGTCATCTCAATAATATCTATCAAGTTTCACTTTAGGTTCCCATGCATTGGTTTAAATTCATTTTTAGCCACATGTCTTATTTTTCCTGATTCCGCGGTGAATTCTATGCAAAACAACAGATTTTCGCTACGAAATCACCTGATCATTTCGTAGCAAATTTCTCAGATTTATAACTGAGAATGTTGCGGAATCATGTTTTTCCGCATAAATGAATGGGATGATGACCTATCAAGGTTTTAGTGGTTTATGGTAAGGGTAAGGTCATATAATTGGTTATCATAGTCATCCAAGTATGCAAAAGTGTAAATACCACCTCATTATTTTGTCTCACTTCCACTTTTGTCTTTTTCATAATTAAAATCTCATGCATTCAAGAAAAACATTTACCTCTATCATCCCTGTGAGCTAATTCTACCACCAATCCCCTGTGTGTCTCTAATCTGATTATTTTTAAAGGTAATTAATAAGTTCTGTCCATAGAAGCAGCTTGTTGTCTCAAAGCAAATTTTATAGGTGTCAAAATAGAAACTAACCAGCACTGGTACTTGAAGGCATGAATTCCTATAAAAGCCTAAAAAGGGTGGTAGAATGGTCAAGTATGAACCTATGGACCTAAAATTGGTCATGGAAGACCCTAGTGTTGCATAGGATTTCATCAAATATGGTTACATGCATTTCTTCTAGAAGAAACATAGGAATTTCTGTGTTTTTTTACTGTTTGAGTAGTCAAATTCTAGAGAATTTTCTAGGAAAATGGAGAAGAATTATTAAAAAAAGAGATTTTATTGTCAAGCACATATCAAGGAAAATTAACCTCTTTCACTTTTCTCACAGGTGTTGCCAATTTGGATATTTGAAGAGGGCTTTAGGCATTATTTTCAGAGTGTGTTTCCTTCCTGTTTTAGACATGTTTTTATAATGCAATTTCCCAACAACTTGAGTTGGTTTTAAAAAAAATTAGAGAGGTTTTTCTTCAATATGAGTTTATTTACAAAAACTTCCCCCTTTTTTCAAAATCTATCAAGGAGCAAGAGATATGATCTCATCTCTCAGCCCTATTTTTTCAGAAAAAACAGTGTCATTTTTATTGGTAGATGAACTTGCTAAAGATGAAAAAGTTTTTTTTTAGGAGGATAAGAGGTATTTTGAAACCAAATTTTCCTTTTCATGCTTCATCCTATCTTCTCACACAGCCATGGACATTATTGGAGGTGGAAATTGAAAATTTCAAAATCTGTTGTCAAACTAGGTGTTTTCGCAATGCCTTCCAAGCTTAAAGCTCAAAATGCGCTGCGAAATTTCTGTAGGATATTTTTTTCTTAAAAAATAATTTTGATGGAGATCCAAGGATGGAAAATTTTTTTTTTAGCTAATTAGCCTCAACGGTCAAAGGTAATGCAAAATGTGGATTTTGGAGTTTGCTACGAAATGAGCGCTACAAAATTTTCGGTACATGATTGTTTTAGCAGTCAACTTCAAGTTTGATTTATGACTAAATGAAAAAATATTTTGGAAATTTGAAAGCCTTTTTTTTTCCTCACAGGTCCATCTACAAAAACCTCTCTCATTTTCTGCAGAGACATCATGGTTTGGAAATTATACGCTCATCTTTGAAGCCTATTTTTCAGAATTTTCACTAACCAGATTTATGAAAAAATTGTAAAATTCGACTTGGAGGAGGTCCAACTCAGCATCCACGTGGCATAATGACACATCATCACTCCAGTACACTCAAAAAATTAGTTGGTTGTAGTTGATAAGGGTTATTAAATGGATTTGTTGAACTATTAATGAAAGAAGAGTCCTTTTTGTATTCAAACTCTGCAAAACATAAATATCCCTAGGAAGTATCCAAGTGATGGAATCATGTTTGAAATAGGTATCTGAGGTGGGAATTAGAAGATAGCAAGGTGGAAAATAATTTGTATGAGTCCTCACTCTATAAATGTGATATTTTTAGAGTTATATTGGTTTGGAGAATGCTTTTGACACAACTACTATTGTAATTTTTTATATCAGTAATAGATAGACAATGACTTTTCTTGCTTTACCTGAGATTCTTGATGTGTTTCAATGGATTTATGTGTCTCTTTTATATCTTTCTTCCAGTAGCATTGATGCTAAATTACTTAGAATTCATATCATTTATGCTCTGACTTCCTTTTAGCATTGAGTCACTGATTATTCCCATGTGTTAATGTTGTTTTGTCATTGAAACAAAAAAAGCCTTAACTTCCATAAGTAGGAATGCTTGTCATTGATTTCCTTTTAATAATTCCATAAGCCCAATGGTAGTTGAATCTTCCTCATTTTTCACCTGCAATCACATACACTAAAACACTCACAGAGTTAGCCATCTATGTTAAGACCTAATTGATTAAATCCTTTGATAAGTTAAGAGGGCCCTCTCAGACTAAAGAGGTTAATCTTTAGTCAAAAGCTGGTTTGAAATAGATACTCAAAGTTGACCATTGAAGCAACCCAATAGGACTCAATTTGGTGATAACATATTGGTTATAGACCACCAAATATATGATGGATTCAGGGGAGGTATGAGACTTCAGTTCGTAATATGTCAATTGATCGATGGTCACGATATTTCCATTGTGCGGGGAGCAAATATTATGGTGAACCGTAGATGCGATAGCTGAAATTGCATAGGTGTAGCTATGACCCAAGAGGATATTATAATTCAAGGGTGCATCAATGACTTCTATGTCAATACAAACAGTTTTTCCCGCAAGTGTGATAGGCCAATTTCGGAACATGCCAAGGGGCTGAGAAGGTTGATTGTCCCAAGCACATAAAGTGATGGTGGATTGGGACAAATCGGGGGTTCTAATTTTCTTCCAAACATTGACAGACATCACTTAGGTGGATGTGCCCTTGTTAATTATACATCTCTGAACATGGGAATTACAAATCTTGACGGGTATTTGGAAGGCAACAGATGAAGGTAAAGGTGGGTGTTCTGACTTGTCAATATCAAATATGATAAAACGATCATAAAAGTATCCACAACACACAAAGAATATAGAAGATATTTTCCTTGTGATGGGCACACCTAGATTACTTCTAGTGTTGATATGGCAGCAGGGGATTTCTCCAAGTCATCTACTATGTTTTAGGTGAGGGCAACTTTTGGGGATCTTGTGAATGACCTCTACCTTAGGCTAAGAGATCTATAAGCGAACATTTGGTGTCGAAATGGACTCTGTGAGAACTTTTTTTTGGGACTCGGTTGCAGACATTGCGAGTTTCTTGTCCTATTGGCGCAACCAGGTTTGAAGGTTGACATCAGCGGAATTGACCTCTTAAGAATTCATCATGAGAATATGGTAATCAGGGGTACCATATTGCAAGGGTTGAGGGGCGTCCTGACCTTGTGGTGGTTGGGTAGCAACATATCCTTGATCAGGGAAAGGATTAGTGAACACAATTGGTTGAGCTAGCACAGTGTTTGGAGGAAGCGACGCAGTGGGTTGTTGTCCTTTGGATGCTACTTTAACTTCCCACAACTGGCGCATCTGATGTAAAAGGAGATAATCATGAGTATAATGGCCATGAACACCACAACATGAACAAGGTTTGTTCGTACGAAGGGTCTTTTTCTACTTGGGTTGATCATCTTATTGTTGGTTTGTGGTTTTAGGTTGGTTCCCTTAGGGTGCATTCGATTGATTACCTTGGTGACCTTGGTTACCCTACGCTTGTTATGGTTTCCTTTCCCCTTATTCTTTTTCTTTGAATTAAGGGGATTATTCGTGTTATGTTGAGCATACAATTGACCCTGAGGAGGCGGTGGCTGTTATGGCAGAGGTTGAGAAGGCAAAGGAGGTGGGGGCATTGATGTCGGAGGGGCTGGATCATCAGGCTATGCATAAGGATATAAAAGAGAGGGGGAAACATTTGGGTAAATAATTTGAGTAACAGTTGGCCCTAAAATCAATTGATGGGGTTGGGAAAATGCATAAGGTGTGCTTTGATCAGGATACAAGTTGTTGGGAGGGGGATAAGTGTTGGAGGAATTGTTCCCCCTTGGGGGTAACCATAACTCATGTGAGGAGGAGCATATAGATTTGATAGAGATCCAATGATACTGTCAGCGTCATGATATTCCCCCGGTGCGTTGGCACCAATAGGTCTAGGAAGATCTGGTAAAATGGTATAAACACAAACAGACTAGGCATAGATCAAGTCATATTTTAATGTGACCTGGAAATCTTATTCCTCAGACTGAGGAAAATGAGATGCAAAATCTTTACTGATAGGGGCTAAGAGAGTTTTAATAAACCAATCCATATAGACATGGTTTTCAAATGTAGGAGCTCTACACAAGCTCCTTCTTCTACGCCATTCTTGGACATGGTCAAAAAGGCGGGTGGAAGAATATTGACGGAATGCGGTCAACTCGGTATTGATATCAAACAGAGGGGTAACTAGAAATATGACAGAAATGCTTTAGCAAGAGTCACTAATTGGTATGAGATGCAACAAGATGATCGACATACCATTTTGCAACTTCTCTAGTGATTTTACATTGGAACAACTAAAGGCGAATGGAGTCATTAATGACTGAACTAGACGAACAACACATATGAAAGGAGAAGACATCATTATTTGGGTCCCCTATAGTGTTTATTTCAATCTTAGGAATGTCAGAAGGAAGCTTAGTTGGCATAGATGGCCAACCTGCATCATGAATTATGGGGTCATTGATTAATTGGATAAAATTGGGAAGGCTTAAGACTACCATAAAAGGTAGCAAAAGAGTAACCAGAACGATTCCAGTAGTGGTTCTGCTAGTAGTATCCTTAGCATTGGGGCTAGGGCCACCACTGGCTTGAGGACCTGCATCTGCATTGGTGCCTCAAATGGTGCAGGTATGAGGGTGAGGGGAACCAGGGTCGGAATCAAAGGGAGAACCTGATGAACCAGAATCAGAGTCGGTATGGGGACTTAGGGGAGGACTAACTCAGACCCTACAAAGGGAGTAAGAAGTCCTATTGGAAAATGAGGGTGAATACCTTGGAGTCTCCAGGATAAACATCTTGGGGGCGCAATTATGGCAAGTCACAAATGACACGAAAAGGTTGAAGAGTGATAAACAAAGGATTTGGGAGGTAGATTAATTAATTATGATGTTTATGTCATGGCTTGGCAGTGTAAACCAAGCACTCTTCGCTTTAGGTGTGAGTGTGTGAAAGTTGTGTGTTTATTTTAATTAATTCCGGAAGGTTATTTAAAGAAAAAAAAAATTTGAAAAAAATTGTAAATGAAACTAAAATGACAGTAAAATAAATAGCTAATCATGCATAAATCCAAACCCAAATAAGGCTCTAAAACAACCAGATGAAAAGGGGGTAAAATTGACTCAAAACACACAAAAATAGCCAAGAGATCTAATGTCGAAGGGACAGGGATCTAATGACCTCTATACTGTTGGAAATGATGCAGAAAAAAACAAGAAACCAAAGGGGAAAATTGTTGGAAAAGATAAGGCTAAAGGTGAAAAACTTAGGGAAAACTAAGAAACCCTAAGTCAAATACCAAACAAAACACAAGATAGGGTTTTGGATGTAACAATAACCTATCAGAAAGGATCTGTAAAAATGATATATCAAACACTGAAATAATGGATGAAAGCACTATAAATCTTAGACTACCTACTCATCTTAACCCCTCCTAAAAAGGTGGAAGTGTACTGAAACCCTAGGGGGCTTGGTTCTACTTCCAGGAGGAAAAACGAACATATCCAGGCATAATATGGGCTGAAATATAGGTCACACAACCCTAAACAATGCTCTCGAAAAACCCTGACGGTTTCAGAAAAAGATTCCAGATCGCAGTTATTGACATGTGAATAGGTGAACTCACACTTTTTGGCCAGATAAGTGCGATATCAGGGGGAAATCACACTATTTGGACTGAAAACTGCAATTTCTTCTCCTTGGTTCTCGGATGGCAGGTTGCGGAAAATTTGTCATCTATGGTGCACCTGATACATGTTACCTACGGAAAACACCAAAAAACATCTGGAAGTTAGAATTTTGACTTCATTAAGGAAAAAAAGTTTAAAAAAAATATAAAGAGACTGAAAACAGCGGAAGAAAAACCCTTGTTGTTGAAGCTGCTTGTCACACAGGAATTTGAATCAAACAATGGATTCACCATTTGTTGATGCCAATGTGTGATTAAAACACCATGAAGTCACCATTTGTTAGCATAAAATCTTGTCATAATTGTACGAAAATATCCTACTTTAGTTATGCGTGACGAATAGCCCTAACAACAGAAATGGATGCTTAACTCTTTAGATCTACAATAGAGAGTTAGAACAAATCTTGCAAAAACCTAGATCTATGCAGTAAAAGTAGCTAAACAGCAAAAATAAATAGTATTAACTAATGCAAAATTAACTAAAAGTATCGAACAGACAAGACAAGATTAAAATTATTTTATATTATAACACCTGGTGAAGGAAACAAGTTAATGTTACTAGTCCCCCTCAATGGGATGGCTTGGTTGTCCTCAATGCTTCAACTTCATAAGTGTCTCTCTCTCAATAGTGTAGAAAACCCAAATTATGTGTTGAACTCATATGAGAGCTCAAATGGAAAAAGAAATTAATAGCGACAATGAGAATGATCAAAGTGAAGAATGAATGGAAAAACTCTCCTATTTATAACAAAATATAGAGTTATCCTCGATAATGGCGAATAAAATATTATTAACCAATATCTAGATCTAACCGCTTGGAATATTTTATTATATTTTGTTGGATGGAAAAGGTATTTAAATTGGTTAAATACCTTTATTTAGAAATAATAAACAAATAAATGATTTATTTATCATTTCAAGAATGTGGTTAAAGGATAATAAATAAATAATGATTTGTTTAATTATTCCTAGGTGATTTAGTCAAATTTAACAGGGAGTAATAACTAAATAATTATTTAATTAATTACTCCTAGAGAAAAATAATGATTTATCTAATTATTTCTCATGACTAGGAATATTATTTAAACAATGGCTTACTTAATTATTCCTAGAGTAAAATCAATTAAATAAGGATTTATTTAATTATTCCTCATGGGGTTTCTTGTTTTAACCAGAAACAACTTAATAGATTATGGTTTATTAAATTATTTCTTATAGTGAAAGCAATTTTACTATGGTAAAATTGGTCTTACATGGTGTACTTCGATTCATCTAATTAGAGATGGTTAGATGGCCAATTTTTAGTGATAACACAACCCAACATCTTCGTAATCCATTTTTGTTTCTCTTCTTAAGATAGTATTTGTTCCAAGAAGTACTTCAAACTATCAGGAACTATTTTTACTTTTAAGCATATTCCTATTTTGTATAGATGTCATTTCGTAATTTCATGTAGTATATCCAACATTTTTTTTCACAGATGGCTTTGAGTAATTTATTTCCTTTAATTTTTCTAGTTTCAAGGCAAGGGACCTTCCTTTTTGCATCAAAATTACATCAATTCCATGGATTGAGGAATCAAAATCCACAATGATGGTTGTTGTAAGTTGGTTGTTTTTAGGATGGGGAGTCATACACATAGCCTTTTTAATTTTTTCAAAATATTTTCTTGCTTCTTTAGTCCAAGAAAATGCTTCCTTATTCAATAATTTTGTTAGAGGTGCTGCTATTTTACCTTAAATCTTGACAAGCTTGCTGTAATATCCTTGAAATCCTATGAATCCTCTAAAGTTATTAAATGTATTAGGGATTTTCCCATTCCCTGATAGCTTTGATATTTTTAGGATCCACTTTGACGACTTGAAGGGATATAATATGACCCAAATATTCTGCATTTTGAACCAAAAAGGAATACTTGGAAGGCTTTGGATATATGTGTTTCTCTTCCAATAGTGTTATGGCCCCGCCAATATTTTTTATGTTCTCTTTCAAAGATTTATCATAGATTAGTACGTCATCAAAAAATACTAACACAAATTTCCTAAGGAAGTGTTTTAAAATACAATTCATTAAGTTTTGAAATGTGGAAGGTGCATTTGTAAGTCCAAATGGCATAACAAAAAAATCATAATGACCTCAATGTGTTCTAAATTATGTTTTGGGAATTTCTTCTTGCCTCATTTTAATTTGATGATATTCTGAAAGAAGATCCAACTTAGGAAAGAAAACTTCTACATGAAATTCGTCTAATAATTCCTCAATGATAGGAATAGGAAACTTATCTTTGATTATAATTTTGTTGAGTTGTATGTAGTTTGTACACATATGCCATGAACCATCCTTTGTGATAACCATCACCAATAGTGAATAGAAATAATTGGAGCTAGTTTGAATGATTCTAGCCTCGAACATTTCCTAAACCATATGCTCCATTTCACCCTTTTTTATAACCATCGTCATTGGTGAAGAGAAATCACTCTAGATAAGTTGAATGGTGTCGATCTCTAACATTTCTTAAACTGTATGCTTATTCTCACTCTTTTGTGCATATCTATACCTGTAATCCCTAATGTTAGGTGGTAAACTTCCAGGTTGTAAATGAATAACATTGTCATGCTCATGAGTAAGAGGAAGACTCTTAGGCATCTCTCCAAATACCTTGGACTAATGTTGATAAATTTTTTGGAGATGCATTGGAGTAGAGGATATAGATATTTGAACATCTAATGTACAAATAATGAAATTACACCTTGGTGTCCCCTTTTTATCAAAAAATTCATGTCATTAGAGCTTATCACTTTTTTAGGTTTCCCTTGGATACCTCTAAGCTCAATTTTCTTTCCTTCTGAGGAAATTATTTTGAAAATATTGACAGACCTCAAAATTAGAATCTTTTTACATCCTCTTTTCCCTATTCTTAATTCCTTTTCACTTGCCTATGACCTTGTATTATTCCATTTTAATTCTTATATGTACATAAAGTGTTTCCATTTCATTTCATTAGTATTTATGTGAGTTTATGATTAAAAATTGGAAAGAAATCATATTCATATTTATCTTTGAGTTAATGTGCAATGTGAGAAAGGTTTTTACATAGATTGTAATGTCACCACGGGATGTATCTTGGTCATAGTTGTTTTTACTCAGTTGTTGAAAATCGAGTGTTGAAACTCATTGTTGAAACTCTAGTGCCACAACTTTGATACTGCAACTCTGGTGCTACAACTTGATATTGCAAAATTTTGGTGCCACAACTCCCAACTGCAACTCACTCTCGCAACTTTTTGTTGTAACTCTTATGTTGCAACTCTTGGAATCGTGAGTTGGTATCAAAACCATGAGTCATAAGAACTCATTACTGAAACTTCAGTACTATAACTCATTGTTGCAACTCTTGTGCTACAATTCTCAGCACCACGAGTGATCTAGGAGGAGCCAACATGGCCTAAAATTCAAATTCCCCAAAGTTTGGTGGAAATAATTCCAAGTTGAAGAGCTCAATGAAACAATTCTAATGCAACTTCAATTGCATCGAACAAAGTCTATATGAGAAATTTATCGCATTTTGAAGTTTTGTAATAATAGTAAAAATAGGAAGGATATAGTGACATGTGGCATCCTCTCAGGTTGACACATGGTAGGTCATACAAATAACATGTGGAATATGAAGGTGATGTGGCATGATGTGGTAGTACTTGGTCTCAACGCATGGCAAAGTGTTTTTGATTGGGAACTAATTAGGTGGCTGACGGGGAAAGAGGTGGAACAATCTAATGGTGCCATGTGGCCTAATAAAAGGGTGCAACGTGACACCCTGAATGTCAAAATTGGGTTAGTTTGACATAATGGAACTGGTGGAATTCAAACTCATAACCATCGTAAAATTATACAAACTTTGCATCAACGAGCCATGAGTGTTTCTTGTAAATATATACAACATATTTTATATATAAATCTTGTTATAACCACATGCAAAATAAAAGGGGGAGGCTGCAGGCTCAAACCCACAACCTCTGTGTAACCTCCAACAACAATTGGTTGACAAAAAATCTTACATGGATGGATAATACGATAATGCATATGGTTTTGGCATGGTTATGGTTATCGTTATAACTATATACCATATTTATCATATCATTATAACATAGTTCACATATATTATTTATAACATGTATAATTGATAATACATTTGATAATGGTGTACCACATGAACCATACCATATGGTTGTCTACCGAAGGTTTCAACAACATATTGTTATATGGTTACATTGGTATACCATATATATCATATGGTCATAACAACAAAATTTAATATGTTCCATTTTTATAATATGCCAACAAACAGGGTTGCAACCTTTGTGGGGTTGCAAACCCCTAACACTATATATGTAAAACGATATTTCCACTACACCACAAAATTGTGGTTTTTATATGCAGCCAAAATCTTGCTATTTGAGGCGTAGTTTTATATTGTACACATTTTTGTCCCTTTTAAGGGTTATGATTTGTCTCATAAACATGAATTAGTTAAACTCATTTCTAACGATGATGATATTTTTCAAGAACTTGAAGGATTACTTCCTAAGAGGGAGATACAACATGAAATTTAATTGCAAGAAGGTGCCCCTCTACCAAATATTGGTATGTAAAAAATGTTTTTGATTGAGAGTGCAAAGATTAAGAAGAAAGTTCAAGAGTTTCTTGAGAAGGGGGTCAACAAGCCAAGTTACTTTTCATGTGGATTGCCTATTGTGATGGTACTAAAGAAGGATGGTATGTGGAAAATGTGTGTGATAAATAAGATCACAGTATTTCAATGGGGAGACAAACAACAAAAAACCTTTGATACATTAAAATAAAATATAAACATTGCGCTAATGTTAGCATTTCCATACTTGCAACAATAGTTTGAGATAGAGAACTATGCAAGAGAATTGCTTTTATCTACACAAATATCTCCATTTGAATTTTGTTTTGGGTACCTACCCAAGTCTCCATTGGATTTGGTTTTTGGGAAATATTTTGATTATGATGAATAGAGAGATGAAGATAAAGCCTGAAAATTCATTTCGAAGATCTAGATGGTGCATCAAGCAGTTCAGGAACAATTGTAGAAGAGACAATACTAGTATAAGGCTAGGCATCATAAACATGGGATGGATCATTATTTCCAAGTTAGTGGTCGAGTTTGGTTACACATCAGCAAATATAGGTTAACAGGGGAAGGTAAGAATTTCAAGCCAATCTAGTATGGCCTATTTATTATTTTGGAGAAGATTGACACTGATTTTTTCCAGTTAGATCTACCACCGTATATGCAAATTTATTCAGTTGTGAATGTGGAGAATTTGAAAATATATGACCACCTATGATCATATATCAGGATGATATCACTCATGTTCCTTCCATTAATGATTTTTCTCCTGAGTAACTAGATAAGGTGTAGGAATATGTTATTCTAGATAGGAAGATGAGGATATAATGTCGAGGGGATGTGGAATACCTTTGAGTGGGTCTGAAGAGAATGAATCCAAGAAAGTCACAGTGGATTGAGATAGGGAAAGAGGGAGCAATACCCTCACCTATTTGATGAGTAATTTAGCTTTAGGTCGTCCAAAATATTTCCAGTGGGGAGGATTGATCTAGGAGGATCCAAGATGACCTAAAATTCAGAGGATTGATCTAGGAGGGTCCAAGATGGCCTAAAATTCAAGGTACCAAAAGTTCGATGGAAATAGCACCAAGTTAAATATCTAGATTATATGATTCTAATGCAACTTGAATCGTGTTGAACAGATTTTATAAGAGAAAATTGTCCCATTTTGAAGTTTTGCAACAACAAGAAGAAAAGAGAGGACAAAGTGACATGTGGCAGGTTGTAGGAATGAAACTTGGAAGTCGAAGGTGACATGCCATGAAGTGGTGGTACTTGATCTCGATATGTGGCAATGAGTTGTCGATTGGGAACTGATTAGGTGGCTAACAGGGGAAGAGGTGGATCAATCTGGTGGTGCCACGTGGCCCAATCAAAGAGTGTCATGTGACACCACAAACACCAAAATAGGGTTATTTCGAAAGAAAAAAACCGACAAGATTTGAACCTGTAACCACCCACGCATTATCCAAACATTGCACCAACGGGCCACAAGTGTTCATTGTAAATATAGATGGCATGTTTTATATTATATCTTGTTATAACCACATGCAAAATAAAAGGGGGAGGTTGCAGGCTTGACCCTGCAACCTTTGTGTAACCTCTAACAATGATCGGTTGACAAAGAATCTTATGTGGATGGATAATACGATAATGCATATCATTTGGGCATGGTTATGCTTATTATTAAAACAATATACCATATTTACCTTATGGTTATAACATAGTATAAATATACTATTTATAACATGGATAATGCATAATATGTTGGACAATGACGTACCACGTAGACCATACCATATGGTTGTTCGCTAAAGGGTTCAACAACATAATGTTATATGGTTACATCGGTAGACCCTATATATCATATAGTCATAACAAAAACATTTAATATGTGTCGTTTTAATATTTTCCAATGAACGGGGCCAAAACCTCCATAGGCTCGACCCCAGTGCTGCGGACCCCTAACACTATATATGTAAAATGATATTTCCACTACACCACAAGTGTGTGGTTTTTATATGAGGTCGAACTCTTGCTACTTGAGGCCTACTTTTATATTGTGTTTTATGTGTAGAACATAATTTTGGACCTTTTGAAGTGTGGCAAAAGGAGATATAGGTTTGCAAGTGTTATGTTGTTATTTTGTCTAAGCTCCTTTGATTTTGTAACGTGATTATCATTGTTTTTTGTGATAAATCGTAGAGATTATGCCCTTTTGGAGATTTTTGAAAGGAAAGTTTTTCTTTTTCTTTTTCTTTTTCTTTTTTTCAGGGAGTTTTTAGAGGATTTTTGTGAAGCTACAGAGTAGAGAGCCATATTTGGAGCTTAGGGAATTGATGTAATTGGAGCTATTTTGCATCCTAATTGAAGATGCCGCTCCATTGGAAGTGGACCCGGATATGTAGCCCACATTGGGTGAACTTTTTTGTCAATCTCGTTTGTATTTTTTAATGATATATGCAGTTGTTTATTTATATTATCGTATTTTTTTTAGTTTTTTTCAAGCTTGGTACTTCGCATTTTTTTAAGCATGATAAATCATAGGCTCGTGATAAAATATCATGATCAAGTTTAGTATTAGAGCATGTTGAGCTAGTTTGATTTTGGTTTTTCAGTGTGAATGATTAGGTCTAAGCTTAAGAAGGGAGAAGGCGATATTGAAGCTTATAATCCTAAATTTGGTGCAAGTAGCTTCACCCAAAGAGGAGATATGGCTTCACCAAGACAAGAGAATCATTTTAAATTTGATTCATATTTTCTTCAGGTATTTTCTATGTTGAAGTCAGAGGTGGAAGAGCTCTATATAGAAAAATAAATTTGGAAAGGATAAGGCACCATTCAAGTTAAGAATGAGGGTGATCAACCGCATCTTCTTCCTTCTCCTCCTCCTTCGAGACCTTTGTCTCCTCCTCATTCTTCACCTCCTTCTCCATCTAACTCATCACTGACATCTCCTCATAAGAAGATTTCTTCAAAGATTCCATTGTTAAAGTTGCATGTTAAGTTTGACTTACCACTATATAATGGCGAGCTTAATGTAGAAATATTGGATAATTGGATTCATCATATAGAAGTTTATTATAGCATTTGGCATATTGGTGAAGAAGAGGTAAATATTTAGTTGACCTCTCTTTGTCTTGAAGGTAAAACGTTGGTTTGGTGGGAAAGTAAATTTTGATAAGGTAGAAAAAAGAATGGTAAGCTCCTTTGTTCATTATCGGAATTCACTAATGAATTAAGGAAATAGTTTTATCCATTATCTTGTACTCAAAAAGAAATTATGTAAGGGAAAAAATTGAGGCAAATAAAAGGACAAAGTGTGCAAAGTTTCAAACAAGAATTTAGGAAGAAAGCATTAACTTTGAATATTCCATTAGATTCTCCAAAGACAGTTTTGAAATATGTTGGTGAATTGCATATTTATATTTTCCATACTCTTATTATGTTTAATATCACTAATTTGGATGAAGTATGTATCCTAGCTACTCATCTTGATTTCAGGGGAGAGAGTTTGCCATATGATTTTGTGAAGATAAACCATCCAAGTTCGCTAAAGGTAAATCTAAAGGAAATAATAAAATCAAGAAAGCTACGACAGAAAATAAATAAGGAGTAAAGATGACATGCTCTAATTGTAAGAAGGAAGGGAATGATGATGCTCACTATTGGAAGCCATACCTTGACTGAAGGCCTAAAAGGTTTGTAGGCAAAGGAAAGAAAAAGATTGTTGTGGCAGTGAAATGATATTTGGAATTTGATTTAGGTGACGAAACTTGGGTCACAATTGTTGGAGTGCAAAGTAAAGAATATGCTCATGCTATTTATAGTTCTTCGATTCCATCTCATAGTGTCGAAATCAGAATAAGTGAGCTTTTCATTTAACAATGATTATTAAGCATACGAAAGTATATACTCTTTTTGATATTGGTTCCCAAGTGAATTTAATATCTAATGAAATTATCAAGGAATTGGGATTAGAAACAAAACCTCACAGGAAACCTTATCCTCTTGGTTGGGTTTGTGATCATAATGAAAATTTTCAAGTGACGAAGTAGTGTAAACTTATATTCTCTATCACTTTGAAATTTATCGATGAGGTTGAATTAGATGTGGTTTCGCTTTATATTTGTGGAATTTTTTGGGAAGCCTTATTTATATGAAAAGAAAGTTGTATTCTTTACGCTGGAGAAAAAATCTCACCTCGTGAAAGATGGGGTTGTGTATATTGTAAGAGCACACAATCTGAAGACTAATTTATCACTTGTTAGTGTAGATAAAATGAAGAGGCTCATCAATTCTAGCAAGAATTTTGTACTTTCGATTGTGAAAGTGAAAGGATATCAAACAATCTGATGCTTTGAAGGGTTGTGATATGTCTCATAAAGATTAATTAGTTAAAATCATTTCTAACTATGATGAGATTTTTCAGGAACCTAAAGGATTACCTCCTAAGAGGGAGATACAACATGAAATTTAGCAGCAAGAAGGTGCCCCTCTTCCTAATATTGGTATGTATAGAATTTCCATGATTGAGAGTGCAAAGATTAAAAAATAATTTTAAGAATTGCTTGAGAAGGGCATCATCAGGACTAGTTCCTCCCCATGTGGATTGACTATTGTGATGGTACTGGTGAAGGATGGTATGTGAGGAATGTGTGTTGAATTTCATGCACTAAACAATATCGTGGTCTTTCAGTAGGGAGGCAAGCAACATAAATCCTTTGGTACATTAAAATAAAATATCAACATTGCACCAATGTTAGCATTGTCAAACTTGTAGTAGCAGTTTGAGATAGAGACTGATGCAAGAGAATTGCATTCATCTATATAAATATCTCCATTTTAATTTTGCTTTAGTAACCTGCCCAAGTCTCCATTAGATTTGGTTTTTTGGAAAGATTTTGATTCTAATGAATGGATAGATGAATATAAAGCCTAAAAACAAAATCAGAAGATCTAGAAGGTGTATCAAGCAGTGTAGGAACAGTTGGAGAAGATCCAAGCCCAATACAAGGATAAGCACGATAAACATAGGATGGATCACCATTTCCAAGTTGATGATCGAGTTTGGTTACACATTAGAAAAGATAGGTTAGTAGGGGAAGGTAAGAATCTAAAGCTAATTTAGTATGGCCCACTTACTATTTTGTAGAACATTGGCACTAATGCTTTTTGGTTAGATCTTCCACCATATATGCAAATTTATTTAGTTGTGAATGTGGAGAATTTGAAAATATATGAGCCATTTATGATCATAGATCAAGATGACAATATTCAAGTTCCTTCTATTGATGATTTTTCTTATGAATATCTAGATAAGTTATAGTAAGATGTTATTATAGAAAGGAATATGATGACTTCATGTCGAGGGGATATGGAGCACCTTCAAGTGGGTCTTAAGGGAATGAATCCAAGAAAGGCATGGTGGATCGAGAAAGGAAAAGTGAGAGAGAAACTCCCTCACCTATTTGCTGAGTAATTTATATTTTGGTGGTCCAAAAGCTTCCCAGTGGGAAGGATTGATCCAGGAGGATCCAAGATGGCATAAAATTCAAATTCCTCAAATTTTGATAAAAATAATAACATCAAGTCGAAGAGCTTAACGAGATGATTTTAATGCAACTTAAATCATGTCGAGCAAAGTCCATATGAGAAAGTTATCGTGTTTTGAAATTTTGCAAAAACAAAAAAAAAAGGAGGAAAGAGTGACATGTGGTAGCCTCTTAGGGTGATATTGGCAGGTCGTATGGATGACACTTTGTAGATGAAGGTGATGTACCATGGCATGGCAGTACCTAGTCTTGGCATGTGGAAATGAGTTGTTTATTAGGTGCTTATTAGGTGTCTAACAAAGTGAGAGGTGGACCAATATAGTGGTGCCATGTGGCCCAATCAAATGACACCACGTGGCACCCTGAATGCTAAAATTGGGTTAGTTCGACAGACCATGGCCGAAAAGATTCAAAACTGTAACCACTGGTGCATTACCCAAACACTGCACCAATGGGCCATGAGTGTTCATTGTAAAGATACATGACATATTTTATATATAAATATTTTTATAACCGCATGAAAAATAAATGGGGGAGGTCATTGGATCGACCCTACAACCTCCATGTAACCTCCAACAATGATTGGTTGACAATGAATCTTATGTGGATGGATAATACGACAATGCATATGGTTTGGGCATGGTTATGGGTATAGTTATAAATATTATACCATATTGCTTTAACATACGCTGCATATACTATTTATAACATGGATAATGGATAATACGTTGGACAACGACATACAACGTGGACCATACCATATGGTTGTCCGTCAAAGTGTTCAACAACATATTGTGATATGGTTACACCGGTAGTCCATATATATGAATTGGTCGTAATAACAAAATTTAATATGCGCCATTTTTATATTATGTCAGCGAACGGGGCCGCAACCTTTGTGGGCTCGAAACTGGGGCTGCGGACCCCTAACAATATATATGTAAAAGATATTCCACTATGCCATAAGTGTGCGGTTTTTATATGAGGCCGAACTCTTGTTATTTCACGAATATTTCTATACATTGTATTATGTGTACAACAAAATTTTGGGATTTTGAAGTGTAACAAAAGGAGAGATAGGTTTGCAAGTATTATGATGTTATTTTGGTTGAGCTCCTTTGATTTTGTAGCCTGATTATCATCCTCTTTTATGAAAAATCATAGATTTTATACCTTTTTTGGAGTATTTTGAAAGGAGAATTTTTTTGTGAGGAGTTCTTAGAGGTTTTTTTGTGAAGTTGCAGAGTAGAGATCCAACTTTAGAGATTAGGGAATTGATGTGATTGGATTTATTTTTCAGCATAATTGAAGAGGACACTCCATTGGAAGCGGACCCAGAGAAGTAGCCCACATTGGGTGAACTATGTTATCAATCTCATTTGTGTTCTTTTGTGATACCTACAATTTTTTATTTCTACTATCGTATTTTTAATAGTTTTTTTTAAGCTTTGTATTTCACATTTTGTTTAAGCTCATTAAATCATTGGATTGCATGAAAATTTCTTGATCAATGAGTTAGCACAAGAACCATAAGCCATCATGATAAGCTTGAGCTAATCGAAAGCTCATGTTGATGTTGTCACATAGTTGTTGTTCCATTATTTCAATTTGGAGCATCATTAGACATGATTAATTGACTTGTTAATAAGTATTTTGGAATTGATGTATGAGTCATTTGTTGTTTGCTAATTATTAGAAAACCACGTCAGAAACTTGTGGATCTCATTTATTAGTTGTTATTTTATTTTTAAACAAAATTTATGTATAAAAAGAGTTCCTCTTTCATTCAAAAGGGAGGACTCTTAGAGCAATGTCCAAATCATAATGAAATAATCTAATTATTAAGTCTTATTTTGATTTTAGTTTATAATTTCCATAGCTTATGATTGGATTAATTCATTTCATTTTTTGCATATTTATGAAATATCAATTTCTTTTAATTGACTTAGTTAATTAAATTAATTTATGTTTTCAATCTAACCGACGTTGATAAATATCAACACTTTATTCTATGGAGGCAATGCCATAGAATAAATTGTTGTGTAATTTAGGTATTTCTCTTTTCTAGTTGTGTAATTTAACTTATTAATTATTTATTCATGTTGAATTTGTTTTATTTACTTTTGCAATTAATTTTTGGTCGTGTGGTTTTATTTATTTATGCAATTAATTATTTTTGCATTAATTTATTGACGCAATTGATCATTTATTTGACATGTTTTCATTTCACATTTGTTTGCATTCATCTTTTTTGTTGAATAAATGTTTTCAATGCAATGATTACATTTTTCATTCTCACTAAAAACAAGGATCATCTTGGGAAGGATTACTATTTTCATTTATTTCTACCTGTGTGATTTAATTCTTGCCTATGTGGTTTGTTCTACCTATGTTAAGGGTTACAATGATAAGCTTCCTAAGTCCATTGGGTAGAAGTTTTTTATTTCAATTTTTCAAGTGTGCTTTTTTTGTTTTTCCTAGCATGTGTGTTTATTTTTCCATGGATGGTGGAAAGATACATGAGCTTCCCATCCCTTTTTAATTTCTTGCATGCATGTTTACTTTCTTGCAAGTATTGTTAGTAACTTTACTTTGAATTTGTAGAACCTTTCCAAGCTTTTGAACTATCTATACTCCATCTATAAAAGTAATTATTGATACTACAACTAGAAAAAAAAAAATCCAATGGAAGTAGAAGTGTGATTTTCATATATAATGCATGGTAACTCACAAGTTTCATATGAGCCCTTGGTTGACAATAAAATGCATAGTCTTTTGGTTTTCTTTTTGAGAAATTAGAAGGGTAATTAAAAGGATTGTCAAAGATCTTGAAAATTAAGGGCCATTGTTCCCAATGATTATAACCATTGGATCCCTACTACAACATCAACACCACCCATTTTGATTACAATCATGGGACTATCCAACAAATATTTCCCCATATTCGGCTTAATACTATGGCACTTCCTTGAACGTGCCTCCATATTCAATCATTTCTTGAAATGTTGGTGTTAGATATATAAAGCAATTAAGATCTTTCACCAATTTGTAACTGATAAAGCTATGGGTACTACCTAAATCAACCGATATTGTTACCTTTTTCTTCTTGATATATCCTTCTATGTTGAGGGTTTGTGGAGTATTAATGCCAACCAATACATGAAAAGATATTTTTGGAGTAGTATTTTATAGTTCTAGATCTTGTGGTGATTCCTCCTCTTCATCTTCACATTCTATGTAGAATAATTTATTATCATTGCATTAATTCCCCTTATTGTACTTTTTATCACAGTTTAAACATAGTCCCTTTTCTCTTCTTTCATCCATTTGTTGAGGAGTCAACCTTGTCAATTTAGGAGAGTGACCAATTTTATAGTGGCCATATTTTTACTTTCAACTTTCCTTTCCAAACTTAAATCATGCTTTAGAGATTTAGGTTCAAAAGGATGCACATCATTTTGGATTCTTTCCTTTTTAGTTTCCATAAATAGTTCTAAAAAATTATCTTATGAAATGTTCTTTACCTTAAGACTCAAATTTTGGAATTTTTTAATGTGCTTTGTACTTGGACCTTTTGTCAAATATCTACCAATTTGATAAAGAATATATTAATCTTAGTATCCCCATATTGTGTTATCAATTACTCTGTAAAAATGGACCAAGATATAACAAAATCCTTTTTCCTTTCACAAATCCATTGATACCATACATTTTGGTCATGTCCTAAAAGCATGAATGTAATATTTAATTTTTTTAAGGTTTCCACATGGTGTATATAAAATTATTGGTTTATATAGAGTATCCATGTTATAGGATCATTACCATCAACTTTCCTCATATAAATATTTGGAATGTCATATTTCCTTGGTGCTAACTTGAATCCCTAATAATGTGGATCTCAGATTGAAAAGCCTTGATTATGGTTTTGTGATTCAATTTCAGTGCTCTCCAATTATGATAAAATATGTGTCATATGTGATTGAATCCCAACACCATTCTTCTACTTATTTTCATGGTTTACTATGAGATTGAGTCTCAACACCATTCATGGTTTTTTTTTAATCATATTTTCATTCATGGATTTTTAAATTTCTTCTTTATTTAATTCATCTTCTTTTCCAATTCATCCATCATCTTTTGTTCCATATTACCATGGATCCTTTCATTAATGAAAATTCAACACTCATAGTATCACTTATGTTCTTAAATTGACTTTCCAGTGTGGATAAATGTTATTCGAAGTCTTTTGTTTCTACATGAATCATGAATGAGCCTTTAATAGGTTTATTTGGTGTAGTAACTTTCTTTGGAGGCATGCTGGAAAATAATAATATTACTCCTCTTTATCATAAATTTTACTCACCAAACAAAAAAATTATATCTTCTAATCAAAATTATTCCAGTCATAAGTTATGTACCATTAGAGCCTTAATTTGGAGAATCTTTGAATGGTTGACATTTTTCTTGATATATATCTAAAATTTGAGCCTTTCAATCTAAAACTTTGGTTTGTAATACTCGGATATGTATTCTCTTGAATTCCATAGGTTTTAGCAAAATTTGATGTTCCAAGTGAAAGTTATGGTAACATTCCCAAAACTTTCTAATTTTTGGCCTCCACTAGCACAAGCAAAATTTTATAGTGTGCCACATGTCCAATTATTTTAATATAATTTTGAAACCTTTACCTGAGGTACTTCTATATGTCTACTAAGATATATTAACATTTCATAGTCTAAAAAGTCTCGAAAAAGAAGTTATAGAAAAAATATGAAGATGAACTGTTTGAAATTGATTTCAGGATCCTTCACAAAATCTAACTTGCATAGAGTATATCTCAGAGAGTATAGCGAACAAAACTTTGAAATTATAACTAGATGTTCCCCAAGATATTTCCTCAATATGGTCCAAATTTCACCGTCTGAAATTTCCTAGACCAAAAAGAAAAATAAAAAAGGTTATAGTGAAAATGCCAAACTGACCAATTCAAAACTGATTTCAGGGGCATTCAGGATCCTTAACATCCTCAAATCCTATCTATGAAATTATAGTGAACCAATATTTGAAATTGTAACAAGATATTCCCAAATATATCCCTTCAATATGATCAAAATTTCACCATATGAAATGTCATGAAAAATAAAAAAATATAAATATAAAAAATATAGCAAAAAAATTAAATTGAGCTATTTGTAACTAATTTTAGGAGCATTAAGGAACCCTAACTTCCTAAGAGAATATCTATGAAAGTATAATGAACTAATATTTACAAATTTAACCATATGTTCCTCTAGCTTTCTCCTCAATATGATCCAAATTTCACCATCTAAATCCTCCTAAGAAAAAAGTTAATTTGAAATGCCAAGATGAATTGTTTGAAGTAAGGAAACACTAGGCTCCTATGCTCTGATACCCAATGTTATGAACTGTGCACCTTAAAATGATAATAAACCAATAATTATAGTCTTATTCAAGGGGGAAACCTCTTTTTGTAATGGATGCAATGTACAAGGAAATATTTTATGATCTTAAGACTAGGTCTCTTTAGTATATATATATGAGATAAAAGGTACAATTATAGTAAAATGGGCTTGTGAAAGGTTAAAGACTACATAACAATTTAATAATAAAAATGTAATCACTCAATATGTATGAATAAATAAGGGGTTTTAAGGTTAACATTGGGCTTATATATTACCTAAAATTTTCCCTAAGGCATAGGATCTAGCTCAAGGGTAGTCAACTGCAAGAAACATGTCTTGTAGTTGTGCCTACATTTGGGAGGAGAGTGGCACTCCCTTCTTCAGTTTCCATTATATATAAGCAATTAAAATAAGTGTAACTATTCCATATTAATTAAATGAAAATATTTTTTCTATTATTTTGGACAACTATGAATGTGACAATCATAAGAGGGATGTTGTTGTGATGTTGCACTAATATGCAAGAGTAGTGAACTAAGTGTGTGTGTACCATGATTTATGGTTAGTTATTGCTTATTTTATGAATTGATGTTATATGATAAAGTAACCATTAATATCTATTAAATAGTTATTTCCTATTCAATCAATGGAATGGTAGACTTGGTTATAATTACTATATTATTTCAAACTTCCCTAAAGTATCAAGAATGGATTATTGTGCATGTTTATAAGTAAATACATAGAAATTGATTATAATGCTTTCCCATTTAAGTATAAATAATAGTTTTAATGCTGTATGTGAATAATTTAGTATGATGGGATAGTGAATTGAATCAAGGTGTAATTAGGTCTATCCTTTAACCATTGTTTCTTATAAGGAAAAATCCTATATACAATGATACTCTTGAATGTTGTCCCCTATAGTAGTCTTAAATTATTGCACGATGATAAGTGTGCAAGGGATCCTCTATGTTTAGAACCTTGATTCCTCTGGAGAAAGTTAAGTTACTATATTCTTTGTGTGCAAGTGTTATAATTGGCAATGTGAAGTAGTTGCAGTCCCAAAGAAGTGAGGAGAAGTTTTTCAGATGGAAGGAATTGCGGGACTAGTCATTTTCCATGTTTTCCCATTCTTATAGAAGTTTCTTGATACAGTGGAATTTTTAAGATGCCTTAGAGGTTGTTGAATACTTCTGAACCTTTAGATGTTTTCTAATTTTTTCCCTATTAAAGTCAATCTTATACCTTTAAAATAGGCCTGGAGTCCCTATTTTACCTTAGATAAATTTAGAGATTTCCTCCTTTGAAACTCAAGGATTAACCCCTTTTGTTTCAAATTTATCAGAAATTTGAGGTTAAGGGTATTTGGCCTTCGCTCTTGATTATATGGTTGATAAGGGGGTTGCAACCAAAAGATCATTAGGGGAATTTTGAGGTCTAAAATGGACCTCCTAAGAAAAATGTACAACCAAAATAAACTTTATAAGAACCAATAGTATGGAATATGATGATGTCAACCATGGGGGGTGATTCACATTTTTGGAGTAAAAAAGTATAAAGATTAGAAATAATAAAATAATAAAACTACTTTTTCAACTCGTACTTTCAACTTATCTCCCTAAGTTTATATTCAAGTTTCGAGTGGGAATACTCATTGGATGCAGTATTTAATTCCTCATCTAAAGAGTACACATGTTGCATACTTTCGATGGACCCTGCTACACGAAAAATGAGAAATACATGAAAAAACTTGATTGCAATCATGTTTTTCTTGTATTTCTCATTTTTCATGTAGCAGAGTCCATCGAAAGTATGCAACATGGGTACTCCTTGGATGAGGAATCAAATTCTGCATCTAATGAGTGTTCCCGCTCGAAATTTGAGTAAACCCATAGGGAGATAAGTTGAAAATACGAGCTGAAAAAAAGAGTTTTTCTTTTTTTCCCTCTAAATTTTGATGATGTAATCTAATCTTATTTAATTATTTCCACTATTATTTTATAATTTCCTTAGGAGGCCCATTTTAGACCTCAAAATTCCCCTAATGAAAAAATAATGGGCATATCATTCTATATATACCAAGAATGACTTAACTATTAGTAGCCACCACAAATCCCCAGTACATATGAAACTTGAAAACCTTGTCATTTAACGTAGATGAAGAATCAACGATGTCAAGAAATTGTATTGGGTCATCAAGAATTCAAGAACTGGTTAGGAGTGAACCTATGTGAACTCGTGGTACTAATGGGATCCAACAGATCCATCAATCGATGGGTCTTGTTAGTAGGATTCATTCCATCTGGAGTTAGGCATTAGGATACTGAGAGGTTTATCTTTCACACCAAGCTAATCCCTTAGTAGTAACAGGGCCCAAAACCCCATCAATTGTAGGAAAAGTAAATTTCCATTAACTGACGATAATTTGGTGATGATGTTAGGGATTGGGTGTCAAAGGAAAGGGATGGATTTTGGGAGATTCCTCCCAAAAATAACAAGAATAATAAAGGGTCCAGATCTGGAAAAATTTGACATGGCATTGACATGGAATCAACATGTAGATGATGTGGCATTGATGTGACATCAACATGGAGATGATTTGGCATTGATGTGACATCAACATGGAGATGATGCATCATTGATGTGACATCAACATGGAGTGGCATGGTGTTAATGTCACACTGACATGGCATTAACATGGAGGTGATGTGAAAATGACACGGTGTGAATGTGGAGATGATGTTGATTTGACATGGCCTTGAAATGGATTTTATGTCTCTAGATGATGTGGCAAGGTGATTTCATCAAAGTGAAAAATGGTGTTGAGTTAGCTACTAGATGAAAGTTGAGGTAGTAGGTAACATGGATACCAGATGTTAGGTCACCAGGAGGTTTGGGCCTCATATTAGGATTAATATCCTGATACTAATAAAATACAAATTCCTATTATATGATGGAGATTGGGTTCCATGAGATGATGATATATTAGACTAGGAAGAGTTGGAGATAATGTTTTGGATAAGGGAGGAGATACTAATAGAATATGAAATTTCATCGAGTGATGGAAAGGTCAGGCTTCGTCAAAATAAATCCCATTATCAGATAATAATAAGTAGAGGGAGAGTTTGGTGGTGTGGCCTAGGGGCTCAGGGGGGTGGTAATAACATAAACCCAAAGTTATTCAAGTAAAAAAATTGACAAAACATGTTTGTCTCCATCAATTGATTCGCCAATGTCAGGTCACAAAAAATTGGGTCAAGTACATTTACAATGGTGGAAGTTTTTCTCAAGGCCAAAAGCCATTATATATACCAACATGGTTGGTATGTAAGATGTATACTAATGAGGTAATGGAACATGGTGGTACAAATATTGATCTAGCCTTGAAGGGAAAATCTTCAAATGGGTATAAATTTGCGCCTAAAACTCATACTTGGGAAAATTTTACATCTTTGGAAAGCTCTCGACATGGAGAAGACAATGATTATCTCATAAATGTGATTTGAGATGACAAAGGAAAGAGGAAATTTGAAAATTCCATACTTATAATCAACCTTATGATGGTTATAGATAAACCTCACATCCCTAACCAAGCATTATTGGGTTGAGTACCTTATAGAGTGGTGTCAAAGCTTGTGGTTCAAATTTTAGGCTTGAAGGGCTAAAGATGCACCACAAAGATGATTTAGAGCTTTCATATGGATGGTATTAGATATAAAGGTTTAGAAATTGGACTAAATGGGCCCACGAAAGATAAATATATTAGAGAAAAGGTTCAACATTGAATAAATTGGCTTAGGAAAGATAAAAATTGTTAAAGTTATGGTTCAAACTAGGCCTAGAGGGATAGAAATATAACACATAAGTGAATTTGAGAAAGACCAAGAGTATGTCAGTTATTCTTTGGTATCAATAGTACTACCTATATTTAAACTTGAATAAAAAATTTTGTTTCTTGATGTGGATTTGTTATTTGAGACAAGTGCACCCTTGAAAGAGAGTCATGTTTTGGAAATGGTATTTTGAGGAATCCTACTTGATGGAATGTGGACTCATGTAATTGATGTTGATCTTGAAATAAACAAAGTATATTTAAAGGATGAAAAATGCAATGAGTACAATTGCATGTGTGCGGATGTGACTAGGTTGAAGATTTATCTTGGATGGAAAAGTAGTTTGCCTTGAAGTACATTCTTATGGTAATTAAAATATATATATATAATGTTGATTACTATGATGAATTTTTGGGTTTTGAAAAATTATTTTACTATTTGAAATACTAACCAAAATTTTAGTATGACTTGCAACTAAAGTAGAGGTATCATTTCATGCCATTATAGTCCAGGGAATTTATTATTAAAGCAACAAATTATATTGAATTTTAATTCCTTCTTTTTATAAACTATCAATTATATGTTTTTTTCAACATACAAGAAAACACACAACAATAAAGAAATGAATTACCAACAGAATGGTACAACCCAATATACAAGTAAGCTCCCATATTATAGGTTAAGAATCATATGAGAGGATATTTATAGAAACTCCCCCCAGATTAGCGGAAATAATGATAAATATGAGGGTTTAACTTCATAACTGCAAGGTTGATAATGATAAACTTGTTATAGAATAAGAGAAGCATATGAAGTTAAAATTTAATGCTAATACAAATCCTATCACACATGTGAAGGCTATTGCAACATGGACCAATTTCTCAATATATAGAGAGATATTATGATGTAAATATGAAGGAGTTCCATGAACTTAAATTGGAACAACTCGCCCTAGATGACCATGCTAGAAAATTCATAGGGTTATTGATATATGTGTAATTTATTAGAGATAAGGAGATGATGATATATTGTTTTCTTAATTGGTTTCCATAATTATTTTAGGACCAGATTGAGTTTGAAGAACCCAATACACATGATGACACCATCCAAAAAGAAAAATATTGATATGACCAGTAAAAGGCTAAGGTGAAGCCCCATAAGGTTGAGGACAAAGTCTGGATCAAGAGAGAAGGATTCAAAGTATCACATTATGAGCCATTGGGAAAGAGTACTAAGCTCATTTGTAACCAAAAGTGTACACCAATGAATGCATTTCATTCAAGGGGAGAATGATATTGTTGGACCAACAAAAGAAAATATGGAGAACTAAAAGAAAATGGCCTTGAAATTTTGGGGGTGTTAAGAGGAGCAACTTCTCCATGACTTTCCTTATAAGCAACACGATTACAATAAAATTTTCAATGTCTAGGAGGCTACTACGATGAATGAAACAACCAAAACGTGTATCTAAGTTTTATATAATAATGGAAAATAAGAAGGTAGAACCCTTATTAGTAACAGTAACTATGGGAAGAAAGGAACCATGCCAAGAGTTCACTAGTGTAACTAGCTACAAGGAGATAACCAGAAAATTTAAGAATGTTGAGACACCCACCACTAATGGTGAAAATGAAATGAGGATAAATGACAATATCTCTCTAAGATAATTGGAGACTGGAAGAAAAAACCATTGTAGATCTACGAGGATTGATGATAATTAATTATGTTTAAATCATGTATAATTGAGGCAATATGTATGCATAGAAGTGCAAAGGGGAGGGCTCCTTTGGACTATTCATTTTTACTATTTTTTATTTTTTATTTTTAGGTTATCACAAACCTTAAGAAAAAAAAATGTGAATAAATCTATATGCTAAGTTCCCTTATTGAGTAAATACATAGGCCATATTTTGAATTTTTAAATCATTCAAAGTATAGTTGACTATGATATACACCAAAATAGCATGAGCTTGAGAATTCTTGAATGATTGTTGAAAAATATTGGAAATTAATGAATGTGTAAAATGAAATTGGTTGCTAAACTAGAAAATATTAAGAGCGTGTGCTTTTAATAGTTTTGACTAATAATTGATGTGTGAATGATATTGTGACGAAGAAAACGTTATAGGCCACTCTCAGGAATCAACATCAAAATATCCATTGCTGCAAATGAGATTTGAAGAAAAAAAGTACCTTTGATCATACAAAGGACATTTGGGACAATGATAAGAAAATAAAAGGCTAGAGAAGGGGTAAAATGGACTACTTAAGGAAGCATCAACTAATTATATGTGGGGCGACAACCATGTTAGTATGGAACTCAAGCATACTACAAAAAGTAATTTAAAGGAATGGGTAAGGATTCATTCATGTTTAAATTATATGTTGATGATACAAGTGATACTACGAGTACTAGTAGGACACATGAATGTGAATTGTGACTATTCTGATGTGTAAATGCATGTATGTCATGAAATATTTAGTGGACCATGGGAGTGGTATGGCCATTTCTAATATGACTATGGCTACTTAATATTTAATAATTTGCATGTGTGTTCGATGCATTGTATGTATATACCCTTGTGTAGGATAAAATTTAGAATGGCTAATGGTCATTAAAAATATTTTGAAGAACTTTTGTATGCTAGAATGAGTGATGTGAATCTCTCATTAAGTTTGGGAGACTAGTTGCTCATAAAATTATGAGATAGATATTGCAATGGAGATAGTAAGTATGAACTTTTCAACCATTAACAATTTTATTTATTGACATGGAAAGTCTGATTGTCATATAATTTTATAAAATAGCTAAGATGATATTTAATGGACTTGTAGTGTAATTGTGTTATTATTTTATTTATATAGAACACAACTGAATCAATTGAAATAATATGACTATGTGAATAGTTTTAAATAATTGATTCAGTAGTTATTGTAAATAATATGTCGAAAGAATTATATACATAAGAAACTAACATTGTTGGATGAATCGAAGTGAAAATATTTAAGGAGAGTGCAAGGAATGCGGTTAAATACCATAATGAGAGTTGAAAAATATCATCACCTACAAATACTTAAGCACCATAACAAGAGTCTCATTTTTATGAGACCTAGCTTCTATATGAAGCAAGTTAGTAGATAAATTTTATGATTGAATTTTTTGTGAAGTATATCTCATGTAAAATAAATGTTGTGAAACAAGTGAAATGATGAATCATTTAGGAAGGGTAGTCTAAAGTTGTGAAGTAGAGAGCCCCAGAATAAGGCCAGTGTAACAACATTGGACCCCGTTAGTGTCTGTCAGTCCTACCAGTCACCAATGATCAAATATACTCTTACAAGGTTTTATTAGGGTCTTAGGTCAAATTTTTATGGTTTCGGTAGGTCTTCAAATAAAAATTTGGTGATTGGCTAGTGTGTCAAGGTGTGTTACTACTCCTTTAAAAATTCATGTTTTGGTCACTACCATCATTCATTTTTATGATTCATCATTGAAATGTCTCCATTACCATCTCAGTCACATCACCATGGTCATCATTCAGCTCATTGCATGTGGTGTCACCATTAGGTTTCAGGGTCAAAATCATAAAAAATCAGTTATTTCACCATTGAATTCAGCATTGAAGGAGTGGTAATATTGAAAAATGTTCAATAAAGGTTTTAAAGTGTAATCTCATTTCAATCATGAATGTAATATGTTTGTCAAAGGTTCTAAAGCTGCAAATTTTCAAATCAAAAGTGAAAATACTTGGTGGGGCCACTTAACCACCAAAGGTGAAAATTGATTTCCAAAGCTACAAAAGACTAAATGAGCCTCTCATCTTCTCATTTCAACTTCAAGAAACCTCTCTCCACCAATAAAACTCACTCTCACCCTTAGAAAATCAATTTCTTTGCCCAAGAGTTCCATCTCTCCTCTGTGCTCCACTTCTGTTCTGCATTCGTTGCGCACGCGTTGTGCTTTTACCTGAGCATTGTATTTTCTTCATTTTGGCACAAATATTCACTCCAAGTGGATTCTTCATCAACAAATATGTTCCATTGTATCAAAGATAAGTAATTTGGTCCTCCAAATCACCTTTTTTGTCTTCATTTTGTGATTGGAAAAAGAAATTCCCTCTTCCAGGGTTTTTAGTGCATTTGCTTGGTTTCGTGTTCACATTAACAAATTTCTGAAAGAAAACCTAAGAATAAAGATCACTCACCTTCCCCCACTTGTTATACACCTACCTAATAACTTTACCCACCCCCTACACCTCATTTTCTTTATTTTCTTACAAATCCTGGCCTAGACTAGACATTTTCTAGGTTAGGACTGTTTTTTCCCTTTTTGAACCCCTTCCGCTCTCCCATTCCCTCAAATTTCACTTTCCCATATTCCCTAACATATCTCCCTACACCCCTAAATTTTCTCAAGAATTTAGGAAGCCCTAAACCCATTCATGTCCCTTCATCCCAAAAAAATTCCCAAATCCCATGTTTTTCCAATTCACTAAACCCTAATTCCCTTTACCATTGTGTTACACCAATTTTTGGTCATCTAACATGTTACTATTAGATGGACCAAAGTACACCATGTAAGACCAATTTTACCCTAAGTAAAATTGCTTTCACTATGAAAAATAACTTAGTAAACCACATTTATTAAGTTGTTTATGGTCTAAACAAGAAACCCCATGAGGAAATATCGAATAAATCCACATTTGTTTGGTTTTCCTCAAGGAATAATTAGTTAAACATCAGTTTAATTAATATTCCTGGTCATATTTAACCCAAAACAGGAAAATTAATTAGATAAATCATTATTTATCTTATTATTTTCTAGGAATAATTATTTAAACCTTATTTAAATAATATTCCTTGTTAAATTTGACTAAATCATTTATAAATAATTGAATAAATCATTACTCAACCACATCCTTAAAATAATAAATAAATCATTTATTTATTTATTATTTACAAATAAAGGGATTTGACCAAATTCAAATTCTTTTTCCCTTCAACAAATATAATAAAATATTCCATAAAAGTTGGATCTAGATTTGGTTAATAATATTTTAATTATGCGCCAATATCTAGACTAACTCAATATTTTGTTATAAATAGAAGGGTTTTTCCATTCACTCACTAAATTTTGTTGCCTAAAGATCACTCTCGATCTATACTTTTGGTCTGACTTTGATCCTCCATCATTGTCATATTTTGCTACCATTTTTCTTGTGAGCTCCCTTTGAGTTCCATTTTTTGTTTGGGTTTTCTACACCATCAAGAGAGAGAGACCTTACATCTGAAGTGCTGAGGACTTAAAAGAACCCATCCCATTGAGGGGGACTGGTAACATCTTTCTATGTTCCCTTCCTAGGTGTCAAAAAATACAAAAATTCTTTAAAAATATTCTTGTCTTGTCTATTGGATGCATGGAGCAACTCTTGCTTTTATTTACTGCTTAACATCTTTTACTGCATAGATCTAGATTTTTTAGCATTAATCTTGGTCAACTAACTTCAAATCTAAATAAAATAGCAGCCATCTTTGATGTTAGGGTTGTTTGTTATGCACAGCTAAAGCAAGATTTTTTTCGTACACTCGCGATTAGAATTCATTCTAACAACCGGCGACTCCACAAGGGTTTACGATTATGACCTCTATCATTTTTCATATCCCTGCATGGCCAGCTACTTCAAACCCTAGGATTTTTCTTCAGCTTCTTGTTTTTCTTTTCTTGATGTTGTTTTTAACCTATAAAAACCCTAAAACAGTAAAAATTCTAACTTTTGTGTGTTTCCGGACCTATTGCGCAGGTGACAGGCATTAGCCGTAGTTGAGACGAAATTTTTTTCTGAAACCTGCTCCCAAGAGTGTTAAAAGTATAGATAGCACTTTTTGGGCCAAAATGGCGACCTAAACCTCCAGGACATAGAAAATAGCCCCAAACCTATGAACTCTACAGAAATCAGGTCAGATACTGCGACCTGAACATTTTGCAGGAATTTTTATGAGATTTTTCTGGGTTTGTCTGGGCTACTATTCATGGTTGTCTGACCTATGTCTCCACCCATTTTTGACCTGCACTTTCTCTTTTTACTCATCTAAGTAAGAACCTAGCCCCCTAGGGCTTCAGTACGCTTCCACCTTTCTAGGAGGAGTTTCGCTGAAGTAGGTCCTCTGAAATTTCAGTGTGTTTAGCCATTTTTCAGATCTGATCTTGTACCTTTAGATCCATTTCATATTGGTTATTCATCCACCCAAAACACCTCTTTTCATTTTTGTTTGGTCCTCCTTTAGGGTCCCCTCTGTTTCCCTTCAGCTTGTAGCCTTTCACCACCTCATTTATAACACTTTTCCCTCTGGTTTTTTCCTATTTTCTACACCTATTTCCAGCAAATCTGTCCTTTAGATCATTGTCCCTCCTGAAATTAGATCTGTTGGATATTTTGGTGTGTTTTGACTAGATTTTTTCCCAGCCACAGATTAGTTGTTGAGAAGCCCGCCTCCTTGGGTTTAGATTGATGCATCTTTAGCTATTTATTTTCTGTTATATTCAGTTTAATTTACTGTTATTTGCATATTTATTTACAGTTATACAACACACTTTTTCTTTTTCTCTACAAACGTCTTGGTTTAAAAAATAAAAATTAACACACTTAACACACACACCCTAAGTGAAGAGTGCATGGTTAACACCACCAGCAAAGGCTATAACATTGTAATCATTTGATCCTGTACCTCTCTGCCCTTATTTTGACATTGTAATCATTTTATCTTGCACCTCCTTGCCCTTGTTGGTCTTTCTTCCTTTTGTGATCCATGTTTTTTCTTTCAACATTGCGCCCCCAATATGTTTGTCTCAGAGACTTCTTGGCCTTCATCCTCAGTTTTCATTAGGAATAATTACTCCTCCGTGTAGGATTCGAGTTATTCCTCCACCGAGTCCTCATTCTGACTTTGCTTCTGGTTCATTAGATTCCCCTTCTAGTTCCATCCCCGGTTCTCCCCCTGTCACCTTCACCATGTCTGGTTCGGGACCTAATGTTGGTGGTAGCCTCGGCCCTAATGCTAGGAATACTACTAGTGGGACCGCAACAGGCACTATCCTCGCTACTCCCTTGCTTCCTTATATGGCAGGCCCCAGTCTTCCTGATTTTAACCAGTTGATCAATGACCCCATACGCCATGACACTGGTTGGCCTGCTATGCCAACCAACCCTTCCAACATCCCCAAGTTTGAAGGTCTTGCTAGAGAAGATCCTACAAACCATGTTCGATCTTTCCACATGCGGTGTTCATCTAACTCCATCATCAATGACTCTATCTGTCTTCGATTGTTCCAACGTACACTTACTGGAGAAGCTTCTAAGTGGCATGTTGACCAGGTCTCCTCCTCTCATACTACTTCTATGACTCTTGCCCAGGCTTTTTTGTATTACTTCCAGTTTCCCCTTCATTATGACACTGGTACAGAACTTTTGACCTCTTTCTATCAATCATCTGCGACCCACCTATCTGATCATGTCCAGGAATGGCAGAGAAGAAAGAACCTATGTCGAGCCCCTACCTTCGAAGACCATGTCTACATGGACTAGTTCCTTAGATCAATTTTTCCTACTATTGGCAAAGATGCCGCATCTCATTTCCCTTAGACCAAAGAAGCTACTCTCCAAATTGCATTAAAATATGACCTGATCTACACACAGTCTGGTTATGTTTATATCGTCTTACCTGATCTCCCTAGACCCAATGGTGCCAACACTCCGGGGGCATCCCATTTTGCCGACGGTATCATTGGATCCCTTTCTCATCCATACACTCATCCTCCCATGGGTTATTATTTCCCTCAAAGAGGGGCCAGCTCCTCCAGCACTTTCCCCCCTCCCGGTAGAATGTATCCAGGATATGGCATGCCTCCTCTTTTTTCCCAACCTATTTACCACAATGTTGCCCAACCTCCTTATTATCTGTATCCACAATATGGTGCTCCAGCTCCTCCAGCATTAGCACCCCCGCCTCCCTTGCCTTCTCAACCCCCACAACAGCATCCACCACCCCTCAGGGGCAAGTGTATGCATAGCAGGGTGTGACTAATCCTCCTACTTCCAAAATTAAGAGGAAAGGCACCCAAAATCAATCTACCCCAGGTAATCTAGGACCCAATCCCCAAGGGAATGCACCTAACACTGCTAACCAGCAATAGGGAAATTAGCCTATAATATTCCTAATTATTCCTAAGCTAATTGGAATATTCACTTTTGTTTTTATTTCTTTGCTTAAAGGATAAATGCGTAAAGGAGGTTCATCAAATTCCTAATAAAGAATAAATCAATGCCAAATGTGAAAAATACTAAATCTTGGCTATGTAAACAAGCACCCTTAGGTGTGAAAGGGGTTGGACATTTTGACTGGGTCAACCTTCACCAAATCTACAACGTCATCTAGAAGGCAGTGGCCATCAGTGAGGCACAGCGCAGTTCTAGAAGGAGATGGATTGTGTGAAAGAGAAGATTTCATTGAAGGTGGTTTAGGGTTTACAAGCTCTTAATATATATAAGGAAGGGGATAGCAGCATGTAAAGGTTTTTGAATGATATGATATTTTGATATATTGTCTATTTAGACCATATAGCTTTCTTTGGTTATTTAGCCTAGATTGCAAATGCTGTTTAGCATTGGGATCTCCTGTTTAGGAATTCCACCTCTTCCCATTGAGTAGCTCTTGGGAGAGACTTGTATTGCATAGTCCACAATTTGGCTTGAGGCCAAGCTTCTCCTTTCAACTACAACTCATATCCTGTTGAGGGTTTGGTTATCTTTGCAAGCCGCAGCAAGTGGAGGCTAGATATGTTCAGATCTAAGACATTTCAATGCCCTTTTTTAGTGGACGAGTCTTCTGTTCTATTGAGGGAAGTGTAGTGGAGTGATTGGGCATCATTTCTTGATCTTGGCATGTGTCCAACTTTTATCTATACCCTATAGCATAGCTTCTATTCCATATCTTTGTTATTCCTCTAGGTGTTGTTGCAGAGAGTTTGGGCGCACCATTTGGAGAGCTAGTTTCTGAGTGTTGGGATCTGCCCTTCACTTTAAGATCCATTGGAGGAGATATACACAATGTATATTTCAGATCTGAACTGCATATTTCTGAATAATTCTGAATCACTGAATATTTCTACAAATCTGCATTCTTAGATCTCAGATCTACTGCTTATACTTGGTGTAATGCTCAAAACCCTAAGGGGATCTGAAAGAGGAGCCTCTCTAGTGCATGGATCTATTATGGATCTAATATTTTATGCACAGATCTACTTTAGATCTGACATGTAATCAACAACAGTTTGAAGCCTAATAAAATAACGTTGTCAAGGTAGTTTCAGTCCATATATGTAGTTGCAGCACCTCTTTTGAGGGAATTTCTTCTGTTTATGTCTTGTATTTCCAGCTATGCATCTTATGGGCCTCATTATACATCTATATTGTTGTTGTAAATATTATTGAAGAACATTTTTATTGGCCTCCTGCTATGTTTTAGATGAACTGTGTTATTTTAATGCATGATTGTTTATTATTGTTGAATTTTCCCAATTCGGGATATTACAGTGGTATCAGAGCATCATCTTGGCACAGCCTATGCATTCTAAGAAGCCAATATGTCTTTTCATGAAAATAAAAGACTGAAGAAGAAGATTGATTACTTATAATGCAAGGAGACAAGGGTCAAACCCCATTATCTGGAAGAATGAAAGGGAAAGAGTTCTCAAAAACTCTGTTCCAAACCCTGCATGAGCTTAATGGTGAAATCAAACAAATGAAGAGGGCAAGACATGAAGGTCCCTCAAGAAGATATTTACATGAAGAAAGCCCCAGTTCTTCATCTTATATGTACAGGCACTGAGCTACACAATTAGATCTACAACGTTATTCTATTCCCAGATTTACTGCAAGAGAGATGAAAGAAGAAGATGCACCAAAGGAGGAGACTTTGGGTGATTATCTTCAGGAGTATAAATCTAACCCCTGGAAAATCAAGGATCACTTGAGCTTCCAAGAGTTTTTCCAGCTCAAGGAGGAAAGGAGATCCAACAATTACAATAGAAGGAGAAGAGGTAGATTCTTTCTACCAAATTTTGATGGATCCTCCACATGCACAGCCAAAGAATGGATAGATCAGCTAGACTCATATTTGGATCTACATCAAGTTTTAGAAAAGGAAGCCCTTAAAGTAGCAGCGCTGCATCTTAAAGGTAAAGCTTATGCTTGGTGGTTATTTGAATCCTTTTCATTGAAGAATGAAAATATATCTACTTATGCAAGATTCACTAGGAGAATGGTGAAGAGATTTGATGTAAAACAAACTAAAACATCTTTGATTGAGCTAGCAAGGCATGAACATGCAAAACCCTTGCATGAGTTGGAAATATTTGTGATGCCAACTCCACTTCATATTTCTATTAAGGGGGATAAAAATCTATGTGATACTTTTCCAAAGGCAAGACCCCCATTGCATGAAGAGATTTCTTCTCAAAAGAAAGTCATGGAGATTCCTTTTTCAAGGGAAGACCAAGATCTAAGGTCTCTCATTGATAATGAGGTGTTTTCAAATATTGATGAGGAGAAAGAACAAGAGGGCAGTAACAACGATGTCACTTCAGAAGAAGAACCATCACCACATGGGGATGGACATGAAGTTATTGCTTCAAGGGAAGGAGATTTTTCATCTTTGCAAATGGTTCCCAAGGAGCATCATGTGACAGTATTATTGGGAAATAACACCTTGCTCCAAGGAGGAGGAGGAAGGATGGATCAGCATCCACTGATAAGGAGCATGCACCCTTTTTTATTTCAAGGGGTTTATATTCATGAGAAGGGGACTGATTTATGCAACAAGGAGAGAGAAAAATCAATCCACTCATTCATACAGTCTACTTCAGATCTTGATGTCTCTTCGCATGGAGGCATTCCACCAGGGAGGCCCCCTGGTTGGAAGGAGAATAAATTGTTCTCTCAACATTTTGTGCAACAGTGACATATTTGGCTAAGGAAGGAGCTTTGAGGGAAGCTACCACATCACTGAGATCTATTGATGGATCCCAAGGAGAGCTGAGCAATTTTCTAAAATTGACTTTGCTATCTTCCACTCATCTACTTGTGCTGGAAAAGAAGAATTCAGATATCTATGATGACATGAGTATTGTATCAAGAGGCCACTCCATAGTCTTGGGGCAGAAAATGATATCTCTACATAAAAAGAAGATTTATGAAGATGACAAGAGGGTACCAACACTCCTGAATGCATGAGCCAAACTATGGAATTTTTGGAAGAAAGAGACCTTTCAAAAGGAGGTTGATTTCCATGAACTTCAATCTTGTCTTGAGCAAGATCAGCTGCAAGAGAGGCAACAAAGGTGGAGCTACAACACTCCAACATGTGACTTTGGCATTGAGCATTTCAAAGAGGAGAGTGATGATGTGATAGCTACTTCATTTCAGAATTTTACAGCGTTGTCATTGTTGGGAAGCCTAGATCCATATTGGGAGTCCCAACTCTTGGTAGAATATTCCAAGAACCTCTTCACATGTAAGGTTCTTGATGGGAAAATGAAAGATAGGACATATAGAGTGGTTTATGGAGTCATTTACTTTCATGATCAAATCTATTTGACTAAAGAATCAAGACTCAAAGATAAGAAACTATATGCATCCTATGGCATTTTTCTTTCTACTCCCACTGATTTCATTAGAACACACCATATCATCTTGAATGGATTTATGTGGGAAGGCTTTGAAGAAGATTTATATCAGCATTATCAAAGATGCATGTACCATATGGAGATGGAGCATCAACATAACTCTATGGAAGAGTTAATTCAGCCCTCTCTTTCTCTTTTTGAGGAAGGGTATAGATCTATGCACCACTCCATTTGTTTGAGGAGGACTATTGGTGAAGAGCATAATTATGTAAATCATATTTTATTTTATGATTTTATGCATTCTTTTACTATGTATATGCAGGCCATAACTCCAAAGAGGAGTGTTATACCTTATAAACTTCATGGCCAACTTTGGGCCAAAACTATTTCTGAATATGGCCACTCCCTTAGTGGAAAAAGGAATGTTTTGCAGCATGATGGGTGCTTTCCTAAGGCGCCAAATATATCTCCCACTTTCAACCATGGAGATATGTTATGGGTAGCAAGTAAGTGGTGGAAAAACCACTTACCACATCTAGATATGAGGTAGGCAGGTGATGCACTGTGCTGGTTCCACCTATGGGACTATGATCCACTTCTATCATTGCATTTAATTGTTTCCGTATTGTTGGGTTTGATCCCTTATGATGATGATGATGCTCTGATATTTTTTGGGGACATGATAGGAGGGATGACACATTGGTTGGGTGTGTCCATGGGAAATGAAACTTCCCATATTCATGTATACTTCAAGAGGAGGATGAGACATTATATGGCTGCTACATTTTATCTTTTGTTCCTCTATGAAAAAGGCCATATGTTTGACTTATGTCTTTGGGAGAAACCTCTCACATGGGAGAAATTTTGGAAAAACTTGTGTTTCTTGAATCATATTCAGCCAACACCTCTTATCCTTTACCATTTTCAAGCTTTGGAGAAGCTTAGGGCAGCAAGAAGGTGGTTGGGTGGCCACTTATTGTACTATGTTTTGAGGCAGCAAGAAGAAGAACAGCGCTGGTCTTAATGGAGGGACTATTGTCACCATCCAATATATCATATGACACTTAGTCCATGTTTCTTTTGGAGCACATATGGTGATGATACTCTATTTACTATATGCATGGAATATTGGGCAAGGAAGGCCTCTATAATCAATGGATGAAATCATGAGGTTCCAAGTCTCTTTTGGCTTCATGAGGACTATATTGTTGCAGCCCAGGATTAGCAGCTCCAAATCTATCATAAATGGAGGGAGAGACAGCGTAAGTTGAACATTCTTGCCTCTCATTTCCAGCCATGCAACCCCTAGACATTACATAAGGAGGGGATTGGTGATTTTTTCTATGAGCTACCAAGGATAGCTCACTTTGTTTGGATGATAGCATGGAGATTGGAGTGTCTCATGGGGGTTGAATCACCCATAATTTATCATCTCTCATGCCTTTAGAAGACCAATGGATAACCTATTATTCTTTTCATGTATCTCCCACTTCTTCATGATGACAGTTGTTTGGGTTATTCACCAAAAGAAAACTTGTATTCTTGGGAGGAGACAAATCCATTGGAGATTTTGCAATGTCCTTGTAAGTTACTTGAGGACAAGCAACATTTTGGAGGGGAGGAATATAATATTCCTAATTAGTCCTAAGCTAATTGGAATATTGACTTTTGTTTTTATTTCTTTGCTTAAAGGATAAATGTGTAAAGGAGGTTCATCAAACTCCTAATAAAGAATAAATCAATTCCAAATGTGAAAAAGGCTAAATCTTGGCTATGTAAACAAGCACCCTTAGGTGTGAAAGGGGCTGGACATTTTGACTGGGTCAACCTTCACCAAATCTACAGCATTGTCTAGAAGGAAGTGGCCATTAATGAGGCACAGTGCAGTTCTAGAAGGAGATGGATTGTGTGAAAGAGAAGATTTCATTGAAGGTGGTTTAGGGTTTACAAGCTCTTAATCTATATAAGGAAGGGGATGGCAGCATGTAAAGGTTGATGAATGATATGATATTTAGATATATTGTCTTTTTAGACCATATAGCTTTCTTTGGTTGTTTAGCCTAGATTGCAAATGTTTTTTAGCATTGGGATCTCCTGTTTAGGAATTCCACCTCTTCCCATTGAGTAGCTCTTGGGAGATTCTTGTATTGCATAGTCCACTATCTGGCTTGAGGCCAAGCTTCTCCTTTCAACTAAAACTCAGATCCTGTTGAGGGTTTGGTTTCCTTTGCAAGCTGCAGCAAGTGGAGACTAGATCTATTCATATCTAGGAAATTTCAGTGCTCAGTGGAGGAGTCTTCTGCTCTATTGAGGGAAGTGTATTGGAGTGATTAGGCATCATTTCTTGATCTTGGCATGTGGCCAATTGTTATCTATACCCTATAGCATAGTTTCTATTCCAGATCTGTGTTATTCTTGTAGGTGTTGTTGCAAGGAGTTTGGGTGCACCGTATGGAGAGCTGGTTTCTGAGTGTTGGGGATCTGCCCTTCACTTTGAGATCCATTGGAGGAGATCTACACATTGTATATTTCATATCTGATCTGCATATTTCTGAATTCTTCTGAATCACTAAATATTTCTATAGATCTACATTCTTAGATCTCAGATTTACTGCTTATACTTGGTGTAATGCTCAAAACCCCAAGGGGATCTGAAAGAGGAGCCTTTCTAGTGCATGGATCTGTTATGGATCTGATATTTTATGCACATATCTACTCTAGATCTGACATGTAATCAACAACAGTTTGCAGCCTAATAAAATAATGTTTTCAAGGCAGTTTCAATCCATATATGTGGTTGCAGCATCTCTTTTGAGGGAATTTCTTCTGTTTATGTCTTGTATTTCCAGCTATGCATCTTATGGGCCTCATTATAAATCTATATTTCTATTGTAAATACTATTGAAGAACATTTTTATTGGCCTCCTGCGATGTTTTAGATGAACTACGTTATTTTAATGCATGACTGTTTAGTATTGCTGCATTTTACCATTTCGGGATATTACATAGCCCAAGCAGGATAGGCATGTTCGCACGAATAAGCCTTGTTCTTGTTGCAGTTTCTATGGTCATTACACCCACGATTATCCTCTTTTACCTCAGATGCATCAGATGTGGGAGACTCAAGCAGCATCGCGTGGACAGCAAGCCTCCCCTTCAGTTCCTCCCAATGCTGCACCTATCCAGTCGGTTGTGTTTACCAATCCTTTCTCTTAGCAAGGATTCATGGCTACCCAACCACCTAAAGGTCAGGAAGCCACTCAACCTCCTCCATCTGGTACCTCTGATTACCAGATTCTCATGATGAACTCTGACCAACCCATTACCATTGACCTCAACCTTCAAACCTAGTCCTGTCAGTACAACAAGCCTCTCTCTAGGTCTACCCCCGAGCCCCTTCTTCAGGTTCCACAGAGCCTCTTTTGACAACCAATAGTCTGTTACAGATTCCTCAGCCTAAGGCAGAGGTTTATACCAAGATCCCCAAGGGACCATTACACTGAAACATTGCTTCTGGCAAAGCTGCCCATTTGTATAGTATATTAGATGATTTGGCGTAATCTCTTACTGCTATCTCAACGTTGGAACTCCTCCAGTTGTGCCCTTCACAACGAAAAGATATAATAAATACCATGGGTGTTGTGGATCCTTCAAATGATTGTTTGATCATCTTTGATGTTGACCGATCAGAACACCCTCCCCTTCTTGCTTCCCTCGTCTTCCAAATCCCCATCAAGATCCGGAATGCCAACGTCTCTCGTTGTATCATTGACGAGTGGGAATCCACCTGCGTGATGTTCGCTTCGGTTTGGGAGCAACTTGGATCACCTAAATTGGCCCCTTCCACTATCACCCTTCGAGCGTGGGATGGCCACTCTTCCTAGCCCATTGGCATGTTCCGCAATTGTCCTATTACTCTTGCAGGCAAGATTGTTTGCGTTGACGTAGAATTCATTGATGCCCCCTTGGATTAAAACATTGTATTGGGTCATAGCTACACCTATGTGATGTTTTCTATACCATCTACGATTCACTGCAAGATGTCCTTTCCTCATAATGGAAAGATAGTCACCATTGACCAGTTGACATATTACAAACTGAAGTCTCAGACCTCCCCTGAGTCCATCATCTCTTCTGTGGTGAATAAGAAAACCGTTGAAACTTTGACCAGTGTCTCACCCGGAGTATACAAAGACTCCTATTTTCTTGGGTCCTTCTCTGGTATTCCTCCTCCTATCTCTAATCTGAACTCATCAAATTTTTGCATGATGTAATCATCTCGGGCTTCCCTCAAGCGGCCCGCTTCGACTAGTCAACAGCCCAACCCTCCGCAACCTACTCCTAGCCCTTCGACCCAACCTTCAGGACCCCCTCTTCAAGCCCTCTCATCTGTAGCTGGTATCCATGATCCTCTCTAACCTCCCAACATGGTTCCTCCTAGCCTTAACCATCTCAGAGTTGTCCCGCCTAGCCATTACCCCTCCGGTCAAATACTGTTCGTAGCTCCCCCTCCTGGAGTGTTTTCGGTACCTGTTATGGCTAACATATCCCCTCCTAACCTGACCCTAGGGATCCCAGTCTGGTACATTGATCCCCTAGCTGCTACCCTGCCTATTCAGCCAAAACCTTATCTTGCTTTGACCCTGGTTCAACCGGTCACCATGACCCCTCCCCTGGCTACCGTGCCTCAACCACCTCAACAGGAACCTACTCCTATTGTGACAGCTTCAAGTGAAGGGGGAAAAGCTCGCAAGAAGTCACCTAAAGACAAGGCCGCCCCAACAAACCCTCCTCCTCCTTAGCCTCCAAAGCATACACCTTCATGTGCTTTGTGTGATGTTGTCGGTCATACCACCCATAATTGTCTTGAATTGCCTCGTCTCAAGCCCATGGTCAACGAAGTGTTTGTAGAGTCTGATATCCCTGATGTATATGTCATTATACCTTATTCAATCCTGAAACTCAATTCTTTGTTCACAAATTATCCTTGCGCTTTGTGTGATTTCCATGGCCACTATACTCACCTCTGTCCTCGCCTCAAGGATTTCCGCACCTCTCTAGTGCCAATTTTCCAATTCGAGGCCAAGCGCAATGAGTCCACCACTCCCTTATTTGCACATTTTTCTTCAGCAAAACTATAGCACACATCTATTGTAATATTCCCAATTAGTCCTAAGATAATTGGAATATTCATTTTTGTTTTATTTCTTTGTTTAAAGAATAAAAGTGTAAAGGAGGTCCATAATACTCCTAGACAATGAATAAATCAATGCCAAATGTAAAAAGACTGACTCTTGGCTGCTAAATCAAGCACCCTTAGGTGTGAAAAGGAGTTGGAAATTTTGACTGGGTCAACCTTTACCAAATCTACAGCGATGTCATGGAGGAGTGGCCATCAATGAGGCACAACGCAGTTTTAGATGGAGATGCTTTGTGTGGAAGAAGTGATGTCATTGGAGGTGGTTTAGGGTTTGAAATCTATTAACTTATAAAAGGAAGAGGATGGTAGCATGAGAGGTTTGTTGATGATATTATATTTTTCTGAGTATATGGTCTATTTAGACATATCTCATTCTCTTGTTGTTTAGTTGAGAATAATGATGTTTAGCATTGGGTGTTACTGATCGAGAATACCACCTCTTTCCTTGAGAGGCCTCTTGGAAGATTTTGTGTTGCATAGTCCACTATCTTTCTGAAGGCCAGGCTTCTTCTTTCAACTACAACGCAGATCCTATTGAGGGTTTGGTTGTATTTGCAAGTTGCAGCAAGTGAAGGCTAGATCTCTTCATATCTAGGCCATTTTAGTGCTCCTTTTTAGTGGAGGAGGTTTCTATTCCATTAGGAGGAGAGTATTGGATGATTTGAGCTTCAGTTTCTGATCTTGGCATGTGGCCAACCACATTCTAAACCCTACAACATATTTTTACTTCCAGATCTACGTTAGTCCTGTAGGTGTTGTCGCAGGGTCTTTTGGCATACCATCTGCAGAGCTGGTTTTCAAGTGTTGGGGATCTGCCCTTCACTTTGGAGATCCATTGGAGGGGATCATTCTCTTGTTCACATTAGATCAGTTCTAGTTCTAGATTTGAATATTTCTGCATATCTGCAGTCTTAAAACTCAAATCTGCAACTTGTACATGGTGTAATGTTGAAAACCCCAAGGGGATTTTGAAGAGGAGCCTATATAATGTATGGATCTGTTATAGATCTGACTTTTCATGCACTTATTTGCTCTAGATCTGAAGTGTAATCAATAGTTGTTGTAGACTAATAAAATAATGTTGTAAAGCCCTTTCCGTCTTAATACATGGTTGTAGCACCTCTTTTTGAGGATTTTCTTCTATTAGAGACTTGTATTTCCTTTTTTGCATCTCATTGGCCATCTTGTACATATATTTCTCTATTCTAAATACATTTGAAAGGTCTCCATATTTGCCTTTTGTTTTGTCTTTGACGCACTGCGCTATTTTCTTGCAAATCTGCTTTCTATTGTTACATTCCCCATTTGGGAATATTATAGTGGTATCAGGTAATCAACAGTTTTTGTAGCCTAATAAAATAACGTTGTAAAGCCCTTTTAGTCTTAATACACGGTTGCAACACCTCTTTTTGAGGATTTTCTTCTATTGGAGACTTGTATTTCCTATTATGCATCTCATTGGCCATCTTGTACATCTATTTTTTTGTTGTAAATACATTTGAAGGTCTCCATATTGGCCTCCTACTTTTTCTTTGATGAACTGTGTTATTTTCCTGCAAATATGCTTTCTATTGTTGCATTCCCCATTTGGGAATATTACAGTGGTATCAGAGCATCATTTTGGCACAGCCTGTGCTTTCTAAGAAGCCAATATATCTTCTGAAAAAGAAGGGCCTCTTACTGACAGAGAAAATAGGTATCTTAAGAGAAGACACAAGAATATTGATTACACAAATGACAATGAAGACAAGGGTAAAACCCCATTATCTAGAGGACTAAAAGGAAAGGAGTTCTAAAGACTTCTTCTCCAAACTATGAAGGTGATTAAAAGAGAAACAAAGGGGATGAGGAGGGAGAGATATGAAGATCCCTCAAGAAGATTGTCACATAAAGAAAGCCCCAGTTCTTCATATTATGTGTGTGAGAATTCAACAACACAATTAGATCTACAACATTGTACCATGCCTACATTCTTGGCAAGAGAAGAAACACCAAAGGAGGAGACTCTTGGTGACTATCTCCAAGAATATGAATCTTAGTCTAGTAGATTCAAGGAGCATCTAAGCTTCCAAGGGTTCTGTCAATTTAAAGAAGAGAGAAGACCTAGCAACTATAGTAGAAGAAGAGGGTGCACGCAGCACACTTTGGGTAGATTCTTTCTACCTACTTTTGATGGGTCACCCAAGAGCACAGCCAAGTCTTGGGTAAGGAAGCTAGACACATGTTTTCAGCTGCATCAAATTTCAGAAGAAGAATCCATTAGAGTAGCAGCACTGCATCTTGAAGGTAAGGCTTATGCCTGGTGGTTATTTGAATCTTCTTCATTGAATAATGAAAATATATCTACTTATGCAAAGTTCACTAGGAGGTTAGTGAAAATATTTGATTTAAAACAATTTGAAACTTCCTTGGGAGAGCAAACCAAACCCAAGAAATTAGAACCTTTGCATGAGTTGGAAGGATCCATGAAGCCAAATCCATTTCAGAAAATTGTTGAGGGGTTTAAAGATCTGCTACATATTTTTCCAAGGGCAAAGGCCCCACTTCAGCAAGAAATTTCTTCTCAAGAAGAAGACATGAGGATTCCTTTTTCAAAAGGAGATCAAGAAAAAGGGTCTCTTAATGATGAGGTACTCTCTATTGATGAGGAGAAGGAAGAGTTGGGAAGATCCTCCAGCGCTGTGACAGCAGGAGGAGATCTACTTCTATTTGGAGATGGATATGAAGCAGTTTCTTCCACTAGAGGGGCTCTTGTATCTTTGCAAGAAGCTCCAAGGGATCAGCATCCAAGGGATCTTACATATGAAGAACATGAGCAACATGTGTCTATGATGATAGGCAATGAGACAGAGAAAAGGAGGGATCACAGCACTGACATGGCATGAGATGATCCACTATTACATGGAGGAGATGATGGAGAAATTTCTCCAATAAAAAACACTATTGCATCCTTAAGAGTGGTATCCCATCATCATGAAACTTCCACACAAAAAACAGAGATGAATTTTTGCAGTGGAAGCAGGGATATGATGATCCCATCCATTATGCACATGAGGATGATCCATGAGACATCATTATCTTATGGTAAACCACCTGGGAGACCACCTGATTCAGATTTGGTGAAATATGTCTCACATCTTGATGCTCCATTCATAGAACCATGAAGTAAGGGAGCATTAGGAAACCAAAATACAACGCCAAGAGTGTTGGGTGAGCTCAAGGAGGAGGGAAATATTTCCCCACCATCACCATTTTCCACTCTCTCATCTCATACTACATTGAGAGAAGATGTTGCAAGTTTGGAGAATGACACCATCATGGGGCAAGGAGGGCAGTCCTTGGCTATGGAGACTGAGAAGATAATCTCACTTGGAGAGAAATCTTCCATACATGATAGAATATGGTAGCCACACATGCATACTTTGGCAAGACTAGTGAGGTTTTGGATAGATGATAACCTTCCATGGGAGACTCACTTCCAAGAACTTCCATCTTCATTTGAGAATGTGCATATGCAAGAAAGGTAGCAAGGAGGGAATAGCAACCTTTCTTCATATACCTTTGGCATGGGAGATGTCAAGGAGGAGTATAAGGGAAGGGATGACCTTCCAACATATACCTTTGGCATGGGAAATGTCAAGGAGGAGAGTAGCCACATGACAGACATTTTAGTTGATACATCATCAGTGCTGTCATTGTTGGGGAGTCTAGATCCATATTGGAAATCCCAACTATTGGTGGATTATTCCAAGGATATTCACACTTGCATGATACTTTATGACCAGCTACATGAAGAGGGCTATTTAGTCCAAGAAGGATTCATCTATCATCATGGTAGGATCTTCTTATCTAGAGCCTCCAAGCTCAAGGAGAAGTTGCTACAAAGGGCCTATAAAGTTCTGTTTCAGCCATACATACTCCATGAGATTCTACAACATCATCATGAGGAGCTACACTTGGAAGGGCTTTGAAGGAGAGCTATATCATCATTTTCAAAGATGCATGTACCATGTGGAGATGGGGCAGCCACATAAATCTATGGAGGAGTTAATTCAACCATCTCTTTCTCTTTTTGAGGAAGGGAATAGACCCTTGCACCACTCCATTTGTTTAAGGAGGAATTTTGGTGAGGAATATGCTCATGTAAATAATGTTTCATTTGATTTTTGGTTGCATTTTCACCATGTATATTCAGGCCATGACTCCAAGGAGGAGTATTGTACCTTATAAACTTCATGGCCAAATTTGGGGCACAAAAATTTCTAAACATGGCCACTCCCTTAAAGAACAAAGGGAAATTTTGTATCATGATGGGTGCATTCCTAAGGCACCAAATATATCTCACACTTTCAACCATGGTGCTTGGACAGCAAGTAAGTGGTGGGGAAACCACTTATCACATCTTGATCTGATGCAGGCATGAGATTCACTGCACTGGTTCCACATGTGGGACTATGACCCACCTCCATATGCACAACTTTCTATTTGTATGTATGTAGTTTTGCTCCCATACATTGATGATGTACTTGTACTTTTTATGGGAATGTATGGAGGGACGATGGGAGGTATGTATGTACCCTATGGGATGGAGACTTTCTATGTGTCTTATGCTACATGTTTCAGGGAGAGCATTGGGAAAGCCATGTTTGTTTCATTTGAGCTATTGTCTCCTTATGGGATGGATTATTTACATCTCATGAGAACTTTGGAGGAACAATTCATGGAGGACTGGATTGGTGAACACTTAGCTTATGGAGGAAGCTTAACACTTGTTGGTGTCACCAATGGAGGAGGAGGAGAGTTGCAGCACTCACCTTGTCAGTTGCTTGAGGACAAGCAACATTTGGGAGGGGAGGATTGTAATATTCCCAATTAGTCCTAAGCTAATTGGAATATTCTTTTTTGTTTTATTTCTTTGTTTAAAGAATAAAAGTGTAAAGGAGGTCCATAATACTCCTAAAAAATGAATAAATCAATGCCAAATGTAAAAAGACTGAATCTTGGCTGCTAAATCAAGCACTCTTAGGTGTGAAAAGGGGCTGGACATTTTGACTGGGTCAACCTTGACCAAATCTATAGCGCTATCATGGAGGAGTGGCCATCAATGACGCACAACACAGTTTTAGATGGAGATTATTTGTGTGAAAGGAGTGATTTCATTGGAGGTGGTTGAGGGTTTGAAAGCTCTTAACTTATAAAAGGAAGAGGATGGCAGCATGAGAGGGTTGTTGATGATATTATATTTTTCTGAGTATATGGTAAATTTAGACATATCTCATTCTCTTGTTGTTTAGCTGAGAATAATGATGTTTAGCATTGGGTGTTCCTGAACAGGAATCCCACCTCTTTCCTTGATAGGCCTCTTGGAAGATTTTGTGTTGCATAGTCCACTATCTGGCTGAAGGCCAAGCTTCTTCTTTCAACTACAATGTAGATGTTGTTGAGGGTTTGGTTTTTTTTGCAAGCTGCAGTGAGTGGAGGCTAGATCTCTTTAGATCTAGGCCATTTCAGTGCTCCTTTTCAGTGGAGGAGGCTTCTATTCCATTGGGAGGAGATTATTGGATGATTTGAACTTCAGTTTCTGATCTTGGAAGGTGGCCAACCACATTCTAAACCCTACAACACAGTTTTACTTCCAAATCTGTGTTATTCTTGTAGGTGTTGTTGCAGGGTCTTTTGGCATACCATCTGGAGAGCTGGTTTTCAAGTGTTGGGGATCTGCACTTCACTTTGGAGATCCATTGGAGGGGATCATTCTCTTGTTCACATCAGATTATATCTAGTTCCAGATCTAAATATTTTTGCAAATCTGCAGTCTTAAAACTCATATCTACAACTTGTGCATGGTATAATGCCGAAAACCCCAAGGGGATTTTGAAGAGGAGCCTATATAGTGTATGGATCTGTTATAGATCTGAATTTTCATGCACTTATTTTCTATAGATCTGAAGTGTAATCAACAGCTGTTGCAGCCTAATAAAATAATGTTTTCAAGTCCTTTCAGTCTTAGTACATGGTTGCAGCACCTCTTTTTGAGGATTTTCTTCTATTAGAGACTTTTATTTCTTGTTATGCATCTTATGGGCCATCTTGTACATCTATTTTGCTGTTGTAAATACATTTGAAAGGTCTCCATATTGGCCTCCTTCTTTGTCTTTGATGAACTGTGTTATTTTCTTGCAAATTGGCTTTCTATTGTTGTATTCCCCATTTGGGAATATTACATCTACTCCCATAGAAATTCCCCCTTTGGGTGTTGAAATGACAGAATCTTCAGCCATTGTCCACTACTTGTCATCATCTATGAGATCCACGGTGGAATACCCCCCTGGGACTTCCCCTTCTGTTTCGCCTGACCTCCCTTCAGCGATCACCTTGGGCTCAACATCAATGAATCCCTTATCTTCTTGTTTTTTTGTCACCCCTTGTGATGATGTGCATGTGAACCTCTCTTCTCATGATGATGAGTCAGGTAGCTTCGCCACATTAGGTGGTCTTTCTTCCACCAGTCACTCCATCTTCTATTATGATGATGACATTATGGAAGTAGTCACCACCCATGAATTTATCTATCCCCCTTACATCGAACCCATTCATTCAAACCACATACACCTTGTGGCCATTACATTGACACCCAATGTTTGGGTAAGGGGGCACCCATATTTGAAATATCAGGAGAAGCAATTCTCCACAAGTCTCCTAGTGTATCTAGTTGTGTTGACTCTACTACCCTTATTTTTCCCCATTTAGAAGAACCTCTAGAGTCCCATATCACTTCAGATCACTCTAGGGATGATACCCCTCATCGTTCCTTCATCTTACATCAACAACCCAGTCCCCTAGACATTGTTGTTGACCAACCTGTGGATTTTTTAAGAGAGCACCAGCTCATTATCTCTGAATCCTCTCTTTTGGATAGTTACACCATGTATGCTAACCGAGAAACTTAGTCCATTTGCCTCATATATGCAGTACCAAAAAATATTGGTAATCCTTCATTCCCTTTCTCAAACTTCGTAACCATAACGAAAACAAATGGTACACCACATCATAAAAATGTGTTTAGATTCCCCTTTTCTAAGGACATTTTGGCATGACCATAACATGCTTGGGGGCACCTATGCCCCTCAACCATAAAAATCCCAGCTCTTAGCCAAAAACATCACTAAAACCCCCTTTGACAGGTCGCATTTTTCAGGTCATTTCTTGGGACAGGTCGCAGTTTTTTGCCCAGTACCTGCTACCCAGGTCGCAAAACAGACCCCAAAAAGTGCGACCTGGCCTGTTCATGAGCTCTGGGTGCCTAAACTGAAATTTTGATCCCCTTAATTGAAAGAGTATGGTTAGGCATCTTACCTACAATTGACGAATCTTGATTCCAACGATCGGTTTGTCTGCTACGATCGCCGCAAGATTTAGGGCCTTTTCTCCTCTCTACATTCACCACAGATACACTTGCAAATGAGTGAATTGGAGGGAAAATGCCTTATTAGAATAAAAACCCCAAATTTTTCTTTCACACGCTGTGGCCAAATCGTAGCTCAGTTTGACAAACCGTCTATATAGTTGGAAATCTCTCACCGAGCCATAAAATGGGTATCTCTTAGTTTCTTGTGATTTGATACTTCACTGAGACACATTTTTTCCAAGAAGGGTCACTTCACCACTCCTCAAAATCAAATTTCTTAACTTGCAACAGTTGTCCTTGGGGCACCACTTTGCCTCCATACTTTTCCATGCTCGTGTCGATTTTTTTCATGAGTAACCATCTTGTACTCATGTCTTTATGGTCCCCACTGGACCTTTTCTATGTGGCAACATCATCGAGTCACCCTTTTTTGAGCATCTGAGTTGAGTCATCATCGCATCCATGGAGTCTATCCCGAGTCCCTTTGTATCCCGCTATAGTCCTCCATCCTTCATTGCTTGGTTCCTATGTCATGTCACACATTATGGCCTTCAATCCTACTGTCCCCTGTCCCCTTTGATATTATGTCAGTTGTTGCCAGGTCATCCATGTCCTTCATGCTCTAACAAGGGAAGTCGTCAGCCTGCTACTCAGTACCCCCCATTCCATCATCATTCCTGGTGTCAGTCTATCAGTCGCTCTACTATTACCTCTCGTGCCTCAGTTGAGGATCCCTTATTGCCTCACCTATGGCGGACCTCCTTCTGTCGACATCAGCTCATTCATTCCAAAATATAGCTCTAGAGGACGGTGTACCTTGGTTCCATCTTCCACTCTTTTTCAGTGCCTCAGATCAGGCAAAGGGACTCCTTATTACCCTTTGACTTGATTGTTTCTAAGCTCCAACTCCTTACGGCGTGATCAAGATCTGTATACTTGATTCCTAGGTGTGTGTGAGATGTTTCAGACCTCATGAGGGGGTGGCTCTTCAAGTAGCCCCCTACATGCCCGGATGACCTCTTCATTACAACCTTCGATGCAACTCCATAGATTTGATGGTTTCGGTCTCAGCCGCTTGTAGTGCCTTTTAGTTTGCATGTATCAGTCAAATTTTCAGAGCCCTCTCCTGTTTACAACACCTCTTTGGTTGTACTTATATATCATGTACTCAGATATTATTGTATAAGTCCTGGTTGTTATCCCAGGCACAGTATGTATGTGGGATCCATTATCATGTTTTTATCTGGCTCATGTTCATGCCGATATGTACTTTATAGTTCAGTCCCTTGTTTACTCGACGCATTATTCTTTGTACTTTGTCTCAGTAGGCATAGGTATGCCTCCCCTGCTTCTTGTAGCATAGGTACTCACTCATAAAAGAGACTTGTCGCACCTATAAGTCTTGCCTCCTCAAGGTCTTGTCCTCTAGCGCTTTTGTCTACCTTATATTTCTCTCTCTCTAACTTCCCCTTCGGTGTCTAGTGATTGAGTTCTTACAATGTACTTCAGTCATACGATTAGCTCCTAACGCTCACACGCTGGGGGGCAATCTGTTACACCAATTTTTGGTCATCTAACCTGTTACTATTAGATGGAACAAAGTACACCATGTAAGACCAACTTTACCCTAAGTAAAATTTCTTTCACTATGAAAAATAACTTAGTAATCCTTAATTTATTAAGTTGTTTATGGTCTAAACAGGAAACCCCTTGAGGAAATATTGAATAAATCCACATTTATTTGATTTTCCTCAAGGAATAATTAGTTAAACAACATTTTAATTAATATTCTTGGTCATATTTAACCCAAAATGGGAAAATTAATTAGATAAATTATTATTTATCTTATTATTTTCTAGGAATAATTATTTAAACCTTATTTAAATAATATTCCTTGTTAAATTTGACTAAATCATTTATAAATAATTGAATAAATCATTATTTATTTAATTATTACTCAACCACATACTTAAAATAATAAATGAATCATTTATTTATTTATTATTTACAAATAAAGGGATTTGACCAAATCCAAATTCTTCTTCCCTCCAACAAATATAATAAAATATTTCATAAAAGTTGGATCTAGATTTGGTTAATAATATTTTAATTATGCACCAATATCTAGACTAACTCAATATTTTGTTATAATAGAAGGATTTTTCCATTCACTCACTACCTTTTGTTGCCTGAAGATCACTCTAGATCTATACTTTTGGTCTAACTTTGATCCTCCATCATTGTCATATTTTGCTACCATTTTTCTTGTGAGCTCCCTTTGAGTTCCATTTTTTGTCTATGTTTTCTACACCATCAAGAGAGAGAGATATTAGATATGAAGTACTGAGGACTTACAATAACCCATCCCATTGAGGGGGACTGATAACATATTTCTATGTTCCCTTCCCAGGTTTCAAAAAATACAAAAATTCTTTAAAAATATTCTTGTCTTGTCTATTGGATGCATGGAGCAACTCTTGATTTTATTTACTACTTAATGTATTTTACTGCATAGATCTAGATTTTGTCGCATTTATCTTGGTCAACTAACTGCATATCTAAAGAAATTGGTAGCCATCTTTGATGTTAGGGTTGTTTTTTATGCATAGCTAAAGTGATTTTTTTTCATACACTCGCGATTAGAATTCATCCTAACACATTGAGCTAAGGTTAGCAATCGATTCTGAAACCACTGAGTATAAGAGGAACAAGGGAGGTCATATCAACAAGTATGAGCCCACTTTAGTAGATGAGATCATGTCTTCACCCTTTTTAAGAAATCATTTCAGGATGTTGGTTGCCTTGCTTTTTGCCAAAAGGTTGAGGAATTTAGTTTTCATGACAAACTTACCAGTGCTTTAGCCACTAGATTGAGGAAAGATAAGGTGACTATTTCAGGGGTGGCGTTCACTCTTTCAATATATTTTATTTCCTCGACCACAGGGATTCCAAACTATGGAGAAAAATGGTTCAAGAGTAGAGACCTTGACCTTGACAGCTACGAAATTTACTTGAAGCCATCATACAAAGAAGATTCTACAAACATATTTCCATTTAGACAGTTGCTAGACAAGTATGCCCTTACTATGAAATTTATCATGAGGTACTTCACATGTGAGGGAAGATATTCAAGTTTATATCAATATCATGTGAGACTCTTGATGCATTTCACTGGTGTAAAAACCCTAAACTTACCTCATTACCTCAACAAGAGCATGGTAAAGTTGGAAGGTAAGGTACGGAGAATGGGAGAAAATCATCATGCTAGTTTGTTTCACCATGGATTGGTGAAGTTCTTGGTTTTCCATTAGTTATCACAGATCAATTTTTCATGGGATGGTTTTGTTTATTTAAATTCTCTTTTGTCTTCTCCTGTTCATTCTAGCAGTCACTCTACACCCTTGGTTTCACTAGCATATCAAGAGATTGCTTCCACAAGAAAATATACCAAAAGATTTCCTAGGGAAAATATGACTTAAACCTATGTTAGAGGTAATTGGCTTGTGTTTTCTCCAAATATTTTTGAAAGTTCCAAGCCTGCATCAGGTGAACAAGGATCATCGTCACATCATGAGGCACCATTGAAAGATGAGGAACCATTCCATCTTGACACTAACATGGCGAATTTGGAGGTGAGTGAAGAGAACAAAACACTAGAGTAGATCATCATGGAGAAGGAGGTTGAGATTAGAAAGCTCAAGGAGAGTTTTTCATAGGCCAAATCCTTAGTTTCATTCTTGCAGCAGGAGAACATGCAACTAAAGGTAAATTAGTTGCTCTTAAACAAGCCCAAAGTTGATTTGAGAAAAGGTGATGCAAAAGGTAAGGAAGTGGTTGAGATTGATGATTCAGAGGATCAGGAAGAGAAGGTTAGAAATAAATTACCAAGGACTAGAGGCCTCAATAGGGCACTTGAGCAGCAAAAAGAAACAACTCCACCAAGGACTCAAATGACAGTTTATGAACTCATCTTGGTAGAAATTGAAAAAGACAAGGCAGGTTGGCTTGATAGAGTGAATTTCCACATGAAAATGATTATCAAGAAGGAAAATAGGAACAAAAATCTACAAAGACACATGGCCATGCATTATTATACAATAAATCAGGTCTCCCAAGTAAGAATCAAGCAGTGAAAGAAGAAACTCAAGGAAACCCTAGTGAGGCAAAAAGAGAAGGATAAGTTGGATTTTCTTGTTGAAGCCTCTCTCATAGCATGACATGTCATCACAGGCCTTCATGGGACAATTTTGGACAATTTTTGAAGAATTTTTGAAAAAAAATTGGTATTTTGTGACTTTTGGCGAATTTGGAAAACACAGTACAACCAAAAACGTAGTGCCTTGGCAAAGCGCTTTTTCCTCAGCCATAGAAATGCCAAAAATTCAAATTTTTTGGATATATAATGACCTATACATCACAGCTATCCACCTTGGGTGCCATGTCAGCAATCTGGTTGAGATAAAATTCCCAAAAAGAGGACAAAAACACACTTTTTGCCACTGTTTTAGAACAAGCACTGCACTTTTGGGAGTACCTATGGGAAAATGAATTTTTCTCCCTCATGGAGTGTCAATTTTTCTTTCTTGAGGTGTCTAATGAAAAGTAGACATCCTCATATTTCCAGAGAATATTTCATAACTGGATTTGGAGCATGGGAAATCCTTCAAAAGTCTCTCACAGGCCAGGCGCTATGCTTTATCAGAAGTGTGTTGCGCTTTTCCTTGTGTGTAAATTTCAATATTTTTCTCAGTAACTCTTTGTCTAATGATGTAATTTATTTTCTTTCATTTTGAGTTGATGTAATATGATGTAAATAAGGTTTTCATGGTCATTTTGATGTAATTTTTTACCTCATTAATGATGAGTAGTTCATTTGAACTCTAAATGGAGGGTTTGTTCAAACCTCCCTAGTCTTTAGCGTTTTGTTGAGATAATCTTGTGAGTTGTTCCTACACTGAGGCATTCGACCCCTGAGAGAGGGGAAGTTTTTTTTAATTCTAAATGAATGGATTTTTCAGTCATTTTGATGGTTGGACATCAGAGGGTGGAAATCTTGTAGCTTGTACTTCATCACTTTTTACAGGAAGTTAAAGGAGAGGTACAACTATTATTTAGGAATTCTCGTGTTGTGAGTTTGTGATAATTTTTTCCCTCTGTTATAGTTTTATATGAATGATATACTTGTCTCTTTACCATATCTATGATATTCGGTGATTTTCCTAAGAGATTTTAAGTAGAACTATTTTCATTAAAGCTTTGTTTTGTTAAGAATATCATTTTGTTTAATTTTCCTTCTTGATTAATGAATTCATGGTGCACATGCTCATTATGATCTCTTGCTCTTTAAAACCCTATACTACACCGAAAAACTCCTAAGCCATCACAAAATCATAGCTACCTTTCTCCTCTATATCTCTTGCAGCTACAACCTTTGTTACTTTGACCTAGTTCCCTAATCCAACAGAAAAACCCTAAATCTTTCAAAACCCTAGAGTTGAGCTATCTAGCCAAAAATCCACTCTTGCACCAGTCAAACCCTTGGCTATGTTTTTCATAGAGAGAGCCCTTTCTGTTTTGGTAGGGTTGTCTGCCAAACTAAAATATTGGTTTGAGGTTACCTCCGTCGATATCCTTTCAACCTTGGGACATTGTGGAGGCTAACATTTATGGCGTCGTTGTCGGGGAGTGAAGTGACAGATCTTCCCTGGGTGTATTATAATGTTTTCATTAGATTCTAGGCTTGTGGGTGACAGGACCTCATTTACAAGAAGGTTGATTCAAGTTTTAGAGAGCCAAAGTGCAGAAACAGTTCAACAATGGCTCCTAAAAGGCATACACGATCAAATCCAGATCCACATCCAACATCTCCCATTGAAGATCCGAAAAGTCTCATAAGAAAACAAAGACATCAGCATTCATAGATTTAGTTAATTTCATCTACTTTGGTAAGGTCTACATCTATACCTTTAGAACTTCTTTCACTTGAAGATATTCCTTTTGATCTGAAGTTCGAGTTATCACTATTTAGATCTAAATCTAAAACATCTCTGTCAGAAATTGTATTTGGTCCTTTAAGGTTATTTTAAATAACATATATGTTTTAAATTGTATTCAACCCTTTAAAGCTTGAAATAATTTTCTCATCCGTAGAATCCAATTCAGAAGCATATTTTGGTAGGAAGGTTTGTTGTAAGTTTGAGAAACTTAAAAAAACTAGCAAACCATCTTCAATATACCTCCGAGAAGGCTTTGTACAATATCAATGGGAGCTCTTGTCTGTTGATCCTCTTTCAGCTTCATCTATTCATGCTGCTGCTACATCCCCTCATACTGATGTTTCTTCATCATCCATACTTCCTCTTACAAAACCACCACTCATACCAGCACTTCCTGTTGTGACTACAAGCTTACCTCATAGAACAACTATGGCCATATTTTCTCCATTAGCTTTGCCGAGATAGCTCACTGGTTTACCTAAAAACTATGGACAAAGGCTACCTCTTTTTGATGGAACCACCGAGGTTACAGCTAGGTGACACATTGACAAAATCACAGATTTCATAAATTTAGAAGAGGTAGATAATGATGATGCGAAGATGAGAATTATTGCTCAAAGTTTCTCAGGAGAAGTGAAAAAGTGGGTCCGAACTATGGGACCTCGTTCATTGCCAGATTCACAACAATTAATAGATATTTTCCTTGATAAGTGGGAGGAAAAGAAAAATCATCTTTTGATATTGGCCGAGTATAAATCATTGAAAATATAGCCTAATGAATCAGTTCAAGACTATATTACTCATTTGAAAGGTGTACAATTCCATTCCTACAAATATCAAACCTCCACCTGATTTGGCCTTGTTGCACTACCCAGATGCCTTTGAACTTGATATGGAATATCATCTTAGAGAAAGAAACCCCACCTCATTGGAGGAAATGCAGAGAAATGTGGTTAGTGTTGAAGCCAATCTATTGATCAAGAAATCAAAAAGAAAAGTTGGAAAGAGAGTTACAGTCAAGGAAGAACTCTAATCATCCTCATCTGAAGTAAAGATTGATAGTTTGATTAGAACAGTGGAAAATATGGTAGACAAAATGTCCATTTCAGAAAGGTAGTTAGACAAACAATTCTAGAATTCCAATTTCTGAGGATAGCAGTAGCAACCATAGTTCGGGATTATGCGGAGAGAGCAGAGATATCCAGATCAGCAAGCTCAACAACAGGTCGGCACTCCATTATAGGAGAATTATGCCCAAGGACACGAAGATGAAGATGATATTGTTGAATAGAACCATTTGTTTGCAAAAGATCATGGACGTATCTTCGTTACATAAGATGATGAGTATACCGAGGAAACATATGTGTCAGATGACCAAGAATATGTCCTTGCAAATGATGATGGGTTGGTAGTCCAATCTGAAGACTATCAAAGGGGGTACCTAAATTCTCTCAGCTCAGCGTAGAGACAGTATAGTTTGAGAAACCAAGATGTTCCTATTACTTCTACTCAAAATAGGACAACTTAGTAAAAAGATACTCAGCCCAAAAAGACTTCCCAGGATATTCCAAAAAAGGAGTCTGCTACCATAAATTAGAGTACGAACAATGATCCATCTACAAGTACATCAAAGAAGGATAAGGAAGGAAAAATAAAGGAATCTTCAACAAAAGAGTAGCCTGAAAAGTGGGATACCATTGTGAAAGAGGTAGAGAAACAATCTAATTATTTAGCTTAGAGAGGGAAATTTCTAAGTTAAAAGTTTCTATTCCCCTCACTGAAGTTGTAAAGAATGATTAATACAAATTTCATGTTGCCAAGATGTTGAAAGTAGATTAGATGTCAGACATGGTCTATGTCAGTGATGACCATCCCGAACTTCTATTTGGCCCAACCATAGATGGAAATCTTGAAGATAGTGAATTCTCTCCCTTTTATCTCAGCTTGAGGATTCATGATTATATTCTACATAATTCCATGTTGGATTCTAGGGCCTCACACAATTTAATGTTGAAGGCCATCATGGATAAGTTGGGGTTGGACATAACCCGACCCTATCATGACCTCTATTCTTTTTATTCGGGTAGAGACAGATGCCTTGGTCTTATCAAAGACTTAGTTGTCTCTTTGGATCAGATTCTCACCAAAAATGTGTTGATGGATGTTGTATTTGTTGACATACCTCAAAGGTATGGCATGCTGATTTCACGGTCTTGGGGAGCCAAATTAAGGGGTACTCTACAACTTGATTTTTCATATGCTACAATTATGGTATTTGGCCAACTTCGGAAATTATACCGAGAAGTGAAAATGAAATACATGATTACTAGCAAAGATAAACCCAAAAATCACCCAATTCACTTTGTACATACTAATTTAGTGTCCTTCATATTGTATAATGATCATAGTACTGATTATTTAGATAGTCAAATTGTAGAAGGTGAAGAAATTTTAGAATTGTCAAATAGCGTCCAAGCGGTCTTGAATGCAGAAAACAGAAATCAGAATTCCAAAAGCTTGCAGCCAAGCACTTCAGAGCCAATATCAGTTGATTCAGATAAAGGTAAAAAACATGTTGAGATATCGGGTCAAAAAGAAAAAATAGATCAGTCCATATAATTTCAGTTTCCTAATGATGAGGAGGGTCTTTAGATTATGGATTTCAATGGTGCTTTGGGAAAATATGGAGCTGGTATTTAAATCTGGATTTTTAGCCCATTAAATCAGTCATCTAAATTCCCATTAAATGCAATATTATGTTCTTATAATCTAGATTTTGATTGTTTGAACAATGAGGTTGAAGTTGAGGCCTTGATCACCAGTCTCATAATTTTGAAAAGGCTAAGTGCGAAGAGAATTACAATATATGGAGACTCCAAGTTGGTGATAAAATAAGTAAAAGGGGAGTACGAGGTCAAACATCCTAGGATGAGAGCTTATCCTAATGGTGTTCTTGATATTCTTAATACTTTTCCAGAATACACATTGTCTATGATTCCTAGAAGTGATAATTTTATGGATGATTCACTTGCCACAACAGCTAGCAATTTTAAGATTCCTATTCATGCTACTAAAAAGTTTGAAATTCATGTGAAGCATCTCCCGGTTTTCCATAAAAATTTGATATACTGGCAATTTTTCTGGGATGATAAACAGAAAAACAACTTTTTGCAGATGGAGTAGGAGTTTCCTAACTCCCATATCGATGATGTGTATAATGAAGATGATCAAGTAATTGAAGCTACTGAAGTTGAGGTGTTGCAGCTAAAGGAAAATAAGATTCCACGAGGTCTAGTACCTTTTGAATATCACAATGATGTCGCCAAAAATCCAACAATGGTCCCCACAGAATCAGGTGTTGAAGAGGTAAACATTGGTACGATGGATAACCCCAAGATGGTTGAGTTATCGAGGTCTTTATCCCCTGAGTTGAAAGGCAAATATACAGCTCTTTTGAGTGAGTTTTTTTATGTATTCGCTTGGGACTATTTAGATTTAAAAGTGTCTGATAAAAACATCATCCAACACACCATCCCAATCAAGCTGGATCAAAAGCCATTCTACCAGAAGTTGAGGAGAATCAATCCTAAACTACTACCATTGATCAAAAAAGAGGTAAATAGACTTTACAAAGTTGGTATTATAGTTCCTATTCGATTTTCATATTGGATATCTAATAATCTCGTGCCAGTAAGGAAGAAGACAGGGGAGATTTGTCTTTGCATACATTTCATAAATCTAACCAAGGTGTCCTTAAAGGAAAATTATCCTCTCCCGAAGATGGACCACATCTTATAGAGGGTAGTTGAAGCTTCAAGGATGTCACTCCTTGTCGGATATTTTGGATACAACCAGATCGTGGTGCATGAAGATGACCAAGAGAAAACAACATTCACAACACTATGGGGTACCTTCATGTATGCCAAAATTCCATTTGGACTAAAGAATGCAGGGACTACATTTCAGCGGGATATGGATATCACTTTCTTGAATGAGAAGGATATATTTCTTGTGGTTTACCTTGATGATGTTACTATCTTCTCATAGTCAGATGATGAGAACCTACATCACTTGAGAATAGTGTTTCAAAAATGCATGAAATTTGGCATCTCGTTGAATCCTAAGAAAAGAATATTTTCCATGGAGGAGAGAAAACTACTTGGGCACATCATCTCAAAAGATGGCATCCGCATTTATCCATCTAGGATTTAAGCAATTCAGCAGTGGACTTCCCAAGGAACATAAAGGAGATCCAGTCATTCAACGGTAAGACAAATTTTTTGAGGAGATTCATCCCCAATATCGCTGAACAGCTTAGAGATATGACAGATATGTTGAAGAAGGATAGCAAGGTAAGATGGTCAAAAGATGCAAAGAAATTATTCAATTCAGTCAAATTTTCTTTAACATGTGCTCCCACATTGACCAGCCCTGATTATACTATAGACTTCATTATCTTTTCATTCGCTTCCAAGCACTCTTTTCCTGTTGTACTAATGCAGAAAAAGGACTCAAATATGGAGCCACCAATTTCCTTTTTTATCCATAGCATAAGAGATGCAGCGCTAAGATATAACATTATTGAAAAAAAACTTTTCCCTTGGTGAATCATTGAAATTCTTTTGGGTATACATCCTTCACTCTCACATCATAGCTTATATTTCAAATGCAACGGTGAAAGATGTGTTGATGCAAACTAATACCAAAGGGAGGCAATGGAAATGGATTGCATCCATGCTTGAATATGATCTAGAGATCAAGCCGACAAAGCTGATCAAGGGATAGGGTTTGGCAAATTTTATGGCAGAATCTAATTTACATGCGCTAGACAGAAATCGGATTTCTACACTTTTCGACAAGGAGGTTGATGACTCATTGACACATGTATCTCAGATTTTCATTTCATCCCCTTGGTATGCTGATATTTTTTATGTACTGAAACACTTAAATCCTCCGTCGGGTGTGTCTAAAAGAAAAGGTAGATCACTTAAATTAAAGGCTTCAAAACATTGTATTTTATACATTGTTTTGTATTGGAAAGACCCGAGAGGTGTCTTGTTGAATTTTCTTGTGGAAAGTGAAGCAAAGGAGGTGATGAATGAATTTCACAAGGGTAATTGTGGTGGTCATTTATTCTAGAAAACCACAGCGAAAAAAATTTTGAGGACTGGTTTCTATTGCCCCACTCTTTTTGTTGATGTGTATAAGACCATGATGAGTTGTCACAAATGTCAAATTTTTCAAGGGAAAAAGGAAGTTTCTCACATTTTCTTTGTAGCCCATATCAGTCTAGGCACCATTTCAACAATGGGGTCTCAATTTCATAGGTGAGATCTATCCTTCTTCTTCCGCCCAGCACAAGTGGATTTTGACGGCTATAGACTATTTTAAAAAGTGGATTGAGGCAATCCCAACTAGGCAAGCAACTGATTTGGTTATCATTCAATTTATGGAATCTAACATCTTGTCTAGATTTGGTTGTTTGAAAAAGATAATCACAGATAATGCAAGTGCATTTAAGTCAAAAAAATATGGTGGAATTTTGTGAGAAGTAAAATATCAAGTTGGGTCATTCAACTGCATACTACACGCAAGGACATGGACTGGCCAAGTCTTCGAATAAGTCTTTGGTAAATATCATCAAAAATATGCTAGAGGTAAATAAGAAAAAATGGCATAAGAAACTCATCAATGCCTTGTGGGCAGACAAAATAAGTAATAAGAATTCCATAGGCATGTCACCTATTGAGTTAGTATATGGATTTGATACATTATTTCCTACTTCTCTTGCTATTCCAGTCATGAAGATATTGTAGGAAGTTGGCAATGAACCAAATGATATTTAGCGGTGGATAAACCAAATGATTCATTTTGCAACAAACCAGGGAGGAAGTTTTTCAGAACACTTCTAAACTTCAAGAAAGAATCAAGAAAGTGTATGACCAGAAAACAAAATTGGATGACTTCAATATGGGTGATGTAGTCCTCCGTTGGGATGCTTGTAATGAAGATAACTGAAAGCACGGTAAGTTCGAGAACTTGTGGAAGGGACCGTACAGGATTTCAGCTTCAAGAGGCAAGCATGCCTACTTGTTAGAGGAAATGGATGGAAAAGACTATGGAGGAGGACCATTCAATGGTAGGCTTCTCAAGCACTACCTATTTTGATCAAATTTCCGAAGTTTCTCAGCATCATTGTACATATCATTTTACTTTTATGCTGAAGTGTGAAGGATTTAATCATCGAATCTTGAAGCCCAAGGTGAAGGACATAAGGTTTCTTTGATTGGTTGTTAATTTGTAAGTTCAGTAAGTTTTTCTTTAGTCTAATTCAGTTCAGTTTGTCTATCAGTTTTTAGTATTGAGTTTGGTATATTAATTTTTTACTATGTGCGCAATAGATAAGGCTACTTGGTCTACGGTGTTCTTGACACCTCCAAGGAGCTTCCATCCCTAGCTGGAGCCAATGTTAGTGTCTGTTGATCCTTCTAGTCACCAATGATCAAATATGCTCTTACAAGGTTTTGTTAGGGTTTTAGGTCAAATTTTTATGGTTTCAGTAGGTCTTCAAATAAAAATTTGGTCACAAGCTAGTGTGTCTAGGTGTGTTACTACTCCTTTCAAAATTCATGTTTCGGTCATTGCCATCATTCATTTTGATGAGTCATCACGTAAATGTCTCCATTACCATCTCAGTCACATCACCATGGTCATCATTTAGCTCATTGCATGTAGTGTCATCATTAGGTTTTAGGGTCAAAATCATAAAAAATCAGTCGTTTCACCACTGAATTCAGCATTGAAGGAGTAGTAATATTGAAAAATGTTCAATAAAGGCTTTAAAGTGTAATTTCATTTCAATCGTGAAATTAATATGTTTCTTAAGGTTCTAAAGCTACAAAGTTTCAAATCAAAAGTGAAAATACTTGGTGGGGTCACTTAACCACCAAAGGTGAAAATTGATTTCCAAAGCTACAAAAGACTAAATGAGCCTCGCATTTTCTCATTTCATCTTCAAGAAACCTCCCTCCACCAAGAAAAATCACTCTCACCCTCATAAAATAAATTTCTTTTCCCAAGAGTTCCATCTCTTCTCTGCATTGCAATTCTGCTGCGCAAGTGCTCTGCACACGCTGCGCTTTTACCTAAGCATTGTGTTTTCTTCATTTTGGCACAAATCTTCACTCCAAGTGGATTATTCATCATTAAACAGGTTCCAGTGTATCAAAGATAAGTAAGTGGGTCCTCCAAATCACCTCTTGTGCCTTCATTTTGTGATTGGAAAAAATAAATCCCTCTTCTAGGGTTTTTAGTGCATTTTCTTGGTTTTATGTTCACATTAACAAATTGTCGAAAGAAACCCTAATACTGAAGTTTACTCACCTTCCGCAACCTATTATACACCTACCTAATCACTTTCCCCACACCCTACTCCTCATTTTCTCTATTTTATTACAAACCCTAGCCTAGATTAGACATTTCTAGGTTAGGACTATTTTTTCCCTTTTTGGACCCCTTCCCCTCACCCATTCCCTCAAATTTCACTTTCCCTTACCCCCTAAAATCTCTCCCAACCTCCCTAAATTTTCTCAAGAATTTAGGAATCCCTAAACCCCTTCATCTCCCTTCATTCCCAAAAATTACCCAAACCCCTTGTTTTTCCCCTTCTCTAAACCCTAATTCCCTTTCCCATTGAGCTAGGGTTAGAAATGGATTCTGAAACCACTGAGAATAAGAGGCGCAAGGGAGGTCATATCAACAGGTATGAGCCCACTTCATCAAATGGGATCATGTCTTCACCCTTCTTCAAGAAATCATTTTAGGATGTTGGTTGCCTTGCCTTTTTCCAAAAGGTTGAGGAATTTGGTTTTCATGACAAACTTACCAGTACTTTTGCCACTAGATTGGGGAGATATAAGGTGAATATTGCAGGGGTGGTGTTCACTCTTTCAACAGATATCATTGCCTCAGCCACATGGATTCCAAACTGTGGAGAAAACTGGTTCAAGAGTAGAGACCTTGACCTTGACAGCTATGAAATGTACTTGAAGCCAGCATATAAAGAAGCTCCTACACACATCTTTCCATTTAAATAGTTGCTAGAAAAGTATGCCCCTCTCATGAAATTGATCATGAGGTACTTCACATGTGAGGGCAGATATTCAAGTTTATATCAGTATCATATGAGACTCTTGATACATTTCACCAGTGTAAAAACCCTAAACTTACCTCATTACCTCTACAAGAGCATGGTACATATGGAAGAGAAGGTACGGAGAATGGGAGAAAATCATCATGCTAGTTTATTTCACAATGGCTTGGTGAAGGTCTTGTTTTTCCATCAGTTATCATAGATCAATTTATTATGGGATGGTTTTTTTATTCAAATTCTCTTTTGTCTTCTCTATTTCAGTCTAGTAGTCACTTTACACCCTTTGTTTCACAAGCATATCAAGAGATTGCTTCCATAAGAAAATATACCAAAAGAGTTCCTAGGGAAGAGGTGACTTAGACCTATTTTAAAGGTAAGAGGCTTGTGTTTGCTCTAGATATTTTTGAAAGGACCAAGCCTGCATCAGGTGAACAAGTATCATCATCACATCATGAGGTGCCATTGCAAGATACAGAACCATTCCATATTGACACTGACATGGCAGATTTGGAGGTGAATGAAGAGAAAAAAAACACTAGAGAAAATCATCAAGGAGAAGGAATCTGAGATTATAGATCTCAAGGAGTGTTTTTCAAACTCCAACTTCTTGGTTTCATTCTTGCAGCAGGAGAACATGCAACTAAAGGTAAATCAACATCTCTTAAGTAAGCCCAAAGTTGATTTGAGCAAAGGTGATGCAAAAGGTAAGGCGGTGGTTGAGTTTGATGATTCATATAATCAGGAAGAGAAGGTTAGAACAAAGAGACTGAGGACTAGAGGCCTCAATAGGGCACTTGAGTAACAAAAATAAACAACTCCACCAAGGAATCAAATGACAGTTGATGAACTCATATTGGTAGAAATTGAAAAAGACAAGGTAGGTTAGCTTGATAGAGTGAATTGCCACATGAAAATGATTCTCAAGAAGGAAAATAGGAACAAAAACCTACAAAAACACATGGTCATGCATTATTATACAATAAATTAGGTCTCCCACATAAGAATCAAGCAGTTAAACAAGAAACTCAAGGAAACCCTAATGAGGAAAAAAGAGAAGGATAAGTTGGATTTGTTTGTTGAAGCCTCTCCCATAGCATGAAATATCATCACAGGCCTTCATGGGACAATTTTCGAGATATTTTGAAGAATTTTTTAAAAATTTTGGTTTTTTGTTACTTTTGGCCAATTTGGAAAACACAGTACAACCAAAAGCGCAACGCCTTGGCGCTACGCTTTTTCCTTAGCCATCCAAATTCCAAAAAGTCAACTTTTCTGGATATATAATGACCTGTACATCATAGTTATCCACTTGGGGTGCCTTTTCAAAAATCTAGTTGAGATAAAATTCCCAAAAAGAGGTCAAAAACACACTTTTTGCCACTGTTTTGGAACAGGCATTGCGCTTTTGGGACTACCTTTGGGAAAATGAATTTTTCTCCATCATGGAGTGTCCATTTTGATTTCTTGAGGTGTCTAATGACAACTAGACATCCTCAAATTTCTAGATCATCTTTCAAAACCGTATTTGGAGCATGGGAAGTCCTTCAAAAGTCTCTCACAAGCGAGGCACTACACTTTATCAGAAGTGTGTTGAGCTTTATCATACATGCATTGCGCTTTTCCCTGTGTGAAAATTTCGATTTTTTTCTCAGTAACCCTTGGTATAATGATGTAATTTCTTTGCTTTCATGTTTATTTGATGTAATATGGTGTAATTAAGGTTTTCATGGTCATTTTAATGTAATTTTTGACCTCATTAGACAGGAGAAATTCAATCAAACTCTAAATGGAAGGTTTGTTCAAACCTCCCTAATCTTTAGTGTTTTGTTGAGAGAATCTTGTGAGTTGTTCCTACATTGAGGGATTCGACCCCTGAGAGAGGGGAAGTTTTTTTTGAGACTAAATGTATGTATTTTTCATTGAGTTTCATGGTTGGACATTAGAGGATGGAAATATTGTAGCTTGTACTTCATCACTTTTTACAGGAAATCAAAGGATAATTGTAGCTATTATTCTGGAATTCTCGTGTTTTGAGTTTATGATAATTTTTCTCTCTGTTATAGTTTTATATGAATGATATACTTGTCTCTTTACCATATCTATGATCTTTAGTGATTATCCTAAGAGGTTTTAAGCAGAATTATTTTCATTAAAGCTTTATTTTGTTAGGAATCTCATTTTGTGTAATTTTCCTTCTTGATTAATGAATTCATGGTGCACATGCTCATTATGATATATTTATCTTTCAAACCCTACACTATTCCTAAAAACTCCTAATCCATCACAAAATCATAGCTACCTTGCTCCTCTATATATTTTGCAGTTGCAACCTTTGATACGTTGACCTATTTCCCTGATTTTCATCCCTGTTCCAGCGGAAAAACCCGAAATCTGAGCTATCTAGCCTAAAATCCACTCTTGCACCAGTCAAACCCTTAGCTATGTTTTTCATAGAGAGAGCCCTCTCTATTTTTTTAGGGCTAGCTTCAAAACTAAAAGCTTGGTTTGAGGTTACCTCTGTCAATATCCTTTCAGCCTTGGGACATTGTGGAGGCTAATAGAGCCCACGAAAAGTAAACTATGTTAGGATAAATTCGGTGGGATGTCATGAATGTAAGACTCTAACTATTCCTTCACTAGTCCGATGAAGGAAATCTCAGTTAAGTAGATCACCCAAGGAAGGGATTTCCTAGACATCGAAATGGTGAGAAACTACCAAAGAGAGGGGACTTGTTACACACTCACCAAATTGGGAGTGTGGATGGGTGCATATGATATAAGAAGTGAATTGAAGTTGTTGTGTTATGAAACCATCTCAAAGAACAGAAGAAAATATAGATCAACGACTTAAAATTTTTCCTCTTTGAGGGAGAAACCTCCTTTACATTACATAAATTAACAATTCTTAGATGATACAAATGATAATACCTCCTTGGTATATATAGGATTCTGAGGGGTCACAATATAATCATAGCCAACATAATAATAATAATGTAAGGGCACAACAAAAAAAATAGTGGGATTTTATGGGGCACAACAATAAAAACATGGGGGATACATGGGCACAAAAATAATAGTAAGGGGTTACACTAACAAGAAAAATAAGGGGAATACACTAGTGTTATAGGGACTTGAAATTCCCCTCCACTCCAAAAAAATTTTGTCCTCAACGCTTGAGTTCCGTATGCTTGTGTACAAAATTCTCATCCTACCATTTGGATTCTTTAGCGGGTAAGTTCTTCCACTTAATGAGATGCTCTGAAAATAATCAATTCTATAGTTTTCAGGTTCTTGTTTCCTTGACTGCTTCATGCTCAAATATTATTCCTCCTTCTTCGTCAAGTTCTGGAAAGAATGTTTGAACTGGGATCTTGTTACCAATAACCTTCTTTAAGCATGAAACATGGAAAATTGGGTATACTTGGGAAGACGCAGGTAGCTCCAATTTGTATGCCATAGTACCAATCTTTTGCAACACCTTGTAAGGACTATATTACTTGGGTGATAATTTATTATCCTTATTTTCTTTTAACTGGATTAGTTGCCATTTAATATTCAAAAAAGAGGGGAAATAATTCCCTGATACATTTGAGTGTTGGAGAAGAGTACCATGGAGGGGTTAAGTGGTAAGATACTGAGCCTCCTTCGTAACTGCTATTAATAATATACTGCATGAAAGAATCTTGATATATTCTAACAAACTGTGAGAGCATAAGAGCAAATTTAAAAGGAAAAATCTAAAGAGAAATATGGAGGAATGAGAATTAGTCTATATTAATAGGTCGGTCGTAGGAAGCGTCGGTGTTGTCTTGATTATCTCCTGGATTGACCGTGGCAAAATTATTTGAACTAGAGCTTGGCACTGATCTCTTATCAAGCATATATTTCAGAATATTCATTGACTCTTCCATGTGAGCACAGTGGTTTGAGGCATTTCTCAAATGCTCCTTAAAATATTGTGCCTGGTGCTGGAGGAAAGCAGTGTCCACTTGATGTTTTTGTTCGATAAGCTTCAGCTGTCCTCTGATCTACTCCATCTCGGCTTGGAGGTTGGCACAATGAAATCAATTTTCATTTCTCATAACTGCTTGACTGTCAGAGAGAGACAACAATGTTCCGTTGGAGGTAGAAATACTCCTGAAGTATCTAAAGTGCTGAAGGGACGATGGAGTAGGTGAATCGGGATGGTTGCAGCAGAAAGAAAGATGGGAAATAGGGAGGGTAATGTTTGGAGAAAGATAGTTGGAGATCATCGAATCAGCGACACCATAGTAGCTCATACATAGCAAGAGCCCAAAAGGGTGAAAGCGATTCACCGATCTCATAGAGGGGGCGATATCAAAAAGCTTGAAGCAGCTTCCAATGCTAGATCATTGATTAATATGGAGGACAGGAATAGAATAAATAAGGAATACACGAGGAGAAAGCGGATAGGGAAGCGATGCAGGGAGAGAATCACTAGGGAATAAGTTCATGGGATGATCATTGAGGGAGGTATGGTTAGATCAAACCTGCGCTGACAGAATAATGTAGAAGCAAAGAATCAGGCAGGGAAATATTATGTACGGAGAGAAAATCATGGCATAGGAGAAAAGAATGTGACTCCTTGAAGAAAGAGTTGACTGGAAGGTCTGTTATAGGCATTATTTTCCAGAATGTATAATTTCTTGTTGATTTTCTGAGAATATGGAAGAGACAAAATGTCTTTCATTTCTTTGCACAAGGTGTGGCATCTATCAATAAGCTTGTTGAGAGCAATATTGGGGGTCTGCGTAGAGTTATTCATCATGTTTATGATGATTGCCGAGTCACCAAATATAATACCTTTTTCCATTTTGAGTGTCTTGATAATCTCGAGACCTTTCAGTAGTGCATAGGCTTCATCTTTGTTATTAGACAGATAACCAAGCCCCCATTCATAGAAGGCCATGATGCAACCTTGTTGATCCGTTATATATCCTCCTGCCCCTACAATCCCTGGGTTTTCTTTTGAAGCACCATCAAAGAATAATGTTGGCCATTTTAGCCCGTTAAGCCACTCGATGAAATATTTCTCTTTGAGCCTAATCTTCCACTGATCATTGTGGGGAAGTCGATTGACTGGATTTTTACTAAACCTCGGAGGATTTTCAAGAGATCTACCAAGAAATTTACTTTCTTTAACTTGCAGGTTGCTAAAATTTAGATAGTTGCTATTTTTTGATAGAATTGTCTCAATTGTGAGACTTCGGGTCTTTCTCTGGACTTTTCTTGTGCAGGGTCTCTAATCTTAAAAAATACCCTTGTTCCTTATTAACCATATATTCCATAGAAAACCATAGGGAAGGGTATCCCAAACTCTTTTTGTTACAGACTTGTTTTTTTTCCCCAAGGATAACTCAGTGTTTTCCATTTTATGATCAAATATGAGATTGAGTTGATAGCACCAAGGTCAATCCGGGAGAATTTTGTTAGAGAATGCCAACACTAAGAGGTAAAGGGGCATCCAAAAAAATATGGAAAGTTGTATCTTCAGTCATAAGACAAAGGGGACATTTGGAGGCGCATTTGATACCTCTTTTTTTTAAGTTTTCGGAGGTAAGTATCTTCACTTTGAGCAGGATCCAAGTGAATATTTTGACTTTTGGAAGCGCTTCAAATTTCCAAATTTATTTCCAAATGGCCCAAGGTGGAGTGGGGTAATGATCTTTGAGGAGGGACTCATACACAACTTTGATTGTGTAAGAAGAGCCGGGCAGACCCCATCTGAAGTTGACTTGACAGTCTTTGTTCAGAGGGGTAGCACCATGGAGCATTCCTTTTAGAATTTTTTGATCATTTTCAAGGAGGGGAGGCATGATTGGAAAGATCCAACCCTTCCATAAGCTGGTATTCACTTCCCATATGGAAATTTGTCCAAAGTATTGATCCCTTAGCTTCTGATATAGTTTTGAATGCGAAGAGTACTAGGGTTGTTTGAGAGAGGGGTTTGTCCCATAATTTTATCTTCCCAGATATTTACATTGCATCCTCAATGAGGGACTTTGGAGATATTATTGATGATGAAAGGAATGGATTTTTTACAGAGAGCCCATATTTTAGTGTGAGGTCTGTGAGGAATAGCATGATCTAAAATATTTTTCCTTGGCGTGGAGAGGTATTTTGACTCTAGTACTTGCATCCACCAAGTTTTTTGTCTCGTTATAAGGCACCATATTATTTCCCCCCGAAAAGCAATGTTCAACAGTGAATGAATGTGAATCTCCAATCCTCTGTTTGCATGGTTTTGAGTTACCTGTCTCCATTTAACCAAATTGAATTTCTTCTTCTCATTTTTCCCTCCTTGCCATAAGAAGTGTCTTAATATTGCTTCTATTTGTGTTGAACATTGATGGGAGCCTGAAGAAGGGAAAAGTGGTACAAAGGCAAGGAAGATAGGAAATATTTTAAAAGGATGATGCGCCCAGCCCAGTTGAGCCAAGAGGACCCCCATTGCTGAACTTTCTTTTTCATTTTTTCGATGTTGAGATTTCATATTTCTGTCTTCAACTATCATGCACTGACTGGCATGCCAAGATAATTGAAATGAGTCCAATTCCAATGATAGGAGACCCCAAAAATTTTAACTCTATTTTGGATAGTGTTGATAGTTGCGTTCCACCCATAAATGCATCTTTTGTGATAGTTTATCTGCCCTCCAGAGTAATGTATGACTTTGTCTAGAAGCAATTTAAACCTCTGGACAATGATTTTGGTGGCCCCACCCATCTAAAGGGTATCATCAGAAAACTGAGAATGATTCATATTCTTGACTCCATTGTTAAATTTGATGCCAATGATTATCCCAACTCTACGTTTATGGTCCAATGCCCTACTGAAATATTCTTACATAAGAATGAAGAGGAACGGAGAGAGAGGGAAGTCTTGCATGAGGCCTTGGGAGGATTGTAAGTAATTCCCAGGTCTTCCATTGACTAAGGGGGAAATACAAGGACTAGATATGCAAGCTTGGATGAGAGATATAAAGTCTGCTTCAAATCCCATTTTCTGAACGACATAGAGAAGGAAGGAGTGTCTCACTTTGTCAAATGCATTAGCAAGGTCAAGTTTCAGGATAAATCCTTTCTCAGGTATCATCATGCCAGAGTGAATGGCTTCTTAGACCAAAAGTATGGAGTCAGATATTTGTCTTTGGGAGATGAATCCTCCTTGATTTTCACAGATGAGGTTCGGGAGGTAGGATTTGAGGCGGGTAGCAAGGATTTGGGTTATGATTTTATACGAAGGATTGCAAAGGGAGATGGGCCTGAATCTGGAAAAGGAGGAGGGGTAGTTTTATTTGGGGATGAGGGCAAGGAAAGTTAAGTTGGTGAATCCCTCAATCTTCTTTTTTCTTTGAACCCAAAGGATCATTTTGGAGAGGTATTTTTTTATGACATCCCAAAAAGGTTCGAAAGAAATTTATGGAGAAACCATTCGGGCCCGGGGATTTTTCGAGACTGAGGGTTCGAATTGCGTTAAGAATTTCAGCCTCCTCTATTTCCTTGGTGAGAGATGTATTGATTCCATCCATAATCAGCTTGGCGGAATGAGTCAATAAGTCACTGTAATCCTACGGCTCTACAATTTTAGTTAAAATATTTTTGTAGTGTCTATGGGCTGCTGATTTAATAGCCTCTTGATCTGTGTGTTTTTTTCCTTCTTCATCTATTATTTCTATGATTTTGTTCCTTGAAATTCTAACAGTGGCTTGATTATGGAAAAAACAGGTGTTTTTTCCCCGGCCTGCAACCAGATATTTCTAGATTTAAGCCTCCATTTTTCATCTTCATTCCTCCTAGCTTTATACAAGTTCCAGTAGAGCTCTTTTTCATGGTCCTAATTCTCTTTTCTTACTCCATGGGTGTTGATGTTAGTTTGAAACATTTCCAGCATTCTCTTAGTATCATTTTTTACTTTTTCTGCTTCACTATAATGGAGTTTGACCCTCTCTTTGAGCGCAATGCGCGCCAATTTCAATTTTGATTCCCAAATATTAATTGGGGATCTCTCAACATGTTGTAACCAAGAGTTTATCACGATCTGTCGAGCATCAGGGAAATCACACCATAGCAGATTATATCAAAAGGGGAGAGGCCCCAAGGAGGTCTGATCTCAAAGATAAGAGACACGGGTTAATGATCAGAGGCAACACAAGTCACGATGGAAGAAGAGGCAACAGAAAAATGAGAGATGAGGGAATCATCAACAAGGAAGTGGTCAAGCCTCTCCATTATATTTCCAGCCCCAATTCTATGATTATTCTAAGCGAATTTCCAATTTTTGGGGATAATATCCACCAAATCATGTTCTTGCATAATGGTTTCCAACTGCGCTCTTGCAGGATCAGGGTTAAAACTACCTCCTCTTTTTTCATTGGCATGCAAGATCAGATTTAGATCCCCTCGAATGATGACATTAAGATTGTACTCACTGTCTGTGTCAGCTTTCATAGTGTTCCAACAAACTATGTGTCTTTGTAGTGGTTTGGCCCGTAAATGTTATAAACAGTTGCCTTGATATCCTCTTGTAGGTTCTGGAGTTTGACTTTGATCTAGTCATGAGTCTTAAAAATTGCAATCTTCTTCCAAGTGTTCTAATTCCATATTGTTGCTACTCCTCCCGAGGAACCTCTGAATTCAACCAAAGTGCCCGTGTAGTTCCTAATTTTATTAATGATATTTCTCATTTTTGTCTCTCCTTGTTTGGTTTCTTGTAGAAGGACTATGTCTGGTTTTTCTTGATTAAAAAGGTCTTTTAGGGCAGAGTTTTTGGAGGGGTGCCCTAGTCCCCTGCAGTTCCAAGTGAGGACTTTCATTATTTCAGGAATGTAGGTTGTGGCCCTATCTTCCCTCCTAGTTCATGTTGATTGGCTTCTTTGATTATAGGTCCTCCGATGTAGGAATTTATTGGGTGTTGAGTACCAAGTGAAATATCCTTTTGTGTTGCTTCATCACGATGGTGTTTGGAAGATTTTATTCTGGGGCATGTTATTTTTAGGATTTCCAAAATAGTCCCCTGCTCTTTTGTTGTGTTTCAGGTGAAAATACGAGCTGAAGACGGCTTAGATGAAGAGGATGGATGTAATATTCCTAAAATTTATCTTTTAGCTAAATGGAATATTATAGATCATTTTGTCACTAGGTGGGTGAATAAGTGGGTAGGGAGGCCCATTAATATCCTTAGCAACAATAAGAACACTTCAAGTGTGAAAGGAGACCTTCTAAGTAGCTAAATAAAGCACCTTTGAGTGTGAACAGGGGTTGGATCATGTTGAACCAGTCAACTTTGACCAAGTCAACAGCGCTGTTATGGAGGATTGGATATTAAATGAGAAATAATGCAGTTTTGGAGGGAGATTGATCTCATGAAGGAAATGACCTAATTGAGTGGGTCCAAGGGCAAGGAAGCTCATAATCTATATAAGGAAGAGGATGGAAGCCATATGGGGTCATGTTTTGGATTATTATTTTGTATGTGGTCTATTTAGACTTCTTGCATTCTTTATATGTTTAGTTGAGACTGTTGTGTTGTTTCGCACTGCGTGTTCCTGAGCTGGAATCCCACCTCTTTCCTTGAGAGGCCTCTTGGAAGAGAATTTCATTTCATTTCCACATTCAAGTTTTCAGGCCAAGCTACAGCTTTCTTCATCAGCGCAGTTTCTGCAGGGTATTGTGCTGTGTTGCAAGGTGTTGCAGTGGAGGGTTGAGAAACCCACTTTCTAAGCTAGTTTCTCATAGGAGGAAGGATTCCTTCTCTTGGGGGATAATTTTGGAGGGATCTTGGACATATTTCAGATCTTTGGCACCAGGCCAATTATTTCCCATCATTTATAGCATTTTTCCAGCTAGGAATTGCGTTATTTTGGAGGGCAGCTTCAGTGAGGGATCTTGTGGCTCCTCTGGAGTGTTTTCCTGTGATTGAAGCATTCAGCCTTTCATTGGACGAGGCCTTTGATGAGATCTACATCAGATCTACATTATTTCAGCCTTCTATGCTCGTTTTCTTTAGTTTTCAGTGAATCTTCAGCCCTATGGCTTTAGATCCCATCTTATACAAGGTGTATTTCTAAAAACCCTTTCCAGGTTCTTTGTAGGAGTTTGTACTAAGCCTAGATATATATTTGGAATATATTTTGAGGCAAATAATAGCCCTACATCTTTTGTACACTCCTTTGTTGTAGCAGTGTATTTATAACTGCGATGTAGCTGTTCAGCATTTTGTATTGTAGCAGTCATTCATATTCAGGAGTGATTTCTTATGGGAGGCTTGTTTCCTCATTGTATATGATTCATGCCTCACTATTTTGTATTGATTTTCTGATATAATACATGATTTTATGTCTCCATATTGGTCTCCAATGTTAAGGAGTTGATTTACATTGCTATTTCTAGTTTTTTGTTCATATATTGTTGCTTCCCCATTTGAGAATATTACAGTGGTATAAGAGCATAATCTTGGCTCAGCTTGTGCATTCATCCAATATGTCACCATAAGGAGAAGCTACTCACAAGAAGAGGATATGTACAGGAAAAAAAAAAAAAAACATGGCTCCATTATTTGGAGGAACAGTGTTCTGTAACCAGCTCCAAAAATAGAAGAAAAGAGATATCAACGCCTTATAAATAGGCCACTTAGAGGGGGAAACCTCCAATACATTACAAAAATGAACAATTCTTGGATGATACAAATGAAAAAAACCTCCTTCTATATATAGGAGTCCATGGGGCCACAATATAATCCTAGTGGGGCCACAATGTAATCCTAGCCGACCTAACAATAATAATGTAAGGGCACAATAATAACAATATGGGGGTTACAGGGATACAATAATAACAATAAGGGGGGCTACACTATTAATATAGGGACCTAACATGCCCCTCTCCTTCAAAAAAGTGTTGTCATCAACACTTGAGTAGCTCTGGGTGCTTCTGTATAAAATTCTCATCCTCCCATGTAGAATCTTCAGTGGGTAAGTTCTTCCACTTGATGAGATACTCTGAAATTGATCAATTTCGTAGTTGTCGAGTTCTTTTTTCTATGACTGCTTCAGGTTCCAATATGATCTTCCCTTCCCCATCAAGTTCTGGCAATACTGTTTGAACTGGAAGATTTTCACCTATAACCTTCTTTAAGCATGAAGCATGGAAAACTGGATGTACTCGCGAAGAAGCAGGAAGCTCCAATTTGTATGCCATAGTACCAATCTTTTGCAACACCTTGTAAGGACCATAGTACTTTGGCGATAATTTATTATCCTTCTTTGCCTTCTTGAGGGACATTTGTTTGTATGGTTGTAGCCGTAAAAATACCCAATCTCCTACATCAAAACTTCTCTCGCTACGATGTTGATCTGCCTGTTGTTTCATTCGATTTTGTGCCAAATTCAGGTTATCCTTTAAGAGTTGGAGAACTTCTTGCTGATGCTCGATATGATCTTCCACTGCTTGAACCTTCGAATTTTTCCTTAAAGATGATGTGATGGATGGTGGATGATATCCATAAAGTGCCATAAATGGGGTCATTTTTGCTGCAGTATGGAAGGAAGTGTTATACCACCATTAAGCGAGAGGTAACCACTTGACCCATTGTGTTTGTTTATCAGATACAAAACAACGAAGATATCCTTCCAAACATTTATTTACTATCTCAGTTTGACCATCAGTTTGAGGATGATAAGATGAGCTATGAGCTAATTGAGTACCCAAACAAGAAAATAACTCCGTCCAAAAATTTCCAGTAAAAATGGGATCTCTGTCACTCACAATAACCCTTGGGCTTCCATGTAGCTTTTGAATTCTGTCCATAAATGTAGTAGCAACTGTAATTGCTTTAAATGGATGAGATAATACACAAAAGTGTGCATACTTGGTAAGTCTATCAACTACCACCATGATGACACTCTTTCCTTCGGACTTAGGTAAACCTGTGATAAAATCCATTGAAATCTCCTCCCAGCGTTGACTTGGAATGGATAAAGGTTGTAGAAGTCCTGGGGTCTTAATTGTTTCCACTTTATTCTGCTGGCAAACCAAACATTCCGCCACAAAATTTTGAATATGAGATTTAAGGCCATCCCAAAAAAATTCTTTCTTCACCCTGTGGTAAGTTTTTAAAAATCCTGAGTGTCCTCCTAAAGGAGAAGTGTGCAATTCGAGAAGAATCTTTTGTTTTAGTTGGGAATTCTTGCAAAGATATAAGCGATCTTTGTACCATAAGGAATCATTTTTCCAACTAAATGTATCAGATGTACTAGGATCTTCTTGCAACTTTTGAATGAGTGTCCATACATCTTTGTCCTTCTTCCATTCATCTCTTGCTTCAGTTATCCAATCTGGTTGGATAATAGAAATGGCACAAAGCAATGCTTTCACCTCTTCATTCTTTCTTGAGAGTGCATCTGCAACAACATTAAGCTTTCCTTTTTTGTAGATTATTTCAAAGTCATAACCCAACATCTTTGTGACCCATTTTTGTTGTTCTTCCGACGATAGTCTTTGTTCCAAAAAGTGTTTAAGACTATCATGATCAGTTTTTACCTTGAAGTGTCTTCCCATTAAGTAAGTTCGCCATTTCTTTAGTGCATGCAGTATTGCTAACATTTCCTTCTCATAAATAGGTTTCTGTAAATACTTTCCTTTGATTGGATGACTTCCAAAAGCAATGGGTCTTCCTTCCTGCATTAAAACTGCACCAATTCCATTTCCTGAGGCATCACATTCCACAATAAAGGTTTTTGTGAAGTCTGGCGTAGCTAAGACCGGTGCTAGGCACATTGCCTCTTTAAGATGTTCAAAGGCCTTAGTTGCTTCACGAGTCCATGAAAATGCATCTTTCTTCAATAATGTTGTTAGAGGTGCTGCTATTCTCCCATAATTCTTAACAAACTTACGATAATACCCTGTTAACCCGAGAAATCCTCGCAACTGCTTTATGGTTGTGGGGACTTTCCATTCCTTAATGGCTTTAATTTTGTTAGGGTCTACCTTAACACCCTCGTGAGATACAATATGACCCAGATATTCCACCTCTTGTACTCAAAAGAAACATTTGGATGTTTTTGCATATAATTGTTTCTCCTCCAATAGTTTGAGCACCCTGTCAACATGTTGAACATGATCCTTCCAAGACCTGTTGTAGATTAGTATATCATCAAAAAATACTAGCACAAATTTTCTAAGGAAGGATCATGTTGAACATCAGTTTCACCTATTGCACAATTATGCTCACTAGAAGTTCCGACATCAAAATCATCTATTTCTGCAGATCTCCAACAAGTCTTGGACAATCATTCCAAGGTGTTTGAAACTCCCAAGACTCCCACCTATTCGTGATCATGATCATGCTATTCATTTGATTCCAGGAAGTGTTCCTCCAAACATCAGGCCTTATAGATATCCTTACTTCCAAAAGAGCGAAATTGAACGTATGATTGCAGAAATGTTAGAAGCGGGTATAATTCAACCTAGTCAAAGTTCTTTCTCTGCTCCTGTAGTATTGGTACACAAGAAGGATGGATCATGGCGAATGTGTTCGGATTATAGGGAGCTCAATAAGCTCACCATTAAAGATAAATTTCCCATTTCTGTGATTGATGAATTATTGGATGAATTACATGGAGCAATTTATTTTACCAAGTTGGATCTTCGTTCGGGATATCATCAAATTAGAATGAAGACTGAAGATATTCCAAAAACAGCATTTCGAACTCATGAGGGTCATTATGAATTTTTGGTCATGCCTTTTGGCCTTACCAATGCACCTTCTACATTTCAAGGGTTGATGAATTCCATTTTCAAACCCTTCCTTAGAAAATTTGTCCTAGTATTTTTTGATGATATACTAATCTACAATAGGTCTTGGAAGGATCATGTTGAACATGTTGACAGGGTGCTCAAACTATTGCAGGAGAAACAATTATATGCAAAAACATCCAAATGTTTCTTTGGAGTACAAGAGGTGGAATATCTGGGTCATATTGTATCTCATGACGGTGTTAAGGTAGACCCTAACAAAATTAAAGCCATTAAGGAATGGAAAGTCCCCACAACCATAAAGCAGTTGCGAGGATTTCTTGGGTTAACAGGGTATTATTGTAATTTTGTTAAGAATTATGGGAAAATAGCGACACCTCTAACAACATTATTGAAGAAAGATGCATTTTCATGGACTCCTGAAGCAACTAAGGCCTTTGAACATCTTAAAGAGGCAATGTGCCTAGCACCGGTCTTAGCTACGCCAGACTTCACAAAAACCTTATTGTGGAATGTGATGCCTCAGGAAATGGAGATCGTGTGGTTTAATGCGGGGAAGGAGAAGACCCATTGCCTCGAAGAACCTGATAGGTTGAATTATACCCGCCACTAACATTTCTGCAATCATACGTTCAATTTCGCTCTTTTGGAAGTAAGGATATCTATAAGGCCTGATGTTTGGAGGAACACTTCCTGGAATCAAATGAATAGCACGATCATGATCACGAATAGGTGGGAGTCCTTTGGGAGTTTCAAACACCTTGGAATGATTGTCCAAGACTTGTTGGAGATCTGCAGAAATAGATGATTTTGATGTCGGAACTTCTGGTGAGCATAATTGTGCAATTACGCCTCGTTGTTCTTTCTTTATCCTTATTAGTATGGCCCCTTATTGTTATTATTGTAGCCCCCTCTAACCCCAATATTGTTATTATTGTGCCCTTACATTGTTATTGTTAGGTCGGCTAGGATTACATTGTGGCCCATGGACTCCTATATATAGAAAGGAGGTTTTGTCATTTGTATCATCCAATAATTGTTCATTCATGTAATGTATTGGAGGTTTCCCCCTTGAAGTGGCTTATTTCTAAGGTGTTGATATCTCTTTTCTTCTATTTTTGGAGCTGGTTTCACAACATTTGGTATCAAGCTTATTATCAGCCGGCTTCCCTTCAATACCCCGTAATTCGACTTCCTTTCCTTCTGAAAAAAATTTCAAGAAAGTTCTTGAAAATTAAAAGCTACCGTCCCCAAAGATTGTAACCATTGTACTCCTAGTACAACGTCAGCACCTCCCATAGGAATGGAAAGCATTGGACTAGTCAATACATATTCCCCCATGGTTAGCTTGGTATTATGGCATTTCCCAGAGCAATTTATAGTTCCTCCATTTGCAACCATCACTTGACATTCTGGTGCTGGGTATGGGAAACAATTTAATTCCTTGGCTACCTTACAATGAATAAAATTATGGGTGCTACCTGAATCAATCAACACTATTACCTTTCTCTTCTTGATTTGTCCTTTTATCTTGAGAGTTTGAGGAGTGGTAATTCCTGCCAGTGCATTACACGATATGGTTGGATTCATTTCTTCCTCTTATGGGGCTGGTTCCTGGTGTATATCCTCTTCTTGTTCATTTTCTTCTTCCTCTTCACAATCTATGTAAAATAATTTCTTCTCAGCACACTTATGACCTTTAGTGTATTTTCTATCACAACTGTAGCAAAGCCCTTTTGCTCCTTTTTCTTCCAATTTTTGTGGTGTCAACCTTGTAGGTTGTGGAAATCTAGGTGTAGCAACACTTCCTTCTTTATAAAATTGAGTGGTAGGCTTCCTTGTCGCCATAATTTTACATTCAAATTTTCTTGCCAACCTGAATGCCTTCTCCAATGAATCAGGTTCCAAAACACGAAATTCATGTTGGATGTTATCCTTTAAAATGCCTATGAATAGATCAATCTTGTGTTCCTCTCGAATATCAGTTACCCTTATATTCAATTTTTGGAAGTCCTCAATGTGCTGCCCCACTAAACCCTTTTGTTTGAGATTTATCAATTGGCTAAAGAAGGTGTTGCTCTTTGTATCCTCATAATGTGCTATCATTTCCTCCGTAAAAAATTGACCAAGTGACAATTTTTTTACGGGAGCAAAGCCATCGATACCATACAAATGTATTTTGTTCTAAATGTAAAGTTGCAATGCGTACTTTTTGTGTGTTTTGCACATTATGGAGATCAAAATATTGCTCCATCTGTAGTATCCATGTTACAGGATCCTTCCCATCAAACTTCCTCATATCCATTTTTGGAATATGGTGGTTCTTCCCGCCAACATTAGATTTTATGAAATCGTGATTAACATTTATTTTGTTCTCATCATGAGGTACTTCTACTATCTTTTCACCATTAGGAAACATTTCTTGTATCAACTTTGTCAAACCTTCGATGTCTGCTTTTACATCATTCTTCATGTTTTTCATGTTGTCTTTCATGTCATCCATCTTAGGTTCCATTCCAGCTTCCATGTCTTTCTTCAAAACTTCCATTTCATTTTTTGTTGAGAGTGAAATTTGTTGCACTTGCTCTTGTAATTTTGATAGATCATGTTGCAATTATTCATCTTCATGAGTCATAGTAGACCCTTCTGAAGGCTTAATGGGTGTTGAATTATTTTTATGAGGCATATTTTAAAACCCAATACTGATATATATTCTACAATATGCCCTTGGAATCAATTCAAATTGATTCTTCAAACAAGACTTATGCAATTCGGAAAAAAATACACACCTTTTTCTTGCTTTTGAGGAGCTCGATATTGAAATTGAATTATCTCTATGATTGAAGCACGTCAATATCTAAATTTCGAGACCAATGTATCCATCTTAATTATATTTCAAATGCCACAGGTATGACCTGATTTGGATTCTCCAAGACAAATCTGTGTCCAATCTCCCACAATGACCTAATTATGGACTGGTTCAGTAGAGTGAACTTGTACGACTTGCCACGTGTCACTGTTTAATCCTTTGTCTCTGAAATTGATAGCCAAGAAACTAAAGTCTATGTACTTACGACCACTTTTTATGGCACTCCAATGCGATGCCCAGAGAGAGAGTTATTGAACTTTTCCCACAATCACCTCTTTGAGATGAAATTCAAGAGCCTAAAAAAGCACTACCTTCCACAGATCATATCTCCAAAAATATTGCGAACCAAGCTCTGAAATTTTTTGACAAATTTCCTCAAGATTTCAGCTTCGCACCATACAAATTTTAGATTATGAAACGTCGTAGAAAAAAATTTATAGCGCAAATTCCACGATGACCTGTTTAGGAGTCTAAAAAACGACCTAACTTCTGCAGATCATATCTCCGAAAATATTGCGAACCAAGCTCTGAAATTTTTAGAAAAAATATTCCTCGGGATTTCGGCTTCGCACCCTAAAAATTTCAACACGGGAAACTTTGTAGAAAAAATTTATAGCGAAAATGTCACAATGGCCTAATTTGGGCTTACATTGAAACCCTAGGAAATCAAAGCACTGATACCAAATGTTGTGTAACCAGCTCCAAAAATAGAAGAAAAGAGATATGAAAACCTTATAAATAAGCCACTTCGAGGGGGAAACCTCCAATACATTACATAAATGAACAATTCTTGGATGATACAAATGAACAAAACCTCCTTCTATATATAGGAGTCCATGGGGCCACAATATAATCCTAATGGGGCCACAATGTAATCCTAGCTGACCTAACAATAATAATGTAAGGGCACAATAATAACAATATGGGGGTTACAGGGATACAATAATAACAATAAGGGGGGGGTACACATAATAAGGGGCTACACTATTAATATAGGGACCTAACAAAGAGAGGAAGAGGAGCTCTCAAAGCTTCTTTTTCAAACTATGCAGAGCATCAAGGGAGATATCAAGAAGATGAGAAGGGAGATGTGTAGATAATCTCCAAGGGAGTTTGAATCTAAAGAAAACTCTATATTTTTACATGATGATTGTGAGCATGCAGCCACACATTATGATCCACAATGCAGTCTTATGCCCATATTTACTATGAGAGATGGAAGAAGAATAAATACCAAAGAAAGAGACTCTTAGCGATTATCTGCAAGAATATGGATCTCAAACTAAGAGGTTCAAATATCACATCAAATTCCAAGATTTTTGCAATATCAAGGAGGAGAGGAGCACAAGGTCCAAGCAGAATGATGTGGGTAGATTCTTTCTATCTACTTTTGATGGTTCACCTAAATATTCATCCAGGGCTTGGGTGGAAGAGCTAGACACCTATTTGCAGCAACACCAAGTTTCAGAGAATGAAGCCATCAAAGTGGCAGCGCTGCATTTTGAAGGTAAGGCCTATGCTTGGTGGATATTTGAATATTTTTCATAAAAAAATGCAAATACATCTACTTATGCAAATTTCACTAGGAGAATAGTAGAAATGTTTGATGATAAACATTCTGAAACACCTTTGGTGGAGCTAAACAAACAAAACCTTTTCATGGGTTGGAAAGATATACAAATCCAACTCCACTTCTGAAAATTGTTGAAGAGGCTAACATCTTGCATAATAACTTGCTAAAGGCAAGATCTCTATCTCATACTCTTGCAAAAGAGGGCATTGAAGATCCCTTTTTCAAAAGAGGATCCTCTTATTGAAAAATTCCCATTCATATTGAAGAGGAAAAAAAGGTTGGAGGCAACAACGCTGTCATATCCAGAGCATGTCTACCACCTCATGCAGAGGAAGATGGAGCTATTGCTCCAACAAGAGGGATTGTTGTATGTTCACAAGGAGTTCCAAAGGATCTGATGTGTGGATATCAAGGCACAATCCATGAACAGCATGTGCCATTATTGATAGATTTTGAAATCTTGCAGATGAGAGGAGAAGGTAGGGAGGATGGCCAACATCATATGACTAGGATCACACACCCCTATCTATTTCAGAAGTTTGATGCACAGAAGAGGCAGAATGATTTGCGCAGTAAGGACAGGGACAAATTTTTCCATTCATATATGCAGTCTACTCTTGATATTGATGTCTCATTGCATGGAGGCATTCCACTGGGGAGACCACCAGATCAGGAGATGATGAGAGATGCTTCACATTTGGTTGCACCACTCATTGATTCTAGAGGGGTGAGGACCTTGGTAAGACTTGACACAGCGCAGAGAGTCTGGGATAGACTTAAGGAGGATGGATACACTCTTCCATCTTCAGCATTACCCACTCTCACTACATATTCTGCGCTGACAAAAGTTGTTGCTATTGTCGCTCCTAGAGACAGCCTAGAGTTTCCATAGACTAGTGTCTAGGACATCTTATCATAGAAAGGAGCACATAATATAACTTGGGTGTCAATCCAAAAGGCTCTCCTGCTATCTCTTGTAAAACAAGGAAAATGATTTTAAATGGGACCAAACTCTCTCAGAAGCTGATACAGAGATGAGAATAATGTAGGAACAGCATGCAAAACTCCAGCATAAAGGAACAGACAATTCAGAGACAACTTACTGTAAAGAGGGCCAATTCAGAAATACCTCACAGACATAAATTATCAGAAGGTGCATGTGGTGAAAGAAATATCAAGGAGATATTAGTTAACCTTGAGTTAATACCCAGATACACAACAGAACCACCTATGGGCTTATCAATCTAAGAATCCATACATGACAATGGCGTTTTAAAAGCACCCTCCCAAAGTAACTAATATAGCAGAACTATGGATGAAAGGAACATGAAACAGTATATCATGCATGAGCCATATTTAAAGTGCTTGACTAATCCAAGCATGGGCATCAACTAGGATGAATCCATACCTAAAATCAGTGAGCCACTCGCATTCCAAAACATGATACAAGAAGAATAGATGAAATGATATGTTATATTAAACTAACACATACGAGAGAAAGTTACAGACTATGAAATACCAAAGACCAGAATCCTCTTCAACAGATATAACTCCTCCTCACTGAGACCCTATGGGCTCTAAGCTTTCATACAGAAGTTTTACAAGATGTATACAATAAACCTTTCACTGCACAATTTTCTGATAAAAATCTGGAACCTTTACAATGTATTTTTTCCGGAGTTTTATAGGAGAAACCTCAAAACCCCTCAGTAAATGAGGTAGATGAAAACATTAAATTTGCCTAACTTGAACAAAATGGTGGAAAAGTGCCCACCCATACTGGTTGACGACGCTGTAGTACTGAATGTACTCTTTGGACGCTCCATGAAGTAAATGCTGCGGATGGAAATCTTTTCAAGAACAAGATATAGAGAATAAAATATGCGAACATTTTGTCCTTTATTGAAAAGAAGACCTGCTGCAACAAAACCTGGAGGCCACTTTCTAGTGCACTCGTACTTTCTGCCTCCTAAATCTTGAATCAGGATTAAAAATCTGCACAACTGGATAATAAAACCCTTGATCTTCCGTCGATTTTCTTTGCCGCAACATTTATATCACCTTCTGCGAAAATCTGTGTTTTAAATGGTTCTGGAGGGTTTGGTGGATTTTGAACCCTGTGTTAGAAAATTAAATATTACAGAGCAATGAAACACATAAAATATGCGGAAAATACAAGCACACAAAACACATAAAACCAGAGAGACACAGATATACGTGGTTCACACATTTTAGGCTACGTCCACCTCAAACAGCCAGTCCTTCCTTTCTATTATCCAGCAAAAATTGAAGAGACAAAACCTACAGCAGATCCGCTGTAATATCCTTTTTTCTCTCTCACAGTCTCCCTCTCTGTTTCTCGCTCTGAGAATACACACATAATACACAGCCGCAATACAATGCCCTCATAAAAGCGAGGGGTTGCCTTCTAGGGCAAAAAAACCCTAATCTAAACATAACTTCTACCGTCAGATCATTTGCCTAATGAACGGCCCAGATTGACTAGAAATTACTATACTTTTACAAGGCAATTTTACATCTGTTTTTAGCTTAGAGGCATTGCCAGGACCCCGCCGAGGGAGGGCTCGGCGTTAAGCCCCCTTGGACCCCATGGCAGCGATTAAATTTGACGTGCGCGCCCTTTTAAATCTGAGGGTCAATATTTTGTCGATACAAGTAAACAAGATCATCTGAGCTCCACACCCAACAATTTCCCACTTGGAGAATGATTTGTGGCAACTCCATTGCTGCTTCATTTGCTATACAATGACTCCTCTTTGGACCTGGCTGTTTCTCATCTTCATCATCATACTTGAAGACCAATTGAAACTGAGCATATTCTAAGTTTCTTCTTGGTTACAACTTTTGTTAGAATATCTGTAGGATTCTGGGTAGTGTGTATCTTTTCCAGCTTCAACTATCCATATTCCAACATTGACCATATGAAATGGTACTTGAGCTGTATGTGTTTATTCCTGGAATGAAATGTTGATTTATTTGCAAGATGAATGGCACTTTGGATATCACTCTATAACGTGCCCATATCATGCTTCTTACCCAATTCATCCATAAACCTTTGTAACCAAGTCATTTCTTTACTAGCCTGTGGCTTGAAACATACTACCTTGTTGTTGAAAGTGCAACAATACTTTGGATTTTTGAAACCCAACTAACAGTTGTTCCACCTACAGTAAATACATATCTTGTAGTGCTCCTCCAGTTATCTCTGTCACCTGCCATATCTACGTCAACATAACCCTGTAGAGAAATGTTTGAACCACCAAAGCATAATGCTTGTTTTGTGGTACCTCTCAACTATCTAAGAATCCATTTTATTGCCATCCAATGTTCTTTTCCTGGATTGTTCATGTACCTGCTTACAACTCCCATTGCATGTGCAATATCAGGCCTTGTGCAGACCATTGCATACATTAATCTTCCAACTGCTGATGCATATGGAACTTTAGACATATAATCAATTTCTTCTTGCGTCTTGGGGCACATCTCCTTACTAAGTTTGAAATGGCTATCAAAAGGTGTACTTTGCATTCTGCATATTAAATATTTTTAATACCTTTTGTATGTACTCATTCTGAGACAGTGTTAATTTGTGATTTTTCCTATCTCTAGTTATTCTCCTACCAAGGATTTGTTTTACAGCTCCCAAATCCTTCATTGCAAATGAATTTTCCAATTTTATTTTGAGCACATTTATTTTCTTCATGTTAGACCCTACAACAAGCATGTCATCTACATACAATAATAGTATAATATTGTTGCCATCATTTTTTCCTTTTCGAGATAAACACAATGATACGGAGTGACATCTAGTATAACCTTGTTGGACATAAGCTTTGTCCAGAATTTTGAATACCCTTCCTTGGGGGCTGTTTTAAGCCATACAAGCTCTTCTTTAACACTGCACACCAATTTTTCTTTCCCTTTTACCTCATATCCTTAGTTTCTTTGCATGTATATCTCTTCCTCCAAATCTCCATGGAGAAATGTTGTCTTTACATCTATTTGTTCAAGACGTAAATCTTCCTTGCTACAAGACTTAAACACGATTCGATTGAATTCATCTTAACAACGGGAAAATATTTCATCAAAATCAATACCTTTCTTTTGTACGAACCCCTTCACCACTGCACAGTCTAGCTTTGTATTACTGTTTTCCTCCATCTTCTTCCTTCGACACAGCAAACCCATTTATTCTGCAATGTAGTTTTACCTGCAGGAAACCTGACTAAGTCCCAAGTCTGGTTATGCATTAAGGAGTCCATCTCTTCTTCCATGGCTAGCTCCCACTTCTTCCTACTTTCAACCTGCATTGCTTTTTCATAACATTCAGGTTCACCAGAATCAGTCAAAAATAAATAATATAATGAAGTAGAGTATCGTTCAGGGGGTATATTTATCCTCGTAGATCTTCTAACACCACTTTCACGTGTTTGAGGTGCCTGTTGCTGTTGTGGTGGTTGCTACTGCTATGGTTGTTGATTATTATTATTTTAAAGCACCTTTAATTTTTCAGTTATCTCATCAAGAACCGTGTATTCCTTGCTTTCTTTTTCCTGTTTCTTTTCCTGCAGCTTATTCTTATACAAGACATTTTCATTGAATATTACGTCTCTGGTTCTAATGATTTTGTGATTTTCATAATCATATAAGCAATAACCAAAATCATTAACACCATATCCAATAAAGGTACATTTCTTTGATTTTGCCTCAAGCTTTGTTCTATTTTATTTATTAATATGGACAAAGGCCTCACAACCAAAAGGCTTTAAAAAGAGTAGTTTACCTTTTTACCTGTCCATGATTCCTCTGGAATACCACCATCCAAGGAACTTGAAGGTCCTGTTTATTAGATATGAACCTGCGTGTCTACAAGCTTATCTGCACACCAACGTAAAGAAAGAAATCCACACGTACGATCTCATGTCATTACCTTGCATGCTCCATGATTGTTCTGTTCATCATTTCTGACACACCATTTTCTTGTGGTGTTCTTGGAGCTATATTCTCTTTGCGAATTCGATGCTATGAACAGTACCTATTGAACTCTTTGCTGCAATATTCACCTCCATTATCTGATCTGAGACACTTTAACTTCTTTCCTGTCTCAATCTCAACCAAAGCATTCCATTTCTTGAAAGTATCAAATACATCAGATTTATTCTGAATACAGTAAATCCAATTCTTTCTAGTTGCATCATCAATAAAAGTAACATAATAACGAGAGCCACTGAGAGATGATACCTAAGTAGGTCCTCATACGTCTGTATGCACAAGCTCTAATTTTTCACTCTTCTTTTCTTTCCCAACTCTAAGAAATCTGACTCTCTTCTGTTTTCCATAAATGCAATTCTCATAGAAATCCAAATCAATATTCTTCAAACCCAACAATAAATTCCTTGAGTGAATAATCTTCATCTCCTTCTCACTCATGTGTCCGAGCCTATGATGCCATAATGCTGCATCTGCTCATTTGGAAGTTTAAGCATTAACGAGTTAGAAATACCATTGCATAAATACAATGTACCAACCTTTCACCCTTTGCTATTACCGGGGCTCCTTTGGTGACCTTCCAAGTTTTATCTTGTGGTGTCACACAACCTTCACCGCCTAAACTTGTTGAAATCATATTTTCTTCAGATGCGGAACATGCCTTACCTCATTTAATAGCCATTGGTTTCCATTTTTTTTTTTACAAGAACCTTACCCATTCAAAAAATTTTGCAGGGTTTATCATCACCCAAACGGACTTGTCCAAAATCTCCTTGAACATAGTCATGAAAATATTTCTTATCAGATGTGCCATGGAATGAGGCCCCTAAATCTACAACCCAGGAATCAGTAACATTTTCGAAAGAAATAATCAAAGCATCTTGTAACACATCACTTGTCACATTTTCTTCATGATTGTTTTCCTGTTGTGCATCTCCTTCTTTTCCCTTCCAAGATCTACAGTCTTTCTTTAGGAGTCCTTTCTTTCCGCATTTCTAGCACACTATCCCCAATCTAGACTTGGATCTTCCTTTCCTTAATTCTTGCTATATCGAGCTCTTTCCTCTTTCCATTCTTCTTCCTAGACTCTGCACTCAAAGCATTGCACGATGTCTCATCGGAGATTTTCCGTCGCATTTCCTCGCTAAGGATAGCACTGACAACATCATCAAACTTTAAGGTACTAGTTCTAGAGACAGAGTTACTAATGGCCATTACTAAACCATTCCAACATTTTGTCAATGAGCACAAGAATAACAGAGCTCTAACTTCATCATCAAAGTTTACCCCTACGAACAGCGATAATGCTTGTATTAAATTCATTTAAGTAGTGTGATCCACCTTAGACATCTTCATATTAAATAGTTGTTTCATAAGAAATACCTTGTTTGAGGCCGAGGGTGATTCCGCCCCATGAGCCCCCGAGCGATTAAATTTTGGGCGGCGTTGCCGCCCCTTTTAAGGTACAGGGGTCCAATGCTGTGATACAAAGTAAACAAGATAATCAGGCTCCACACCCAACACCCTGTTGATTTAATGAGAGCTGTGTCGTAACAGCTTTCTAGATCTTTCCTCATAAATTTGGCCGCTGAGAAATGGTCCTTTAAAGCGGCCTCGTCTTCTGTGTTGGGGACCGTGAATTATGATAGTTCTCCATCGCTATAGACCTACAAAAGCCCACAAACCTGTTAAGAAAATAATGCACGGGGATGCAGACATAGTAGGGATAATGGTGAGACAACGCGACATGATGGATAGGTCGAAAGATGCAGAGCGATGATGGGAAATGTTGCGTTATAGTGGAAGACGACCATGTCTAAAGCTGGCGAACTGTGGTGAGTTCTAAACATAATACGTGGACACATGACCTTAAGAAAAAACATATAGGCGGACATATGATTATATGACAAGAATGCGTGGAATGGTGATGTGGACGTTATGGGGTGGGACCCAATTAGAAAATTGCAATCGCAAAGCGGAGATGGGAGTAAGGTTGAATGACACAGCATAAAACTTCCGATGCGATTGGGGAAGCAGTAATATGGGAAACCTTTGAAAAATGAAAACATAACGAAATTCGGGCTAACAAAGGGAAAACCCTTTATTTTGTGAATGGGCAGAAGAGTTGAGTGGTGGGGCCCAAGGGTCAATCGCAATCGGAGATCGGGGTCAAAGATTAATCGCAATCGCAATAGGGAATGTGCGATGCGATCAGAGTGATGTGATTAATCGCGTCGGAGTTATTTGCAATGCAAGTGATCGGGGGGGAAGGAATTGAGTATTCAGACCAGTTTGCCCACTAAAACTTTGACAAAGGGTTAATTGTGATCAACATCGGCTCCATTTGGGGACGGCACGTTCATCCCTGGACGTGTCGAGAACTCCACAGACCTTCAGATACTCTTCTATATGGCTCTTCTATTTATCTCCTCTGCATTTTACTTCGTAATTCATCAGCACACCCACCTGGATCAAGCCAAAACTGAAACAAAACTTATATTCAATATGGTACATCAGGCTTGCTCTGCCTGAATCAGAATTGGAAGTATGGCTTGAGAAATTGGCCATTTACATGGGCGTCAAGCAAGTCACCCTGCAAATTCTCCAGCTTGAAAGTATTATTACCCCCCTGTTCCACAATTTTGAAGGGGCCAAACCAAAGTGGATCGAATTTACCATGTTTTCCTTTTTCAGCCCTTCGGATATCCCACCTAAGCACCAGATCACCAATCTGCAACTTTCTGTCTTTAGCATGCTGATCAAAAATGTTTTTCATTTTCTCCTGATACTCAATTAGCCTTTGACTCACTTGATTCCGTGTTTCTTCTAATTCCACTAGCTGGTTTATCCTTCTGATCATATCGTCAGGTTCCTCCTGGCTTTCTTGCATGAAACATGCCACTAGTAAAGCTAGTTGCATAGGAAACACTGCTGCTAATCCATACACAAACTCATATGGAGATTTCCCAGTTGCTCTTTTGCTGGTGATTCTATTAGCCCATAGAGAAAATTTCAATTGGGAATCCCAATTCTTCTGATTTTCATTTATAGTTTTCTTCAAGGCCCTCACCAAAGTTTTATTAGAAGAATCTGCCAAACCATTTCCCTGTGGATAATAGGTTGTGGAATGATTAAGTGCAATATTATACTGTTGACAGAAATTCACAAATTTTGCAGATTTGAAGGCCTGTGCGTTATCAGTGACTATTCTAGCAGGGCAGCCAAATCTGGAAATGATGTTTTCTTCCATGAACTTTATGATGACAGTGTCAGTAGCATTCCTTGCAGGTATGGCTTCCACCCATTTTGTAAAGTAATCTGTGGCTATCAATATCCATTTATGTTGTCCACTTGATGGGGGATGTATCTCTCCTATAAAATATAATCCCTATTGATGAAATGGTTCATTTACATGAACAGGAATCAAAGGTAGAGCTGCTAGATTCTGTCTTTCCGCAAATTTTTGGCATTTGTCACATGCTCTGACCCAGGCAAAAACATCTCCAAATAATTTTGGCTAGTAGAAACCGGCCTTCAAGATTTTATGAGCCGTAGCCCTCCAGCTATAGTGCCCGCCATAGATTCCTTCATGGAATTCAGCCATTATGCCTTCTATTTCGTCTTCTGTGAGGCATAGGAGTAGGATACCTGAAGGATCCCTCCAATATAGCTGGCCATTAGCAACTATATACTTCTGTGATTTCAATCGTAATGTTCTGTATTTTTCTTTATCGCAACTTGGGGGACAACTGAGTGTCAAAAGATATTCAACTATTTCTTTGTACCATGGACTGGTGAGATATTTTATATGAACTTTCTGAGTAGCGCCCTTCACTCCTTGTTGCTCTTTTTCATTTTCAGACTCTCCACTAGCTATCATAGACAGGTTTATGCCCAGAGCCTGATAATTGGATTCAGACGAAATTTTAGCTAGCCCCAGCCCTTTGACCAACTTGGTAGGACGGATATCCAAATCATATTCCTGTATTTTAGCTATCCACCTTCCTCTTTTACCTTCACTGTCACCCTGAACAAGGATATATTTTACAGCAGCAGTGGGCACAAAAGCAGTGATGTGAGACTGCAAAATGTACATGCGAAAAGCTTTGAGGGATTTTACTAGAGCATATGCTTGCTTTTCTAATATATTATATTTCAACTCTGCATCATGGAGCACCTGACTGTAGAAAGCAATAGGCTACTCATATCCATCTTCATTTTTCTGCAACAAAACTCCGGCTACTGCATGAGGTGAGGCAAATGAAAAGATCATAAAAGGTTTTGTATAATCTGGCCCAGCTAGTACAGGAGCTTCAGCAAAAGCATGATTTATCCTGGTAAAATCTTCTCGTGACTCCTGTGACCATTTAACTTCATTCCCTTTTTTCAACATTTCAGTTATGTGCCTAACTATCACAGCATAGTTAGGAATAAACCTTCTCAAAAAATTGATTCGGCCTAGAAACACCTTCACTTCTTTCTTATTTCGGGGGAGAGCAATACTATTTATAACCTCGACCCTCTTAGGATCTATCTTTACCCCTTCTCTAGTCACAATGTGTCCTAAAGTTTTTCCCTCTTCTAATGCAAATAAAGACTTTTGAGGATTAAGGGAAAGACCATACCTTCTGCATTTTTCAAAAGTTCTGCGCAGATGCTCAACATGCTCAGTATCATCTTTTGAAAACACCGTGATATCATCAAGGTAAACTACCAAAAATTTATCCTGCTCCCCAACGAAAGTAATGTCCATGTCCCTTTGGAAAGTGGCCCCTGCGTTAATCAAGCCGAAAGGCATCCTGGCATACATGAATGTACCCCATGGTGTGGTGAATGTAGTTTTCTTCTGATCCTCTGGAAGTACATCCACCTTGTTGTAACCGTAAAAACCATCCATCATTGACATTCTAGAGGCTCCAACCACTTTCTGCAAAATGTGGTCCATCTTGGGCAGGCGCTTCCTTCTGAGAAGGCTCTTCTTCTTGATCTTGAGTTCGAGTCCTCTTCCTTGAAGATCTGAGATCATATTTTCTATTGAATTGTGCTAGCATGAAGTCCTCAAATTGTTTGCAACAATGATCAACTTCTGCTTCTTCTGCGTCTTTGGTCGTTTCGTTTTCTTGCCATGCACACTCAACTGCATCATTTCTTTGCGAAGGGCATTCTTCTCCATCACTATTCGAAAAGGCAAAATTTGAATCTTCCAATCCATAGGCAGTGTCTTCAGTGGAGTGATCTACTGGACCTTCCAGGTACAATGGGTGTGGTACCTGATCATGCTGCTCCTTTTCTTCTCTTGGCAATATTTGCAGGGGTGGTTTCCTATATTGAGGATTGTAGCATCTATTCAGAACATTCTGAAAATTTTTAGGGGCTGGATTCTTAGCTTCCAATTCTAGCTTAACTATCTTTTTGATCATTTTTCTTATTTCCTCCATCTTGTCAGGGTCTCTGTCCTGATTTGACGTAGATACTTCCCCTTTGCCTCTTCTTCTAGCATCATGTTCGGATTTTCCCTTTAATTTTCCAGTGGTTGCAAAATTTGCTTCCAACTCTAGAGCATCTGTCTGAGCATCATCCAGGGTGACAGGCATTCTTTCCCGCAGAGAGAAACCAAATTCTGAGTCAAAGGCTGATACAAAAACAACTTTAGCAGCGGTTTGGTAAGGTTTCATATCAGCAGGAAGGTTCAGATACAACTTATTAAATCTTTTAATAAAATTTGACACCCCTTCATTATGTTTCTTCTTTAGTGTATTGAATTCAATAAGACACTATCCATGATCTTTCTTTTCCCCCCATTTTCTGAGAAAAGTGTTTTCCATTTCATCCCAATTGCTTATGAGCGGTTTCCTAATGTCTTGAACCATTTTATGGCTTCACCATCCAGAGATTGGACGAATAATCTTAAGACCACATCCAAATGTTCTACATTAAATTTTTCTGCAAAAGAGCAGAAAGTCTCAAGATGTTTCTGCGCATCGATCTCATTCTCACCATTAAATCTAGGTAAGATTTTCAAATAATCCTGAGGCATATCATTCAACACTTGGGGTAGTGCCAGGGGGGCGTATTTATTTAACAAAAAATTTGGAACATTAGCCATTGGAGGAGGAGGAGGTTGTGCAACAGTTTGATGTACAAATGGAGGAAGAGGAGGAGGTGGAAGCGGAGTATGAATAATAATAGGAATATACTGTACAGCAGCTTGAGGTGTAGATGGGAATAGTTCACGATTAACAGCAGATACCTCGGTGACTTCTTTAACTTCCTCAGCCTCAGGAGAAGGGTGAAAGTTCTCTTTGCTTCTAGCACTTCCCCTCGGTGGGCTATCTAAGTAATATTCAGGATTTTCCTCAGTGGAGTCGGGATTTTCTACTGGAATTTCTTGAGAAGAAGAGGATGGATAATCTTCTATGGAAAACTCAGGGATTTCAGCACGAACTGATCTCTTTTCTCTCCAACTTCTTCTATGTATGATCTTCTCTGGGTCAGACACAGGTGTTTTTGGCTGAGACGTATCTGACCTCAGGTGTGGCTTACGAGGAGCCAGGACTACAAATAGATTTATCAAATAAACAAGTGTGGAGTCGCCAAGGTGAGAGATATACAACTCTTCAACTCTCTGTGCTCACCTAATTAGAGAGTGAATATGATTTGTTGAGGCCCAGGGATAATTATTTTCTTAACTTCGATCCCCGGCAACGGCGCTAGAAAGATGTTGTCGCTCCTAGAGATAGCCTAGAGTTGCCATAGACCAGTGCCTAGGACATCTTATCATAGCAAGGAGTACATAATATAACTTGGGTGTCAATCCAAAAGGCTCTCCTGCTATCTCTTGTAAAACAAGGAAAATGATTTTAAATGGGACCAAACTCTCTCAGAAGCTGATACAGAGATGAGAATAATGTAGGAACAGCATGCAAAACTCCAGCATAAAGGAACAGACAATTCAGAGACAACTTACTGTAAAGAGGGCTAATTCAGAACTTACCTCAAGACATAAATTATTAGAAGGTGCATGTGGTGAAAGAAATATCAAGGAGATATTAGTTAACCTTGAGTTGATACCCAGATACACAACAGAACCACCTATGGGCTTATCAATCTAAGAATCCATACATGACAATGGTGTTTTAAAAGCACCCTCCCAAAGTAACTAATATAGCAGAACTATGGATGAAAGGAACATGAAACAGTATATCATGCATGAGCCATATTTAAAGTGCTTGACTAATCCAAGCATGGGCATCAACTAGGATGAATCCATACCTAAAATCAGTGAGCCACTCGCATTCCAAAACATGATACAAGAAGAATAGATGAAATGATATGTTATATTAAACTAACACATACGAGAGAAAGTTACAGAATGTGAAATACCAAAGACCAGAATCCTCTTCAACAGATATAACTCCTCCTCACTGAGACCCTATGGGCTCTGAGCTTTCATACAGAAGTTTTACAAGATGTATACAATAAACCTTTCACTGCACAATTTTCTGATAAAAATCTGGAACCTTTACAATGTCTTTTTTCTGGAGTTTTATAGGAGAAACCTCAAAACCCCTCAGTAAATGAGGTAGATGAAAACATTAAATTTGCCTAATTTGAACAAAATGGCGGAAAAGTGCCTGCCCATACTACTTGACGGCGCTGTAGTGCTGAATGTACTCTGTGGCCGCTCCATGAAGTAAATGCTGCGGATGGAAATATTTTCGGGAACAAGATATAGAGAATAAAATATGCGAACATTCTGTCCTTTACTGAAAAGAAGACCTGTTGCAACAAAACCTGGAGGCCGCTTTCTAGTGCACTCGTACTTTCTGCCTCCTAAATCTTGAATCAGGATTAAAAATCTGCACAGTTGGATAATAAAACCCTTGATCTTTCGTCGATTTTCTTTGCCACAACATTTATATCACCTTCTACGAAAATCTGTGTTTTAAATGGTTCTGGAGGGTTTGGTGGATTTTGAACCCTGTTGATTTAATGAGAATTGTGTCGTAATAACTTTCCAGATCTTTCCTCATAAATTTGGCCGTTGAGCAATGGTCCTTTAAAGCGGCCTCGTCTTCTGTGTTGGGGGCCGTGAATTATGATAGTTCTCCATCGCTATAGACCTGCAAAAGCCCACAAACCTATTAAGAAAACAATGCACGAGGATGCAGACATAGTAGGGATAATGGTGAGACAGCGCGACATGATGGATAGGTCGAAAGATGCAGAGCGATGATGGGAAATGCTGCGTTATAGTGGAAGACGACCATGTCTAAAGCTGGCGAACTGTGGTGAGTTCTAAACATAATACGTGGACACATGACCTTAAGACAAAACATATAGGCAGACATATGATTATATGACAAGAACGTGTGGAATAGTGATGTGGACGTTATGGGGTGGGACCCAATTCAAAATTTGCAATCGCAAAGCGGAGACGGGAGTAAGGTGGAATGACACAACATAAAACTTCCGATGCGATTGGGGAAGCAGTAATATGGGAAACCTTTGAAAAATGAAAACATAACGAAATTCGGGCTAACAAACGGAAAACCCTTTATTTTGTGAATGGGCAGAAGAGTTGAGTGGTGGGGCCCAAGGGTCAATCGCAATCGAAGATCGGGGTCAAAGATTAATCGCAATCGCAATAGGGAATGTGTGATGCGATCAAAGCGATGCGATTAATCGCGTCGGAGTTATTTGCGATGCAAGTGATCGGGGGGGAAGGACTTGAGTATTCAAACTAGTTTGCCCGCTAAAACTTTGACAGAGGGTTAATTGTGATCAACAGCTGCAGTGATGGAGGATGGCACCACCATGGTGCAAGGGGGATGCTCTATGGATTTGGAGAAACAGAGGGTACTTCCCTTAAGGGAGGAATCCTCCATATATTGGAGTAGATGGAGGCCACTCATGCTTACATTGGCCAAGATCAGGAGGTTCTTTTTGGATGGTAGCTTCTCATGGGAGGCCAACTTCCAAAGGCCACCACTTCTACTTGGGCATGAGTAGCTGCATGATGGGAATGGCAGCACTTTGGAGGATGACTTTGGCATGAGGGATGTCAAAGGAAAATACAGCAGCATTTGGGGAGCTTCACATTTCAGATCTTCAATGCTGTCTCTTAGGAGGATTGATCCATATTGGAGGTCTCATCTCTTGGTAGAGTACTCCAAGGATCTTGGTGCTTACATGATTCTTGATGGCTCGGAGGGAGATGATAGATACATGGTGGATGGAGAGGTCATCTATTCTTATGGCAGAGTCTTCTTGACTAGAGCTTCTGAGCTCAAGGAAAAGTTGTTACATGCAGCACATGTGGACTTTTTTTCCATGCACTTTGATGAATATAATTCCTTGATGGAGGATTTCACTTGGGAGGGCATCCAAGAGGATGTTTATCAGCATATGGAGAGATGCATAGCCCGCATGATGATGGATAGGTTATCGTAACTGCTTCCCTACTCATTGAGAGTGAGGGAGAACTTTCAGTTGAGTCATTTCAGCTCAATGACCAAGGTACATAGTAGAGGATGTACACTTATGTATTATGATTTTTATTCCTTTACTTTTTGTGAGCAGCATATTGTACCAAGGAGGATCTTTCCTTCTTGTATATTGTATTGTGATGTACTTGAGGCCATTTTCAGCATTGATGTTGGCCATTCTATTGGTGGATTTTGGGATATGCCACATGATTCTTGGTGTGCACCATTGGCACCAAATTTTACTTTTATGATCCTATCTTGTAGGATGATTGTGGCAGCAAACAAGTGGCTAAAAAGACACTCGTTATACTTTTTTTTGAGGTTGGTAGGAGATGCACTGCGCTGGTTCCACATGTGGAACTATGATCCACCTCCAGGTTGTCATATGGCAACTTGTTTTTATTTGTTTTTGCTTCCATATATTGATGATTCTCTTATTTTTATGAGAAGCTTTGTTGGGAGGATGGTACAAGAGTTGGAGGTGCTCATTGGGAGTATGATTATCCCTACTTCATATGTTGCATGTTTCAGGAGAAAAAATGGGCAAACCATGATTGCCACACTACATCTCTTGTCTTCATGTGGGAGGATTCATTTGGAGAAATTGAGTTCTTGGGGGGGGATTTCATGGATGTTTTGATTGATGGGGTAACTTGGGACATTCTTGGAGACCATAAAATTTCAGCCCAAGATCAGTAGCAGCCCCATACATATCATAAATGGAGAGAGAAACAACATGGGTGGAAAAATTTAATCTCTCCATATAGCCCGAATACATTGCATGAACAGGGGGTTGAGGACTTCTTTGATGAGCTACCTAGTTTGGCTCATTTCATTTGGATGATAGCATGGAGATGGGAGTCTCTCATTGGGAATGAGATCCCCTATGCTTGTCATCACTCCTACCTTGAGGAGGCCATTGGACAGCAAGAATGTTTCCACTTACACCTTCCACTTTCTCATGATGTGAGCCATTTGGTTTTGCATACTTGGGAGGAGCCATTGGGGAGCAGATTTATTGCAGATTATTTTGAGCAGTGGTGGGGACTATTAAGGAGGAGGCCACAAGAGGAGGAGGGGAGGAATTTTTCTCCACCTTTACATTTGCTTGAGGACAAGCAACATTTTGGAGGGGAGGATTGTAATATTCCTAAAATTTAGCTTTTAGCTAAATGGAATATTATAGATCATTTTGTCACTAGGTGGGTGAATAAGTGGGTAGGGAGACCCATAAATCTCCTTAGAAACAATAAAAAAAACTTCAAGTGTGAAAGGAGACCTTCTAAGAAGCTAAATAAAGCACCTTTGAGTGTGAACAGGGGTTGTATCATGTTGAACCAGTCAACTTTGACCAAGTCAACAATGTTGTTATGGAGGAGTGGATATTAAATGAGGAATAACGCAGTTTTGGAGGGAGATTGATCTCATGAAGGAAATGACCTAATTGAGTGGGGCTAAGGGTAAGGAAGCTCGTAATCTATATAAGGAAGAGGATGGTAGCCATATGGGGTCATGTTTTGGATTATTATTTTGTATGTGGTCTGTTTAGACTTCTTGCATTCTTCAGCTGTTTAGTTGAGATTGTTGTGTTATTTAGCACTGGGTGTTCTCGAGCTGGAATCCCACCTCTTTCCTTGAGATACCTCTTGGAAGAGAATTTCATTTCATTTTCACATTTAGTTTTTTAGGCCAAGCTACAACTTTCTTCATCAGCGTAGTTTCTGCAAGGTATTGTGCTATGTTGCAGGGTGTTGCAGTGGAGGGTTGAGAAACCCACTTTCTGAGCTATTTTATCATAGGAGGAAGGATTCCTTCTCTTGGGAGATCAGTTTGGAGGGATCTTGGACATATTTCAAATCTTTGGCACTAGGCCAATTATTTCCCATCATTTATAGCGCTATTCTAGCTGGGAATTGTGTTATTTTGGAGGGCAGCTTCAATGAGGGATCTTGTGGCTCCTTTGGAGTGTTTTCCTGTGATTGAAGGGTTAATCATTTCATTGGAAGAGGCCTTTAAGGGGATCTACATCAGATATACATTATTTCAGCCTTCTATGCTCATGTGCTTCAGTTGCAGTGAATCTTCAGCCCTAGGGCTTTAGATCCCATCTTATACAAGCTATATTTCTGAAAACCCTTTCTAGGTTCTTTGTAGGAGTTTGTATTAAGCCTAGATCTGTATTTGGGATATATTTTGAGGCATATAACAACCCTACATATTTTTTACATTCGTTTTCTATAGCAATTCATTTATAATTGTGTTGTAGTAGTCTTCCATCATTTTTTATTGCAGCAACAGTTCATATTCAGGAGTGATTGCTTATTGGAGGCTTGTTTCCTCATTGTATATGATTCATGCCTCACTATTTTGTATTGATTTTCTAATCTAATACATGATTTTATGTCTCCATATTGGTCTCCAATGTTAATGAGTTGATTTACATTGCTATTTCTAGTTTTGTGTTCATATATTGTTGCTTTCCCGTTTGGGAATATTACAATGGAGGACATGACTTGGAAGGGGATGGATGAAGGAGGGAATCAGGATATGGGGGGGGCGATTGATGGCTAAGGAGGATCCTCTTCATAGGATGCCATGGAAGAGAAAAGGTTGGGAGAGGTAAAAGGAGGATCGAGAGATGAGATAAGGTTAAGAGGAGGTTAAAGGATTTGAAGAGAAGTTAAGGAAGGTTCCAAGTGAGAGTGAATGGGGGGGTTGACAGATTGAGAGGGTTGGTCGGCAGATGAGGCACCGGTGATCTTAGAGTTTGGCACTGTTTTTTTTTTATGACTTCCCATTGAGTTTCAGGGTGTATGTTTTCAACTTCAATAAATTTTTCACATCTATTAGTGAAATGACTGTATTCATGGCATACCTTACACTTGAAGGGGATTTATTCATAGTCTAGTGGTTGTATATGCATCCAGTTGTCCACTTTTAGCTTGATCACCTCCAGAATTCCTTTCCCCATATCAAACTCAACGTAGATTCTTACACAGGCTTGCATGTTGTCCTTCGACTCGCTTCTTTCAATAAAATTTCCTACAGCATTACCAATCGCTCTTACTGAATCATCTCCCCAACAGTGAAGGGCGAGGTGAGCAAGACGAACCCAAACAGGGACAACATTAGAAACATTGAGTTCTAGATCAAAATCTGCAGTCCATTTGTTTAGGTAAATCCCTTTGGTTTCCACGAAGTATGGGTCATTCCTGAATATGAAGTCTTTGTCCTCTTTGGATTCAAAATGGAACGTATAATATCCCCTGCCACAGAATCTGATAGAAATTTTCCCATTAATCTTGTCCATCCAGTTGCGCTCTACCCATTTCTGGACAGTCTTTGACGAGGGCCAGAGACCAGTAAATTGACCAACAAGGCCTTTCTCAGCAAGAGAGAGGGCAGTCATTCGAGGGATTCCAGGAGGAAGAGAAACTTCCTGAATCCCATCTAGTTTTTTAACGAACTTTGATATTGCATACCTTGATCGAGGTAGGTTCAGAGAGTTGATCAACGCCAAGAAGGCCAAGGCTTGATCAGGATGGGGAGCTGCCTCCAAGATTTCCTCTAGAGGGGCCATGCGGTTGCGGACAAGCAACAGATACTGCTGAAGTAGGGGAGTGAGGGATGGCAGTTGCGCCTACGCCTAGGTCAGTCTATCATAATTTATTTTCCTTCTTAGCTTGCTTGAGGGACATTTGATTATATGGTTGTAGCCGTAAAAATACCCAGTCGCCTACATCAAAAATTATTTCACTCGATGTTGATATGCCTGTTCTTTCATTCAATTATGCGCAAGAGTGATTTTATCCTTTAAGAGTTGGAGAACTTGTTTTTGATGCTCAATGTGATCTTCCACTGCTTGAACCTTAGAATTTTATCTTAAGGATGATGTGATGGATGGTGGATGATATCCATAAAGTGCCATAAATGGGTCATTTTTGCTGCAGTATGGAAGGAGTGTTAAACCACCATTCATCCGCAAAGGTAACCACTTGACCCATTGTGTTTATTTATCAGATACAAAGAAACAAATACATTTTTCCAAATAATTTTTCACTATCTCATTTTTTCCATTAGAATGAGGATGATAAGATGAGCTACTCCTTATTAACAACCTACTCCTTGAGTCTTATTACAATGGGCCAAATATTTCCCCCTGGGATTTAAAACTAGGTGGAGGGGATAACATCCCATTGTACCAACCACTTAGATGCCCCATAAATTTTAAAGAATAATTTATCAATAAAATCTCATACTCTAGAACAGCACTAGTCGTATCATGTTCTTCACAATCAGATTCAAATAGAAGAGGTTATTTCCTTTGTATTAAACAAAGTGAGATCAATTACAATAGAGTACTAGATTCTAGTCGTTACAATGAGAGGGTTTATATTTATAGGCGGAGAACTAAAATCTCTTTGAATAATACTAAGAGGTTATTTCCTTTGTATTCAACAATTTGAGATCAATTACAAGAGAGTACTAGAGTCCATTCGTTACAATGAGACGGTTTATCTTTATAGGTGGAGACCTAAAGTCTCTTTGAATAAAATAGTATTATTCATGAAAAATCATAATTAATACAATAAATTAGTGGTGTGTATGCCACATGCACAACTATCTTGAACGGTCAAAGGAGGAGATTGAATTCCTCTTAGAGCATTATATTCCACTCAAAGGAAGCTGACACGTGCCAAAATAGAATAATTCATTGTTGAGTGGCATGTGTAAGAAAGAATGGGAAAATCCCATACGTGAAAAGTGTCCAAGAGCCAAATTTATCCATCCAATGGGGAGAGTACAAGTACCAAGTGTAATTTGTTGCCCTACATGTGCTAACCCTAGTACATTATCCAAGTCAAAGTGTTAGTCCAAGATGTGCCAACAACTAGCCAATGGTAAAGAGAGTCAATATTGGAGTTTACATATGTCCAATAGTGTAATCGTGATTCCATGTGTTCAAAAGAAGGTACAACATGTCCCTCATATCAAAAATAATAATGATAAATGATAAATTTTCCTTCACTTGTGTTCAAGGGAGTGTGCTCAAATCATATCCTAGTGATTGGTTACCACATGTGTTAGGGCATTATTGTAGAAGATATCATGTACCCTTATCACATAATAAAACATTAAATCATTCTTTTCATTCTCAATATATGTGCATGAATAATAAAACCTCAAAATAACCTTAGTATACATTATAATTAAGTAAATAAAGAGAAAATAATTTTCATGTTTACTAGGAGTCTCACACATTGACCCAACGTCACCATATTTTGTAATTATAACACAATATAAAGGTGATGGTGGTACTCAAATAATAAAAATAGGTAATGCAAAGTACACCCTAATAACCAATATAACACTATGTCATTATCCCACCATTAAGTACACTGGAATATGTAATCAGAACATCAAAAAGGAAAAAATTGATCCCTTTGCACACAACATATTTTTCCTTTGGAAATTATGAGATTTGTCATGATAATGTTGTGAAAGGTGTATAGTTCAAAAATATTTCCTTAGGAAATTCTAATAAATGATTTTGGTATATGTAATTATATGGACATTGGTATGAAAATTTCTCAAGAAAATGCTCATGCATCACACTAGTAACAAGATCAAACATATGTTATGGATCTTAATTTTTTTCCTACATGAACATCCCTTAAAATATCTAAGTGTTCAAAGAAGCTTATTTATGCATAATGAATTTGATTACATGAAAATTAAAACAATATTTAAAAAGACAATCATTGTTGGTTTATGCATTCTGCAATGCTAGGTAGGGACTTTTATCCACCACCATCCTCTTTGAAGCCAAGATAAGCTTGCCAATCATCAATAATGCCTCCACTAGCCCCTAACCATTCCTTCTTGACCTTGGGAATATTTGTCTATGGAATTTCTTAGTAGCTTTCCCATGACCTTCCAAAAACACAATTTCATTTTTTTGGTGGTGTGTTGGTTCTCCAAGATGTTATTCCTTACACCAAAAACACTTCTAAACATCAAGAAACTAATTTTTTTTTCCCACGTCTAGTCTCACTTCAGCCTTCCCCTCAACATTGTATCCAATCATGATTCTTGCTTCCATAGAAACTTTTGGAATACCCTTTTTCAATTGTTCTATTTTTGGCTACAGTTTTCCATTACAGTCCATCCACAAGCCAATGGGTAGAAAAAAGTGGCCAACGACAACCTGGTGCATTCCCTTCATATTTACTACACTCAAAACAAGTAATGGGATTATTCTTACATGTTTCCTTGCATAGTTATAATCAAGTTTTCAATGTGTCTAATGGCCATCCCCCTTTGACATCTATTATGGTTATTAGTCCCTAGACCCTTACAAGCTTCCAAACACCCTTTCTCCCATGACTGTAGTAATTTGAATGCATAATCCTTTGTTTAGAAGGTGGATAATATCCATTCTCGGGTCACTGAAGCATTACAATCCTCCCAAACTTATTAGAAATCACTCTAGGATATTCATCAGGTGTTGGTGCAATTTTATATTAGTGACCAAGTTTGGTTGTATGTAGACATAAGACATTTCAAAGGCCAAAGCCATCACAAGATCAATCATTTTTTCTACAACCCACAAACCATTTTGTAACATATCAATGAAAGTGCTTATTGCTTGTATTTTCCTTCTCAAATGGGATTTCATAATGTTATTAATGGCAATAATCTAAAACTATATGAGCCACCTCTTTTGAAAGACGAAATTAATGTATCTCTCCTAGAAAATAATATTACTAATTTTCAATCATCTTTTGAGGTATTTAATATGCCAAATTTACGTAAGCAAAAATATACTTCTTATCATATTTAACATCGAGGGTAGTTGTTCACTCATGCAATTTAGAATACATTTTCCTATCTTATTGAGAAAGTAGGAACACTTTCTGTTAAAACAACGAAGAACTTATGGCATGTAGGGCACTCCTCTCTAGGGAAGAATAATAAGATAATAGAATTAAATAAATGCACATTGTGCCTTAAGCCTCATGCAACGTTTGTTTAGTTATTAATTAAGTGCTTAAAGTTGACTATGTCAAATAAACTTAAATGAATTCTTTGAAAATCTTTATAAAGAAATCGATGGAATAATAAAAGATAAGAAATATGTGTGGCTCTTATTTATAGTTGAATTTCACTTTATGAAGTGCTTACTCTCCTTTATCATGTTATGTGCTTCATCAATATCAAATAAACATGTCAAATAACTCTTGAACAACGCAAAAAACCATGATGCAACAAGGAATATCCCCATTGTATGGGTTTACAATAACTATTTTGATATTCCAATTACAAGAGATAACTTCAATGAATTATAGATAAATATAAAATTAGGGTAGTAACCTCAGGAAAAAAATGATAATTATAAATGATTCTAACTGCAATTTGTTATAATATAAATAAAAGGAACATGTAAGAGGATAAGAAATGTCATATCTTCAGTTATTGACAATGGACAATAAGCTACAAAATCATAAAATTACAACAAAGAAAAATACGTTACAAGATCATAACAATTACAACAAAATAAACATGACCTATATTTATCAACATATATCATTTCTCTAGTAACCATTATGCCACAAAAGTATAACAAGTATTGATGTTTTAAATGTAGATGATTAGACCATTGTTTGGATAAACCTTTTGGTAGACTAATTTATATATAGTGTATTGTGAAAGTTATGGTCACATTATTGTTTCGAGAAATAACTCCCTAGAGGTTTGTTGGGTCTAAACCTCCATAGATCAGGGCATGCTATTCAAGAAAGACTCACACAACCACACTTGTACGCTAAAAACTAGATAACATCGATTGTAGAACTCACTCGTAGATCCTACGTTTGATGTAGATCCTGTGGGGTCCAAACCCCCAGCAACCCTTCTTCCTCTTCAAACTGAAAATCAAGAAGAAACCTGCACGGAAATCTAGTTGTACAGCATATATCTTTCCTAAATGTCAGTGTAATCCATGTGAAGCATCATATAAACAATAATAAATGTTTAATTAACAATCTTTGCACATATATAAATAGATATTAACACATGAATTTGGGAACAAGATGGTTCTTCTTCATTACGAACAGCATGTATAGTAATAGAAAGGTGGAGAGATCACCTAAATCCTTACACGATCTTCGAACAGACCGTCCTCCGGATTTGTCCTGCCCTTGCCTCGCTAAGATTCCTTCAAGACTTGTGCACACGAGATGACATATAAGATGATGAACATCTCCAGGAAACAAGGGTTTCCGATATAAATTTGAGAAGTGCAGGAGGCACGGGAAATCAGACTTGAATTGGGGCTCCAACAAAGTATAATGTTTATAATTCTCTCTCCCCCTTAGGCCATGCACATGAGGGGCTTTTATACTTCCTCAAAGTTGTTTCAATCGGTTGGAAACAGTTGGCCACGGGCTGGGGTGGTTGAATTACAGGAATAACCATCAACCAGCCTCGAAAATATGGAATTTTATATATTTTTTAATGATTTTAATGGCATACGCAGAAAAGTATCTCTGGACTTGCGTATACATGCAGAAAAGTCTGGGCATACCCGCATATGGGATTTTAAACACTGTTTTTTATGAACTTTTATTCAAGTCTATGTGAATGGGTGCCCAAGGCCAAAAAGACAATCATGAATCACATGAGGGTGAAAAATGATGCTATAACAGATGCCCCCTAATATATGAGGTCAGAAGGGGTACATGATGGCTGAAATGTATTATGTGCATAGAAAGAACTTTGCGAGGACAAGAGAGGACTTCACCAGATTTCAGCCTGCCAAAAACCCATGAAAGAAAAGAGAGAGTCAACTCATGTCTGAGGTGGGCATACCCATGCTCAGTCAAATATATGCATAGAGAAAGTACATAATAGATCCAGAATGTATACAAGTATAGCGGAACTGAAAGTACACAGTGAATCATATGAGCATGGCCCGGAAGTACAAGTTGGAATCAATGTCCAAGTATCACATATAGAAAGTTGATCAATGATGCTGAAAATAGATGTCTGATCACAAAAGTAACTGAATCTCCAAGTACCAAATCATAAGGGGTGGAACTCATGGTACAATTGCGCAACTCGGGAGCCAACATATAGGATGCTGTTGTACTGACACTGCAACATATAAGGGTGGACGGCATCACTGGCAGAAACTGAATGGACTGTCAAAAGTGAACCGAAATATGCTGATGCAACCCGAGGTCTTCACTGATCTCGATGGCACAATTCTACACAATGGGAATAAATGAGCTGAAGTCGACCATGTGAGAAATCGTTTGATTACCGGTCAATAACGTATACCATTAACAAATGCGAGACAACCCACCGATAATGAAAATGGGTGTCAAGGTGCCGCAGTACAATCTAACAAGTGCAAATGAATGAGTTGAAGTCGAACACTTGGAAGAATCTACCAATCAGGAGGCGATGATGAATCCCCACTGTCGATAGCGAAGATTCTACCACTGATGACTGCAAACCCTAAGGTACTGACAAAAATACTCTAGACCTTATTCCCAGAGCAATGAGTCGGAGTCGATAGGAAAAGATCTGCTAGAAGGAAGGCATTAAGGCATCCCACATCAATCCAGTGCGAGTGTAACCCGCAGGCCAAGATTTGGAAGGAATCGGATGAAGCAAAGTGACGGAACCAAACCAAAGTATGTTTCCGACATGCACAAAATGAAGCTAGCGCACGGAAGAAACCCTCTGAACCAACCAATAATGAAAGCTGACACAGAGGCGAGATATCCACCGATAGGGTCAAATGCAAATCAAGGTACTACACGAATCCCAAGTGTGATAATGTATGCTGACGGCGAACACAAGGAAAAACACTCAGTCAAAGACCCATAATGATGATCAAATGCTGAGCGCAAGGTCACCTATCAATGATGGAAATAGGGCCAAGGTGCGGCTCTAGGTTTGCTCTCAGAGCAATGTGTCGTAGTCGATAAGAGACAAACCCGCCAGCAAGAAGTCAATGGAAACCTTCTCAAACCAACATGAGCAGAAGACCAAAACATCTAATGTGATAGAACAGGATACTGACAGGACCGGGAAGGTTGACTGAATAATGAGTCAAGAGACACCGCAGAATGGCCGACTCTAGTTAAAATTCCCTTGAACAAAAGCACGACTCGTGATGACCATGGCAGTAAAAAATGACACTGTATAAGTCTATTTTGCAGGAGGCAAAAACAAACTCTCCATATGATTGGAAGAGATAACCAACTGGGGGAGGACTAACTAGTGAAACAAGGCAAAGATTGAACCTAGGTCAAAACTAAAACCATCCCAAATGAAGGAAATATATAACTGTATGTGCTTTGTTCAAGAGCGACAAACTGATACTGTACTACCATCAAATTATGAAGTAACATCCTGTTCCCGCTCTTTTTTGTTATATTTGATTTTTTTGTATTTTTCATATAATAAGCCTGAAAAAGAATAAAAGAATGCTATGGTACAATGGATGGAATGAGTATCAAGAAACAGATGCACTAGTTCCTGGGATAGGAACGATCCTATGCTCAATGCAAGGTGGTGGAAATTGGTCAGCGATACTCAAAGGAATGTTCCATCCATGGGTAAAAAGGGTGTCAAGTCGCGATAGCTAAGTGCATGCAATGGTTAACTTGTACAGACAGTTAAGGTCAAAAGATGGCTTAAACATCGAGTCCAAATGAAGCCGGCTAAAGGCCAAGATAAACAAGTAGCCAATATGCAATGCAGTAATACAACTCAATGACACCAGGGAGCCTCTAGGATAATAGCCAGAAAAATGATAGTGAAGAAGAAGAAGAATGAAGCTTCAACACATAAGTCATGGTAGGACTAAAGAGGACTCTCGAGCCTACATAAAAACGCAGCATGGGCAACAAATGCTAGTGAGGAGCTAACTAGGAAGCCCATGTAAAGGAAGGCTCTACCACCAAGTCATGATTAAATAATCGGCGAGTGAAATGGGTGAAATACTCATGAACTGATGGGATCGACCCTATGGCAAGTGATCAAAATGGAGGCTAGTATGCAAAATGCAACGGAAAATGGATTTCCTAACCTATATGCCAGTAAAGATCATATACCTGCCATGATGGGTCAGCAGTCATGGATCAAAAACTGGAAAATTCTCAAATTCATCAAAATGTACCTGAAAATATACCAATCTGGGCACTGACAAGCATCCGGGTTATACAGCTTAAGATAGATTGAAAAAATAAGCATAACAAATTTTTTGCAAAAATTTTCAGTTTTTGGGCATAAATACACATGTTACCTCATATTTGGTTCATTGTAACTTGTTGATTTGGGAAAAAGAGCTCTGGAGAAAAAGCCTCTTTCGTCAAAACAGGAGCAATCGACCGTCAAACTTCACCGAATCAGTCAGGTAAGGTATTAATCCATCATTGTCATCAATTTTGTCCATTAATAGGTTTAAAATTTTGAGATTTCACCGTAGAAATATTTGTTTGAAATTACGGGTTTGCGCATACGCGGGTTTGTATTGACCAAGCCGCGTATATACACGACTCTGTACAGGGTAAGTCACGTATGCGCAGCCCCAAGGGTTAGCTCAAGTGGTAGTGAGCTAATACGTGGGCCTCTCCGTTGAGGGAGGTCACGGGTTTGATCCTTGAGTCCTTTGGGGTCAGGCGCCGAAAGTCCGCCGAACGGTTTACCGCACTACCATCCAGAAATTCTGGGGAAGTACGTCCAGGTTTCCCGTGAGCTTTCCCCTCGTGAAAAAAAAAAAAAAGTCGCGTATGCGCAACCCAAAATGTAAAAAAGCGTTTCTAATGGACAAATTAATGAATTTTTTCAGGATGCCTATATCATGCAGGGAACGTGAGCACAGTGCCATAGATAATGAAGTGATGCAAGATCAAGCATCACTCAATATCCTCCGAAGTTGTGGATTGCTCAAATTTTTCAAAATGCCAAATATGAAGAGTAATGTCCGGTTACTTGAAATTCTTGTGAATTATTGGGAACTGGAGGAAGATTGTTTCATGATAGATCAAATGCCAATACACATAGAGGTAGAAGACATCTACTTCATCACTGGACTCTCCCGGAGGGGAGACCCAGTGGATTTGCACGACAAGCCTTTGGGAGGGCTTACTGTGGATGACTATGTCCACGTCTATTGTGTAGAGGGGTCCAAGAAAGTTGGGACTCAAATTGCTATAAGAGATTTAAGAGACTTGCACATGAAAATTCTCCTTTTTACCATTGGCAGGGTATTAGGATCAGCTTCCTTGCACCATGCATCCAGGACTCAAATGAGCATAGCTGTAGAATGCTTAACTCATTTATATGATTGGTGCACAGCTCTACTAATGAACACGAAGCAACAACTGACCTCTATCCGAAAAACTAAAATAAAGCATTTCGGGTATGGTACTATTCTAATGACATTCTTTTTTGAGAAGATTCCTAGGCTTCGACCCAAAGTGATCTCTTCCATCAATAGCCCAAGAGACCCAAGAATTGCCCAGTGGGCAAATCTGATGAAGAGATTGGGGGGAAGTGAAGTTCCCCGAACCACTTGAGATGACGAGTTCTTCCAATGGTGGGCGGAACAAATCATCGTAGTGGAGGACTACCCCTATGCTGGGATGGATTTCTGGGGTGATCCAGACCTCGTCCTTCCACCTGGCGCGGCATGGGGCGCCATTGGTAAGATACAAATTTTTTGATTATATAATTTTTATGATTTTTCAAGATATATGAAAAATGTGAAAACAAAATATGTTTTTGATTGGATTCAAAATGACTTACAATATTATGATGACCATGATACAAATATTGGACCAGTCCATCCTGAGGGCTACCCACGACATAAATGTCGCAGAGGTGAGGTGGATACAGCAGACTCATACAGGACCCTCCATGTTGTTCAGAGGAACTTGGAGGGTTTGACTCGCCAAGTACCTATGGCCGCAGTGCAAGACCTGCCTGAGGCTATCCAGAGACGGGTAGTGGGAGTACCACGTGACTGGGTGAGATTATTCCGCCGAGACGCTATTGCGATCGTGTTCTATAGGAACACGAATCTTGGGCAGGGACCACAGGAGTAGATAGATATGATTACCAGATGACTGTATATTTTTTGAACATGATCGGGCATAAGCCAAAATTTTGTAAGACTTTTTGGATCCAAATTTTGTATAGTTTTTTAACACTCTGATGATATATATACAGCGATTTATGATGTGATGTGACAAATGTATAAAAATGTATGATGTTTTTTATGATTAAATTTTAATGTATGGAATGATTAATATGCCAATCAATTGCTTGATTAGCTAATGAGTCTGCCATCCAATTGTCTGCTCGAGGAATATGAATGAATGTTAAAATTGAAATGATATTTGTAACAAATGTACCCTCAAAATCAACCGGAATAAAAATGGATCTTGAACTCGATAAGTATTGTTCAACTGCGACACCACCAGCTGGGAGTCCAAGAAAACTACCAACGAATCAACACCCAAAGATATTGCCTCTGAGAGTAGATAAATAACTGCAGTGTATTCTGCTATATTATTGGAAGCAGGACTAATGCAGACTCCTCTAGATACTAACAGCTGACCGGATGGATGATGAAGCACCCAAGCCGTGGAAGCCAAGTTCCGAGTGTGTCTACTAGCACCATCGGCGAAACCGTAATGACTCATGACAATTGACACAACCTACCAAAGCAGATCAAAAACATCACCATCACACCAAAGACCAAAAACCAGATATGTACAAAACAAAACTACTATGTACAAAAGCAAAATGCCAGGCCAAAGCCTAGGCATAATACTTCTTCAAATAAAGCACATTTCTGGGCTCCGCCAACTCATTTCCTTCAAAATCAACCAAGGTATATGCTCCTTTTTTAAGGACTTTTTTAACGATAAAGGGGCCATACCACATAGACTTAAACTTTCCTGCCCCCAGGGCATCCTTCTCTTGGGCATAAACCAAAATGAGGTCGCCTTCCGAGAAAACCCTAGGTTTGACCGCCTTATCGTACTGAACTTTAACTCGTTTTTTATGCACCTCATTCATCGTGGCATCATCCCGACGCTACTCATCAAGATGTTCCAAATGAAGGAGACGTTCTTCAAGACTAGAAGTGTCAGGAAAAAGTTCAACAGCTAACTTAAGAGAAGGAATCTCACATTCAATGGGAAATATGGATTCCAACCCGTAAACTAGCTGAAATGGAGTAAAGCCAGTTGCAGTTTTTACTGACGTCCGGTATGCCCAAAGTGCAGGATACAGCATGATAAGCCAGTTAGATCGAGCTTTATTAATTTTCCTTTGAAGAATAGTCTTCAAGGATTTGTTCATGGCTTCGACCTGCCCATTGGCCTGAGGATAATAAGGAGATGAATGCTCCTGCCGGAAACCTAATTTCAGAGCCAACTCAGCCATCATGTTGTTCTGAAAATGACTGCCATGATCAGTGACAATCTCTCTAGGAATACCAAAACGAGCGATAACCTAGTTGAAAAGAAAAAGAGTTGTTGTCTTACCATCATTCCCAAAAGTAGGCATAGCCTCAGCCCACTTCGTAAAGTAGTCTACTGCTACAATAATGTACTTGTGACCTTTGGCCGAAGGCGGGTTACAAGTAGTATAATCAATACCCCGCTTTGTAAAGGGACCGACAGTAATGACTGGAAAAGCGGAGTTGGATGAGCGTGGATTTTTCGAGTATAGACTTGACACTGATGACACTTTTTGACCGACTCAATACAATCTTTGAAAATCGAAGGCCAAAAGTATCTAGCACGCAAGATTTTTTGGGCTGTAGCAAGCCCAGATAAATGACCACCACAAGCTCCACTGTAGCAATCATTCAGCACAGCCTCAGCTTCTTCGAGAGTTAAGCAATGTCTTAGGATTGAATCAACCCCTCGATGGTATAAAGCATCACCGATAATCAAGTAATTTTTAGCCAAGTGATGCAACTTACGACGCTCATCTTTCGAAAAAGTAGAGGGAAACTTTGCAGTCTGAAGATACACTATGATATCTCCATACCAACGATCCTGTGCAGAGATGAGAAACAAATGTTCATTCGGAAAGGATTCATCATAAGCTATCTCTTCTCCACAGGGCAACTCAGAGATTAATTCCGCGAAAACCAATGATTTCTTGGACTTGGCAGACATAAACTCAAGATCAAATTCCTATAAAATCAAAATCCATCTACTATATTTGCCCCTAATCACTCGCCTACTGAGAAAAAACTGAAATGGATTGGCTGCTGCCAAAACATAAGTTTTTCATAGAATAATATAATGTCTGAGTCGCTGTACAGCATGAACAGCTACTAAAGCCAGCTTCTCTATCGGAGTATACCGGAGTTCAGGTCCTACCAAGCCTCGACTAAGATAGTATATAACATGCTCTGTAAGAGCATCATCCTCCTGAACCAGAACCATACCAATGGTAGATTCTGCTGCTGCAAGATACAAAAGGAAATCCCTGCTATAATCAGGTGGACTCAATAAAGGAGCAGAGGCCAATGCTTTTTTCAAAGCATCGAATGAGCGTTGAGCGAAGTCATCCCAAAAGAATGGAACTCCCTTCTTCAACAATCTCATAAATCCTTTGGTAACTTCAGCATAATTTACGATAAATCTCCGAAGAAAATTAGCTTTTCCTTGTAGACTTTGAAGTTGACGAATAGATGACGGGGGAGGCAACCGAAGTATTGCCTCAACCTTGAAGGGATCTACCCTTATCCCTTCTGAAGACACAATGAATCCCAATAACCAACCAGATGTAACCGCGAAAACACACTTGTTCGGATTCAACCTAATCTTGTAGAAACGACATCATTCAAATACTTGATGGAGGTGAGCGGGATGATCAATTCTCTTTCGAGAACGAGTAGCTAAATCATCCAAATACGCCTCGATAATGTGTTTGATGTCATGGAAGGCATATGACATGGCCCGCTAAAAATTAGCCCCAGCATTTTTAAGACTAAAAGGCATCTTCTTGTAATCAAAAGTACCCCAGGGACAAATAAAGGAAATCTTATGTTGATCTTCAAGACGGATAGTAATTTGATTGTATCCGGAGAAACCGTCCATGAAGGAGAAAATCTCGTTACCGGCACACTCGTCAATAATTTGATCTATAAATGGTGTGTGGTAATTATCTTTTGGGCATGCTTTATTAAGGTCTTGAAGTCAATCCAAACTCAAATTGTCCCTTGTTTTTTACCCACGGGAACAGGATTCGAAACCCACTCCGTCAAAGGAACAGGATAAATAAATCCTGCCTTAAGCAGCTTCTCCACCTCGGCTTTGATAGTTGCAGCCTTCCTAGGGTTGACCAGACGAAGCTTTTGCCTCACAGGCTTAGCATTTTCATAAGTCTTGATCTCATGCTGGATAATAGATGGATCTATACCGGGCATTTCCTCATAAGACCAAGCGAATACATCTCTAAATTCTTTAAAGAGATCGGTGTAAATTTGAATCTCTTCAGGGGAACATTCAGCTCTGATGAAGACGTTCTCTATAACATTGGGATCCCTAGAGATGTTCACCAGGATAGTTGGAGAAATCACAGCCATGTTCCCTTCAGCATATACCTGTGTTGGTGCTAAAGGGTTCAAGACTGGGTGAACAGGACCAGGAGACAAAAGACTTGGAAAAATAGATTCAACTTCGCTTAAATCAAGTAAAAAGTAAGACCGATGATGCAAATCATCCCACGGTCTATCTATACCAGTCATAGCTTCCAGGATGGCCTCTTCAGATGGAAGAGTGGTATCAAGGTAGTCCTGGGCAGAAGAAGAATTAAGTGTCCAAGCCGGAGCCACATCGCCATCCAACTCCTCCGGAGAAAGAGAAGCTGGAATGGACTCTACAGAGTCAACAATAGATTGATAAGCAATCTCAGCTGCAGACATTGGGAATGTCATTCCACCCACTTGACCTTCCGCTAATGTGGAGGTATGGGAAGGCAAGGTCCAAGGGTCCGAAAAATAATGAGTTCAGAAGAACTCTCTTCGAATAGGAGCCCTGGAGGATGAAATCGCATTTATATGAACAGTAGGAGGTGGAATATCAAAAGTACCCATCAAAGAAGAATACATTCCAACCCCCAAATTCTCAACAGGCGGCTTGGTATTATCCAACTTTGGAATAGTTGAGTCAGTAGATGCATTCGGGTCTACAGGAGAACAGTCCAGTTGATCCACTGTAACAATCCTCCCTTCGTGAGGGAAACAAATAACCCGAAGTAATGAGGATGCAATGGCATCCATCTCATAAATCTAGTTTCACCCCAACAAAAGGTTGTAGTCCAAGCTTGCATCAACTATCTCAACCTCTATATTTACAGTTTTGCCCCCAACACAGATGGGCAAAGCTGGGACAATACCATGTGGTCTGTGAGGATGACCATCAAACGCAGTCAGAACAGTAGCAGATGGAACAGCTGCGGGAGATCCGATTCCCTTCCAGCATGTGAGAGACATGACACATGTGGAAGCATGCTCATCAATGACCGTTCGAAAGATATTGAATTTCCGAAACGACGATTCGATATGGAAAGCCATATGATGGGGGAGTCTCTTTTTAAAGTTAGACATATCGAATGTAATCATAAGAGAGTTCCTCGGATCGACAGCCCCAATAGCAGTGAGCAGAGCACTGCTCTGAGCTGGACAAGACTGGAACACCTCAAGAGCAGACATGGCACAAGGACTCTATGCCAAATCTTCTACAACAGAGTAGTTTTGGGCAGCCCTGGCATTTGGATTAATCATTGTACGCTTAGTATATTCTTTTGGCATCTGAGGTATAGGCTCAACAGTAGGTCTTGTAATATGAAGCAGCTCAGTACCATCGGGAGCATCCTTAGCTTTCGAAGACTCAGCTTCGCCATAATCACGGGATCTCATGGTGACATCCGCGTGAGCACTCATCATGTATATGTTTGACAGTTTTTCCCCTTCCTAGGTGCCCCTAGAGGAAGCCCCAGTATTTTGATTTGCGCCAACAAATAGCTATTGCCCTTGGGGAAAAGGGTTCGTCAACACAGCCTAGGAACTAGAAGAACCCTGCTGAGCTAACAAGCGCTGCGCATCCTGAATTTTAGGGCAAAGGTGAGTAAGATGGTCTCCAGCACATAACTTGTATGGAAACTTCACTTTCTTTTTATCCTTTGGACCCTCACCAACATGCTCATTGGATTTATTTGCATTACCCTTCCCATTCTTTCCCTTTTTCTTATTATTACGTCCCTTCTTCTTCCCTTCAGATTATTGATTTTCTTTAGGGTTAGAAGTTTGAACGGCATTTACCGACAAATATTGAGAAGGCGATGACTCAGCAAGCATAGCCTGACCAGAAGGAGCAGATTGTATAGACAACTACTGCAATTGACTAAGCAGGTTAGCTACACCATCATTGATCGACCCAATAAGTCCATCACCATGAGGACCAGGTTTAGTCTTGGATATGTCTAATTTGGAGCGAGGAGCATTAGGCAAGTATTTATGAAGGACACCAGACTGAGAATATATCAATTCAAGCTGTTGGGCCCTGAAAATAGCCTGCTCCTCAGAAAATACCCCTGACAAGGATACATCCTTAGAAATATATGCCTGTAAAGATTTCAAAAACCATTCCAAAAGAAATTCTCCTGGAATATGAGCTTTAATAAGCCTCTTCCTTCTCCTCCATTCCTGAATGTGACCAGAAATGTGGGTTGCATCGTCCTATTTAAAATTAGCTAGGAGTTCAGTCCCAGCATCATAACGGACAGGCAACTGGAAATGGTTTAGAAATGTAGTATCCAGATCTCCAAAAGTAGCAAAACTGCCCCCAGTTAACTCAATATACCACTTGGCAGCATTTCCAGTCAAGGTGCGTTGAAACAACCTCAACCTAATCAAATCCTCGATCAGGGAGTTAGATGAACACCATATATGGAAAGTGGTGATGTGATCAGCCGAGTCCTCTCCATTCTTGCCTTAAAACTTTAGAATGTCTGAAGGAAGTTTGGTAGGAACCGGAGGCCACCCTGGACTATATCGGATTGGATCATTCGTCAATTTCGACAAATCTGGCAAGTTTAAAGTTGCCATAAAAGGTAAATGAGGAGGTGCCTGAGAACCAACACTCTGAAAAGAATAACATGTATTTGATGAGGCACCAGGTTGCCAGAAAGAACTCGTAGAAGATGTTGGGCGAAAGGAGAATCCTTGTGACCCAACATTTTGAGAAGATCCCCCTCCCAACGTAGAGTTACCATAGACCAGACCAGTTCCTCCCATTGAAGTAGTGGATAAAGAGGAAACCCCCTGATAGGGGTTCCAAGCGTTAGAAAGAGGGGAAAAAGCTTGATAAGAACTTGACAAAGGGAAAGAAACATTCCCTTGTTGACCAGCGAGAAACTGATTCCCTGCCCCCACTGCTGTAAACACAGGGTTCCAACCTGTAAAGGTAGTCGAACTCTAACCTCCTGACCAAGGGTTAAAACTTTGAGTCTGAGAAGTAAAAGGAAAAGACCCTAAAGAAGGATTTGAACTAGGAATATGTCCACTCCCAAAGGGGAACCCTTGAAAAGAAGCTAACCCACTAGCCATGGAAGACATGGGTGCAGAAAAAGTTGCAGCAGCAGAAAAGGAAAATGAAGGAATCCCACTAATGGGTATTCCAAAACAAAAGGGACCAGATTGAGAAGCTTGTGCTTAGGTGAAGCCAGAGCCAAACACAGCAGTACTAGAAGCAATCGAAGATATATCAACTGTGCCTCCTCCTTCTACTGAAGCAGGAGTCTGAATTCTTGCAGCACTCACAGTCGAAGCCGCATTCCCAGTCGTGGCCATCGAAATGTATGAATGAGATGGATAAGGACTTTCTGGTCTTGCAAACTCAGGTCCGATGTACTCAACAACAAACGGAGAATTAGAAGGAAGAGGAGATGGAAGTGACTCAGGAGACTGAGGTACTTCCTCTACTTCTATTTCTTCTTCTACTCTTCTTGGAAATAAGACTCTCGAGGTGAGCGGAGTGCTCCTCTTGGGACCAACACCAGAACCAACTACAGGACCTTCAGGCCCAAACGAAGGATCTCTCTCTGCTGCGTCAGATACCACAGGGTGATATTCACCTGCTATATTACTCCTACTCCTTCTTGAAGAAGGCTCAGTACTCTCGGGAGATAACCCCCAGATTCTCCTTGATCGACGAGGCGTTTGATCAGCCACTTTAACAGATTAATTAGACTCAAAAAAGTATAAAGCTAGGCAAGCTAGGAGCAAAGAGCACTCACTACAAAAATCCCTAAGATACAACCAAGCAAGCAGCCTTCAGGTATTTCTACTTCGGGTGATTAGGACCGGACACCAAAATACGAGAAAGCGAAAAATAGGACCTCCCGAAAGTAGTCTGGGATAATTATGGCCCAGGCCTACTAGCGAAGGTAACAAAAACAGTTACGTCGACCTCCTAACAACAGCCTTTGCCGGTGCAAGTACCCAAGCTCACCGTGGCACCCTCCATAAGTACTGCTGGAAGTGATATGACGTCTGCCTCAGGTACCACGGGTATTCCCCCCGCAGTCACTTGTGTGGAACCTAGGAATGGCAACTATGGGCACCAATCCGTGTCAGCAACCGGGCGGAACGGTCTTAAGGCAAGATCCAGCAAATCGGAGAGGGGGTATCTCTCTTCTCGGCCTTCACTTCCCCTAACGGTGTTGGATTTCACTCAATTAATAAACTTCTATCTTTTATTTTGAGCGGCCTTGGAGAGTTAACTCTCCACTCACCTAATCCAAGGCCCTACAACCTAGCTAGTTGGTGTATGACACTTAATAAAAAAAACTTGCTAGTTGTTTTTAAATTATTGCGCTTATTTTAGTTGGCTGTTATATTAAGTCAAGGGAATATGGAAATGAAACTCGTGATGTTTTATGACGCAGAAAAGAAATTAATGAAAACCAAACTACATGCAGATGCAGTATTTGGCTTTCGATGAAAAGAAATTTCTACACGGGTTCTACAAGACTATTTTTTTTCTTTTCAGATATCAAACCTCACACTCGCAAAATTTATGAAAAAGACTACAAATGTTTAAGTGCACCTAATTCAAATTACTAAGAGCATGCCAATTCTAAGATGCAAAATCTAACAAAGCAAAGAGAAATTTCCAAGAATCCTTCAGTTCTATCTCTTTTCCGGTTGTCCACAAAGCTAGTTCCCAAATCAGAAAATCTTAGTAAAAAGACACCAAAATATGCTCGAAATAAGAGAAAGAAACCAATGCAAATTCCCTTCCCAAATCAAGTCAGAAACCGAAGGTGAGAAATCTCAACAAAGCTTCAAAAGATGAAAAGAAACGAAAACAAAAATGCAAAACAAAAGCAAATGGCAAAACAAAATGTTTTTTGAGCTTTTGAATTTTATAAAAAGAAGAGCTCAAAGAGACCAAGAAAACTATCCAATTACCAAACCAAGAAATCTCCGAATTTCAAGAAAAACTTCAACAAAAATGCTCCAAATCTTATAGTGCCACTTAGTAGCAAGATTTATACGAGCAAAAGGAAGACAAGAAACTCAGCCACTCAGCCCAGAAGAATAGCATAATCTTGCAGCAAACAAAAACTTCAAAGAACCAAAAATGACTCTTCAAAAATTGCAACAAGACCTAGTCAGATGAACTCAAGAAAACCAACCAAAAAGTAGGCAAACATCCAAGTGCAAAGCAAAACATAAAGTGAGGAAAGAGCATACGAGCAGAAGCTCTCTGTCCTAATTAAGCAGAATAGCCAAGAATCCATAAAAAGAGATCTTGGTACTCGAACCAAAAATGCAAGCACTATAAACAAGATTTTCCAAATGAGCCAGTCTTCAACCAAACAAGAGAGAAAAAGACCAATAACCACTTTCAACACAATCCAGAGACTAAAAGGACACTGCAGGAACAGGTCACCACAGGCAAACGAGACCAAAAACCCAAAAAATCAAAAATTTCAAAATTTTCTCAGGCATACGCTACTTAGCAGTTTTGCAACAGGCATGCATACGCGACTGTAATAAAGGAAACCCGCGTATACGCGACTTCCTTTACATAAACATGCATGTATACGTGACTGTGTGTAGGAAAACTCACGTATGAAAGAGTAAATAATGAAAAATAAAAAAGATCAAGCTTGGATAAAGGACCAGGTCTTTAGTCTGACTGAGAAAAAACTAACTGGACTGGAAATAATGATTAAAACTGTTGGAAACCTTTAAAACAGCTGAAACCGCCCAACAGGGGAATCACAAGAATGCGATCCCCAGCAGAGTCGCCAGTTCTGTTTCGGGAAATAACTCCCTAGAGGTTTGTTGGGTCTAAACCTCCACAGATCAGGGCATGCTATTCAAGAAAGACTCACACAACCACACTTGTACGCTAAAAACTAGATAACATCAATTGTAGAACTCACCCGTATATCCTACGTTTGATGTAGATCCTGCGGGGTCCAAACCCCCAACAACCCTTCTTCCTCTTCAACCTGAAAATCAAGAAGAAACCTGCACGGAAATCTAGTTGCACATCATATATCTTTCCTAAATGTCAGTGTAATCCATGTGAAACATCATATAAACAATAATAAATGTTTAATTAACAATATTTGCACATATATAAATAGATATTAACACGTGAATTCAGGAACAAGATGGTTCTTCTTCATTACGAACAGCATGTACAGTAATAGAAAGGTGGAGAGATCACCTGAATCCTTCCACGATCTTCAAACAGACTGTCCTCCAGATTCGTCCCGCCCTTGCCTCGCTAATATTCCTTCAAGACTTGTGCACACGAGATGACATATAAGATGATGAACATCTCGAGGAAACAAGGGTTTCCTATATAAATCTAGGAAGTGCAGGAGGCATGGGAAATCAGACTTGAATTGGGGCTCCAACAGAGTATAATGTCTATAATTCTCTCTCCCCCTTAGGCCATGCACATGAGGGGCTTTTATACTTCCTCAAAGTAGTTTCAATCAGTTGGAAACAGTTGGCCACGGGCTGGGGTGGTTGAATTACGGGAATAACCATCAACCCAGCCTCGAAAATAGGGAATTTTATATATTTTTTAATGATTTCAATGGCATACGCGGAAAAGTATCTCTAGACTCACGTATACACGCAGAAAATTCTGGGCATACCCGCGTATTGGATTTTAAACACTGTTTTTTATGAACTTTTATTCAAGTCTGTGGGAATGGGTGCCCAAGGCCAAAAAAATAATCATGAATCACATGAGGGTGAAAAATGATGCTATAACAATTATCACCTCTCATCAAGTAAAACAATGGGAAGAAATTGACATGTGGTGCAACATGGCACCCCACAATCCTTACTCTAAATATTAACTAATATATCACATATTAATTTATCTTAGGAATTTTATGTAAATATTACAATATTTAGATTGCCATTACAATGGTACAACAATAAGTGATGAACTTATAATGTAACAACTTTGGCTTATTAACATAAATATTAGTTTAATAATGGTTAATTAGGTATTAGATTTGGGAATTAATAAAGTCCATTGGAATTTAGTTTATTTTATGTTTTTTATATTTTATTTCACTTTAGTGTGTATTTCAATTTATCTCACATTCATAAAGTGGATTGACTCAACTCCATTGTAACCTATATAAGAAATTTTATGCTTTCTTGTTATTCACTCAATATAAGAACTCTTTCATTTTTTCTTGGTTTCTCTAAGTGCTAAGTTTACATAAAATGGTATTAGAGATAATTTAATCTACTAAATATGCTCTTCTCATGCATTCTACGATGATCTAGAGAATAAAAGAAGTATGATTAGATTAATGAGTGTGTGAGAGCATAAATACCAAAGGATTGTTGCTAGCAAAGATGGATTAAGGTATCAATAGCATAGCACATTATAGAGTCAAAAGGGTTTCATTCAAGCTAGTTATTGTTCCATTTTTTCGAAACAAAGTCATTTAAAAAAAACAGCCACCATACAATAGTTATTAGTCATCATTTTCAACCATCATTTCCAAAGGTTGTATGATATAATAGTACAGTTGTATGAAATACGAATAGTGGTACAAAATCATATCGAGTCCATATATAATTGGTTAGAAAATTGCAAAAAAAAATATTTACAATCCATAGCATATTATTTCCCAATTTCCTTGACAATATAAATGAATTGAAGTAAAATAACATTGTTTTTTTCCTATATTGGTTCTTAGATTTGCAAATATAGAAGTTTTATTTGCTAATTTACTATACTTTAGCAGATAAAAGCATAAAATAACTATTTTGATGTTGGTCATTAGCAATTTTGTTTTGTTTTTAGTTGTTTGCGGGCATATGTATCTAGATCTATGAAGTTTCAACTATTTCTACACAGATCTAAGTATTATTGGGCTAATTTGGGGAAAATTTCTCGAAAATATGTGTTTCTTAGTGGCACATGGTTGCTACAGTTGTTTAAAGCCATATATTTTTTTACACTCTTGACTTGTATCTATGGCTTCATTGTCCAGCATCATGCTAGAAGGCAACCAGAATTTCTCTAGGAAGAACTACAATACGTGGACCCACATATGTTGCCCACTTTTGAGTACAGGTGTTTATTAGACATAGTTATTGATAGGTACACATGACCTACTATTTTGGTTAAATAACAAGCTAAGTTTGATGACCAAGATAGAGAATTTGTAATGTTGATCAAATTGTTCATGACAGATAAAATTCCTCCAAAGGTTCAGGAAGGGAGGACTTTAGTAGTGCTTTGGAAGAAATTTAAAGATTCACATGAGACTACATACAAAGGGAAAGCCTTATTTTTGAAGAGAATGTTGTTTTTTATCATGATGAATGAGAGTACATCCTTACAATATCACTTACTCAAGATCAATGAAATCCAAGAAAAATTGGAGGCCATTGACGGAAACATAGAAGAAGAGGACAGGTGGTAATCACGTTGGAAAGATTATCATGTGATTATGAGCACTTCATTGAACCCATGAAAATAATTTCTATGGATGTTGACTTGAAGTTTGGAAATATTTGCAGTAAGCTCTTACAACAAGAGAGATGGAAGAAACAATTTGGTGGGAGCAACTAGATAGAGGGTTCCAATCAAGCCTTTGCTACCAATTTTGAAGGTAAAGGAAAATAGGCCAAGAAGAAATGCCAAAGTAGTGCTGAATATGACACCAAGTTTCTGTTGATGATGTTGGACCCTCCAAAATTCAAGGGATATCCCCGGTATGAAGTCCCAACTAGACCTCACACCGTTTAGAGTAGGATTCCTAGCAATGTGGTGTTAATGTTCTGTCGTGGTTGAAGATAAACATAGAGTGGTGCATTGTGTCTTTGGTGAAAACAAGTGTGTGACCTTGTGTAAATTCAACTACGATGCATGAAGGTTACTAGACATGAAGGGGAAAAGAAGTGTGGCCCTTAGAATCCTGTAATAGTACGCAGCTTGGAAGGAACACATGAGCATAATTACGCCACATGAACTAACATGCGAAATAGTCCACAAGTTAAGGTGACGAATTAATACATCAACATGCATCCAACAATATTCATACAAATTAAAACGAAATATTTCATAAGCATATGCATAAGTTAAACAAAATTTATTTCAAATACAAAAAGAATAGTCCTACTATATCCACAACATATGCATGAAAGCATGTCGGCTCTGAGTTTTATTAAAAGTGACAGTTCTAATCATATATACACCATTTACGAACCACTTGCCCCAATAGTGGAACGTGAAGTCAACAACACTTTCTCCTCAAACGAAGTATACTCACTCTACGCTACATAGAATCCAAGGTTGTCACAAAAATCCCAAGCTCTTCCTAAGCCTAAGCCTAGCCAAAAGCTTGGCTCCCAAAATATCGTTACATGAGTTATGATGATACGTTTATAGCAAAGCGTGGTGACTCTTCACATCCCCCTTTGTGATTCTTGGACTTCCCTCATTTTTTAGTCAACTTCTTTACAAAATGACTCATTACATTACATTATGACTCTTCACATTCTAATATGGACACTTTGAATTTCACTTTTACAAATAATTACAAATAGTATTACATTTTCCACTCATACCCATATGAGACAAGATAGGGTATGAAATAACAAGACAAAACACTATGATGCTTGAGTTTGGGTGAACTCTAGCTCAGCAACTTCTACTTGATGCTTCTTGGTCACATATTTATGCCAAGCTTGGTATTGTGCGATGACATCCCCAAACTGCATGATGGTTTTTGGTTGGAAGTGGACTCTAGCCTCCATAGCATCCGGGTATAAGGATTTGGAACTAGTATTAACTTTTTTCTCAAGTAGGAGCAACATTTTTCTGATTTGGACAAGCCCAGCAATGTAGTTTTTCATGTTCTGTCTATTCAACTCCAAATTTTCCTTGGTGCCATTTTGTTTCAGTTGCTCCAAGTACTCTTCGATCTCTTGTCTGACTTTATGTTTATGTTTAGCTTCAATGAGTGAGCCAACTGATGGGATCTTGTGCATTATCACCATGAAATCAAAACTATTGTATAATCATACATATGAGGCCTGAATATTCCCAATTAATGAGGTGGCTTGTTTTTTGTTATGAAACAACATTCAAACTCTTGCTTTCTCCAGCTCTACCTGTGGCCTCATCTTCTTCACAAGTTAAGTGGTGCCCCTTTGTATCACATTGTCCATTCTTACACAGCAGTGATGGAATATTGCACATTCTTAAGAGTTTTGAAAAATTCTTTGCTTTGTCTTTCCAAGCCATGCAAGCAAAAAAATTCCTTATATACAGTCATGAGCTCCTCATAGAGGTCCTGCATAGTCTCTCAAGGTATTGATACTTCACCAAGTATCACTACTATCATTTCCTCCAAGTAGACCTGTACAGAAGATGTGTTTTGTGTTGTTGCACGAAGTTGTTCTATCTCTTGTCGAACAGCCTGTAAATTTTGTACCAATTTCTTATTCTCGATCATCAAGTACTGCTTGTTTGATCTCACTACACCTACGAAGGCCAAGTTGGCTTCTGCAATGGTATTTGGATTCCTGTTGGTGTCTGCCACTATCACCCTCTCTCTAATGAATGCAGGTGATGCATAATCATCTGGAAAATTCTTTCTATGTGCTTGTACAATAATCTTCTAGATTTCGTCATATGACAGATTCTAGACATCCATTACCAAATCATCATCAAGAGGAACTATGTCCCCTTCCTCACTCGGGGCTAACTTTGCAGTTGTAGGTGGTGGAGACTAAACGGTGACCTATGGTGCGCTAGGCATCAGGTCAACATCTTCATCCTGTGGCTCTAGCTCCAACTCCATGTCTACAACGTAAATCAAGTCTTCAATCTGTTGAGAAAGCTCCCAATCCTGCATCTTCTCACCCTCTTCCTCTACTACTAGTTGGTTTGGTTATTTCTCTTCAACCTGTATTAGCATTGTTTCTTATGATATGGTGCCTTGCCTTCCTTCTTCTTCCTACTTCTACTTTTACTCTTGTTTACCCTCCTTTGTTCATATTCTTCCCTCATCTCTTTTTCTTCTTTTTGTGCCCTCAATTCTGCTTCCCGCAAAATATTTTTTTCTTTCTTTCTCCACTCTTCTCTATGTTGCCTCTACTTCCTCTTTGCTTCTGCTGCCAAACCTGCTTGCCTGATGATTGGATCCACTTTCATCTTCTAACTTTTTTCTCCCTCTGTACTATTTGAAACCTTTATCATTCCCTTATCTTGTATAGGGTTGTTTCATTCTACTATTTATATTGCTTCTAAAGTAGTTGTCGTCTGCAGAGTGGCCTGTGAAGTCCTTGCTATACTAATCAGCTCATGGGGTCTGGAGGGATTGTATAAATTCCTCCATGGATCCTCCTCTGTCCAATGAAATGTCCCATTAAGTCACTGAAAGTAGATTCTGACGTGGTGGTTTTCACAAATTTTATGGGGATCATACAAATTAAAGTCTCGTGTACTGAATGCAAACATCTGAATCTACTTTCCCTAGGTATCCACGACTTTCAAGTTCTTTATCTCGTATAATTCAATTTTCAAAGGAACGGTTGGCCAGGGTGCTTTCTTCTTCCTATGCAAATTTGTTGACAAACCTATGGTGATATGATATGACACTTGTTCCATGACAATATTGTCGGTGGCATACCTTGGCAACTCATGCGACAACTTCTCTTAGCCAAACACTCTAATGAAGATGCCTCCTGGTGAGGCAAACTAGTTTGTGATCTCTATTATTGCCTCCATTTCTCCATGTGACATGTAAGGTGGTTCTTCCTCAAAGATCAACTTGTAAAGAAGGATGATGAAGTGGTCAGCTAGATGTTCTATTACTCCTCGATGACTGCAATCCAAAAGCATTTTACAATAAATATGTACGGCAGTTTCTCATGGTGTCCATGTCCAATTCATGCTAGGAAACTAATTATGTGCATAGATTGTATCCAATAAGTATGAAAACATATAAAACCTTGCTTTATCTCCCTTGGGAGGATCCCAAGCTTGTGCTACATGGGATCTCAACTGATGATCCAATAAATATGAACATTTGAATAGCTTCCCCTCTTTCACCACCTAGTCCAATAAGATTTCCCGCCCTTGAGGAAAGGTCTTCATGCTCTGTTGACCTTAGATTATGAAAGATAAGGTAACCAAGAGATGGTAGTACTTCCTGAGAGACTTTGTCTTGTATGAATTGTTGGGTATATATCAAAACTTTGATGGCTCTTTCACCCAGCCTTTGAAAATATGTCTTGTGCTCACATAGTTGTGGGTGGCATAGAAGTATAAGTCCATGAGCTTTACTGGCTCATGAAAATGATACATGCACTGATAATCTTATGCCCGAAAGGTAGCAATATTTTTTCCACTAGCACTTCTCAATGTCATGGTCTTCTCATCAATGTGTGACACAATCCATCTGATAACATCTACACACAGAAAGACTAGATATCTACATGAAACCCTATGCAGTCCTGACTGTCAGATACTAAGATAAACCTATCGGTCTAGATATTCATTGAGTTTCTTTGATGAAAGAGCTTCATTAACTTGTTTCCATAATAGTGTTGACTCATTTTCTATAAAAATTTGTGTGTCCGCATATAATGACAAGTTTATTACCGCTTGCTCAACTACTTCCCCGGTACAACTTTCAGTGGTATCTTTTGAAGTATCTCTCTTTGGTGCCATGGTAACAGTGATGGCTGGAGAGAAGTGCTCAACAGCTGTGGTACCTTTGGGACAGAAAATAAATTCATGGCAAAAATCATCAATCTTTAGCAAATCTACCTTCAAATCATGATCAAGCAACAAACTAGGCAACTGATGAGAATTATTGTGTAGTTTTCAACAACAAGGGAGATTGGCTAACTGTGGGAGTTGTGCACTGTGTAGTCCCAGCAGCCATGGGTGAAGCCTAAGGCTTGATAATGCACAATGTGCAGTTCAACCTGGTTAGGTGACTGGGAGAGGTTGTACATTGTGCAGTCTTAGTGGCCAAGGAAGTAGGTTGAGCCCTAGAACTATGCAATGTGTAGTTGGGTCAGCCTGTAATGCACGCTGCATAGTTCCAGAGGCCAACCTCTCAGCTTGAGCCTTAGGATTGTGTAGTGCCCAGTTGGGAAAAGTGAAAATTGGCTAAGGACAAGAGAAAATATTCCTGGTGGAAGTGTGTAAAATGGGAAGATCGAAGTGATGGTGTGGGATTGAGTGTAGATCTGACTAAGTATGAATGAATCAATGTAGATCAAGTGAAAAAACTGAACAAACGGGAATAAAACTAAGTCGGTGAGGAGAGTTGTCGCAACGGCAACCATCGGGGGAAAAACAAAGAAACTAACATGACACTTGTGAAAGGAAAAAAAAAACTTAAAACAACACTTATACAAGCTAAAAAAATTTAAAACTCCAGCATCAATGAAGATAAAAAATCAAACAACACTCACACAAGCAAAATGTCTAAAAGCGACAGAAAAAATGGCAAAAGACGAGAAAAGTGAAACTCACTTGGAAAAGTGACGACGACCACATCGAAGGTTCCTTGATCTCCTTGGGAAATATATAGCTCCAATATCGAATGTGAAAATGAGATCTATAGGCATCAATTAAATATATTTGAGCCAATTAGGGTTTATGATGCACATGCCTAAAATCAAGGAAAAAGCAACACTTGGCAGAAGATTTTAAAAATAGTGAATGTGCCTCCTTCGGGATACTAATAATGTATACCTAATTTTAGGGATGATTTTTTCAATTTTTATCTTTTTTTCATTTTCTGGAAAAGCTTTCCATGCACACTGTTAGGAAATATTGCACAATTATGGGGAACTAGGAAACTTTCCATCTTAGTGCGTTGCGCAGTTTCTGAGCTCAGTGAGGGATTGTGCAGTTGATGGGCTCAATGCTAGGTTGTATTTTCTCATCTCAAGGTTGACTTCCAGTATGAATTGCGTAATTCCAATCATCAAGGTTGGGCTTATCCCCATGGATTGCGTAGTTTCTAGAGGCAAGCCCAGAACTGCTGCAAGATCAAGTTAGGAGGTTTTCTTGTGACTTATAAATATCAGTTAAGTGTGAAAACAAGTGAACACATGCATAGATAAAAAGGATAAGTCTCAATAAAATCATGGATACTTGATATTAGTGCAAGATAAGCTCATGTGGATAGGAAGTAAGGCTTCAAAATTGAAGCATGGGAAAAATTTGGAGGGTAGTTTTAGCCGCTACAATATGGTCATAATACCATTACTTGTTATTATTGTGGCAAGGAAGGTGTTGGCTTGTTTGGGATTGACCTAGTTTCGATCTATGTTGTGCACCAAAAAAACCCTTGATCACCAACCTTTCGGCAATGACCTGCAAGTATATCGCAGTCTCATCCAACGTGAATTATAGGTGGTTGTAGAACCATGTTTTTGCAGCCTTGAGGGATCGCATGATGTGGCAAATATACTGTGATGCTATTATCTTTTAACATACATAAAATGATTGTGTTGTATAAAACCATTCACTTACTTCACCAAATTCAGTAGAACACATTATACAACACCTTAAACTGCATTGTTATAACACACAATTGTAGCAACTACTTCGCAATAACTAATATTAAGAAAATAGACAAGAAACAAATAGGAACACAGAATATCTTCACAAAACTTCTTCTTCTTTATTATAATGGATATTTCAAGTACAATCGGCTCTCTGACCTGAACACACAACTAGAGGTGGTCTGCGCACTAAATTGCAGACTCTTCCAAGGTCTCTGTGCACTTAGCTACAGAGCCTTTCCTTTGCTACAAAATACAGATAAAAAACTAGCCCATAACCATAGAACTTATATTATGTGATCATGATGATATCTTTCGATATAGCATTACATCCATTTTTATAGTATTACATAGACATAATACCATGTCCAAATACCATGCGCTAATAAAAATACAACCCAAACCCATTACAAAAATGAGGGGCCTCGACACACCCCGAAGCCCCTCAGATACCATGTGGTATACTTCGTGCTCCGCTCCTCAAAATTCAGTTATTTAGCCAAAATCAATGCCAAGTTGGGTTGCACCCAATAGGCCCCCAACGCTCACATGTGACTCATCTTGAGTCACTCAGTTTCTTTACCCTTGATCTTTGCTGCTATGATGTTTTAGGCACTATTGAATTTTTGTAGCACCTCTACAAGCTTCTTCTCCTGACTGCGGACTTCTTCCAAAACTACCTCTGTGAGCGGTCCTATAGTCTTCTTCAATGCTACCTCTTCTAGTTGTCGAAGCTTCTGGAGCTTCTCGTCCACTTGTTGTGATAGTTGGAGAGCCTCATCCTTCCATGGTTGAGTTCTCTCCATCAAAATTTTATCTTCCTTCCTAATTTATTCGATCGTCTTCTGCAGTATCTTGCCTTTACAGATCCTTGCAAGCTTCTGCGAAACTGGAAAGTTCTTCACTGTTGTCTTGATTTCCTCCAACTGCTTCTGCTTTTGTTGGATGTATTCCTCTATCTTCTGTTCATTTGGATCTTCACGCAATGAAGTAAAAGTATGAAAGGTATCTTCTAATAATACTTTTCACTCTGCCACTGTCCCAGAGATGTATGCAACTACAGCCTTCTGGTAGCACGGTACCTCTACTCCCGTACTTCTGGTAGCGTCGTTGGATGCAACTTCATTTGCAACTCACTTATCTTGAGTTCATACTCAAACTATTATTTTGCATCCTTCTTCTTGGATTCCTTGACTATAAGGCTGAGGTTCGTGACCTTTTTTTTACTAGTTCCTCCTCACGTACATCTATGTTCGGAAATTCTCTGCAAGTGGCTTCAACCACTTCTTTCAACCTCTATTATTGTTGTTTTTCCGGGTCCTTCTCCTTTATTTTCTGGTCGACTTGTTTCTTCATCGCAACTCTCTCTTTCTCTACATGAATATTTAATTTTGATGTGTTTTGCTCCAACCGCTTTATCTCATTTATAATACCTTGAAGGTCGTGCAATAATGGAATTGGCAGTGTTTCAATTTTCATATTGAACTTGGCTTCGGCAGGTATCTGTGTTGTGAAACCAGCTCCAAAAAGAGAAGAAAAGAGATATCAACGCCTTAGAAATAAGCCACTTCGAGGGGGCAACCTCCAATACATTACATGAATGAACAATTATTGGATGATTCAAATTACAAAACTTCCTTTCTATATATAGGAGTCCATGGGGCCACAATGTAATCCTAGTGGGGCCACAATGTAATCCTAGCCGACCTAACAATAATAATTTAAGGGCACAATAATAACAATATGGGGTTACAAGGGTACAATAATAACAATAAGGGGGTTACACTAACAACAATAAGGGACTATACTAGTAATATAGGGACCTAACATGCCCCTCTCCTTCAAAAACGTGTTGTCCTCAACACTTGAGTAGCTCTGGGTGCTTCTGTATAAAATTCTCATCCTCCCATGTAGAATCTTCAGTGGGTAAGTTCTTCCACTTGATGAGATATTCTGAAATTGATCGATTCCGTAGTTGTCGAGTTCTTGTTTTTGTGACCGCTTCAGGTTCCAATATGATTTTTCCTTCCTCATCAAGTTCTGGTAATATTGTTGGAACTGGAAGATTTTCACCGATAACCTTCTTTAAGCATGAAACATGGAAAATTGGATGTACTCGCGAAGAAGCAGGAAGCTCCAATTTGTATGCCATAGTACCAATCTTTTGCAACACCTTGTAAGGACCATAGTACTTTGGCGATAATTTATTATCCTTCTTTGCTTGCTTGAGGGACATTTGTTTGTATGGTTGTAGCCGCAAAAATACCCAATCTCCTACATCAAAACTTCTCTCGCTACGATGTTGATCTGCCTGTTGTTTCATTCGATTTTGTGCCAAATTCAGGTTATCCTTTAAGAGTTGGAGAACTTCTTGCTGATGCTCGATGTGATCTTCCACTGCTTGAACCTTCGAATTTTCCCTTAAAGATGATGTGATGGATGGTGGATGATATCCATAAATTGCCATAAATGGGGTCATTTTTGCTGCAGTATGGAAGGAAGTGTTATACCACCATTCAGCTAGAGGTAACCACTTGACCCATTGTGTTTGTTTATCAGATACAAAACAATGAAGATATCCTTCCAAACATTTATTTACCATCTCAGTTTGACCATCGGATTGAGGATGATAAGATGAGCTATGAGCTAATTGAGTACCCAAACAAGAAAATAACTCCATCCAAAAATTTCCAATAAAATGGGATCTCTGACACTCACAATAACCCTTAGGTTTCCATGTAGCTTTTAAATTGTGTCCATAAATGTAGTAGCAACTGTACTTGCTTTAAATGGATGAGATAATGCACAAAAGTGTGCATACTTGGTAATTCTATCAACTACCACCATGATGACACTCCTTCCTTCGGACTTATGTAAACCTATGATAAAATCCATTGAAATCTCCTCCCAACATTGACTTGGAATGGATAAAGGTTGTAGAAGACCCGGGGTCTTAATTGTCTCAACTTTATTCTCCTAGAAAACCAAACATTCTGCCACAAACTTTTGAATATCAGATTTAAAGTCATCCCAAAAAAAATTATTTCTTCACCCTGTGGTAACTTTTTAAAAATCCTGAGTGTCCTCCTAAAGGAGAAGTGTGCAATTCCAAAAGAATTTTTTGTTTTAGTTGGGAATTCTTACAAAGATATAAGTGATCTTTGTACCATAAGGAATCATTTTTCAAACTAAATGTATCATATGTACTAGTATCTTGCTGCAACTTTTGAATGAGTGTCCACACATCTTCGTCCATCTTCCATTCATCTCTTGCTTCGGTTATCCAATCTAGTTGGATAATAGAAATGGCACAAAGCAATGCTTCCACCTCTTCATTCTTTCTTGAGAGTGCATCTGCAACAACATTTAGCTTCCCTTTTTTGTATATTATTTCAAAGTCATAACCCAACATCTTTGTGACCCATTTTTGCTGCTCTTCTGAAGATAGTCTTTGTTACAAAAAGTGTTTAAGACTATCATGATTAGTTTTTACCTTGAAGTGTCTTCCCATTAGGTAAGTTCGCCATTTCTTTAGTGCATGCAGTATTGCTAACATTTCCTTCTCATAAATAGGTTTCTGTAAATACTTTCCTTTGATTGGACGACTTTCAAAAGAAATGGGTCTTCCTTCTTGCATTAAAACAACACCAATTCCATTTCTCGAGGCATCACATTCCACAATAAAGGTTTTTGTGAAGTCTGGCATAGCTAAGACCGGTGCTAGGCACATTGCCTTTTTAAGATGTTCAAAGGCCTTAGTTGCTTCAGGAGTCCATGAAAATGCATCTTTCTTCAATAATGTTGTTAGAGGTGCTGCTATTCTCCCATAATTCTTAACAAACTTTCGATAATACCCTATTAACCCGAGAAATCCTCGCAACTTCTTTATGGTTGTGGGGACTTTCCATTCCTTAATGGCTTTAATTTTGTTAGGGTCTACCTTAACACCCTTGTGAGATACAATATGACCCAGATATTCCACCTCTTGTACTCCAAAGAGACATTTGGATGTTTTTGCATATAATTGTTTCTCCTGCAATAGTTTGAGCACCCTGTCAACATGTTGAACATGATCCTTCCAAGACCTGCTATAGATTAGTATATCATCAGAAAATACTAGCACAAATTTTCTAAGGAAGGGTTTGAAAATGGAATTCATAAACCCTTGAAATGTAGAAGGTGCATTGGTAAGGCCAAAAAGCATGACCAAAAATTCATAATGACCCTAATGAGTTTGAAATGTTGTTTTTGGAATATCTTCAGTCTTCATTCTAATTTGATGATATCCTGAACGAAGATCCAACTTGGTAAAATAAATTGCTCCATGTAATTCATCCAATAATTCATCAATCACAGGAATGGGAAATTTATCTTTAATGGTGAGCTTATTGAGCTCCCTATAATCCTGACACATGTGCCATGATCCATCCTTCTTGTGTACCAATACTACAGGAGCAGAGAAAGAACTTTGACTAGGTTGAATTATACCCGCCTCTAACATTTCTGCAATCATACGTTCAATTTCGCTCTTTTGGAAGTAAGGATATCTATAAGGTCTGATGTTTGGAGGAACACTTCCTGGAATAAAATGAATAGCATGATCATGATCACGAATAGGTGGGAGTCATTTTGGAGTTTCAAACACCTTGGAATGATTGTCCAAGACTTGTTGGAGATCTGCAGAAATAGATGATTTTGATGTTGGAACTTCTAGTGAGCATAATTGTGCAATTACGCCTCGTTGTTCTTTCTTTAGAAGCTTTGTCATGACATTAGAGCTTATTATCCTTCCTGGCTTCCCCACAATACCCCATAATTCGACTTCCTTTCCTTCTAAAAAAAATTTCAAGAAAAGTTCTTGAAAATTAAAAGCTACCGTCCCCAAAGATTGTAACCATTGTACTCCTAGTACAACATCAGCACCTCCCATAGGAATGGAAAGCATTGGACTATTCAATATATATTCCCCCATGGTTAGCTTCATGTTATGGCATTTTCCAGAGCAATTTATAGTTCCTCCATTTGCAACCATCACTTGACATTCTGGTGCTGGGTATAGGAAACAATTCAATTCCTTGGCTACCTTACAATGAATAAAATTATGGGTACTAACTGAATCAATCAACACTATTACCTTTTTCTTCTTGATATGTCCTTCTATCTTGAGAGTTTGAGGAGTGGTAATTCCTACCAATGCATTACACGATATGGTCGGACTCATTTCTTCCTCTTCTAGGGTTGGTTCCCGGTGTATATCCTCTTCTTGTTCATTTTCTTCTTCCTCTTCACAATTTATGTAAAATAATTTCTTCTCAGCACACTTATGACCTTTAGTGTATTTTCTATCACAACTGTAGCAAAGCCCTTTTGCTCTTTTTTCTTCCAATTGTTGTGGTGTCAACCTTGTAGATTGTGGAAATCTAGGCGTAGCAACACTTCCTTCTTTATAGAATTGAGTGGTAGGCTTCCTTGTCGCCATAATTTTACATTCAACTTTTCTTGCCAACCCGAATGCCTTCTCCAATGAATCAGGTTCCAAAACGCGAACTTCATGTTGGATGTTATCCTTTAAAGTGCCTATGAAGAGATCAATCCTGTGTTCCTCTGGAATATCAGTTACCCTTATATTCAATTTTGGAAGTCCTCAATGTGCTGCCCCACTAAACCCTTTTGTTTGAGATTTATCAATTGGCTAAAGAAGGTGTTGCTCTTTGTATCCTCATAATGTGCTATCATTTCCTCCGTAAAAATTGACCAAGTGACAATTTTTTTACGGGAGCAAAGCCATCGATACTATAAAAATGTATTTTGTTCTAAATGTAAAGTTGCAATGCGTACCTTTTGTGTGTTTTGCACATTATGGAGATCAAAATATTGCTCCATCTGTAGAATCCATGTTACAAGATCCTTTCCATCAAACTTCCTCATATCCATTTTTGGAATATGGTGGTTCTTCCCGCCAACATTAGATTTTATGAAATCACGATTAACATTTATTTTGTTCTCATCATGATTTTCCTCTACTATATTTTCACCATTAGGAAACATTTCTTGTATTAACTTTGTCAAACCTTCCATGTCTGCTTTTAGATCATTCTTCATGTTTTCCATTTTCTCATCGATCTTAGCTTCCATGTCATCCATCTTTGATTCCATGCCATCCATCTTAGATTCCATGCCAGCTTCCATGCCATATATCTTAGATTCCATGCCATTCTTCAAACCATCCATCTTAGATTCCACGCCTTTCTTCAAACCATCCATCTTATTTTCCATGCCTTTCTTCAAAACTTCCATGTCATTTTTTGTTGCTCTTTGCGAGAGCGAAATTTGTTGCACTTGCTCTTGTAATTTTGATATGTCATGTTGCCATTCTTCGTCTTCATGAGTCATAGTAGAGCTTTCTAAAGGATTAATGGGTGTTGAATTCTTTTAGGGGCCATTTTAGAATCCAATACTGATATCTATCTTATAATATGCCCTTGGAATCAATTCAACTTGATTCTTCAAACAAGACTTATGCAATTCGGAAAAAAAAAAAAATACACACCTTTTACTTGCTTTTGAGGAGCTCGATATTGAAATTCAATTATCTCTATAATTGCATATCCTCAATATATAAAATTAAGCCTTTAGTAGCCTTCTGAAGCTTCTTTCAAATGCCATAGGTCTGATCTGATTTGGATTCTTCAAGGAAAAGTTATATCCAATATCCCACAATGACCCAATTTTGGACTGGTTCAGTAGAGCGAACTTGTACGACTTGCCACGTGACACTGCTTCCCCCTTTGGTTCTAAAATTGATAGACCAAAAACTAAAGTCCATGTACTTGTGGCCACTTTTTACAACATTTCAATCTGATGCTCAGAGAGAGAGCTATGAATATTTTCCCACGATTACCTCTTTGAGATGAAATTTAGAAGCCTCAAAAAGCCCTAACTTCCACAGATCATATCTCCGACAATATTGTGAACCAATATCTGAAATTTTGCAATGATGTTCCTCAGGATTGCAGCTTTGCACTCTAAAAATTTCAGCTTCTAAACCTTCGTAGACAAAAATTTATCACGAAAATACCACGATTACCTGTTTAGGTTAAATTCAGGAGCCTACAAAATGACCTAACTTTCACAGATCATATCTCTGAAAATATTGCGAACCAAGCTCTAAAATTTTGCGACGATGTTCCTCAGGATTTTGGCTTCGCACTCTAAAAATTTCAGATTTTGAACCTTCGTATAAAAAAATTTATAGCGAAAATTCCACGATGACTTGTTTGGAGCAGCGAAACCCTAGAATCTCAAAGCTCTGATACCAAATGTTGTGAAACTAGCTCCAAAAAGAGAATAAAAGAGATATCAATGCCTTAGAAATAAGCCACTTCGAGGGGGAAACCTCCAATACATTACATGAATGAAAAATTCTTGGATGATTCAAATTACAAAACCTCCTTTCTATATATAGGAGTCCATGGGACCACAATGTAATAATAGTGGGGCCACAATGTAATCTTAGCCGACCTAACAATAATAATTTAACGGCACAATAATAACAATATGGGGGTTACAAGGGTACAATAATAACAATAAGGGGGTTACACTAACAACAATAAGGGACTATACTAGTAATATAGGGACCTAACAATCTGCATTATCCTCATCCCAAATGTTATTTCTATCAATCTTTCTGGTTGGAGTGCTTGGATTATCGACGCTGGTTTTCTAGTTGTCTTCGCTAGAAGCTTTAGCTCTGCAATGCTCTACTCAACTCCTGTCAGGAGTGCATCGTAGCAATCCTCGATTCTTCCCCATGATTCCTCTTCCACTTCTTGGAATTTTTCCCCGATTTTTTCTATGTCCCCATCAGTAAGGACCAATGGCATTACGCCCTTAGACTTATCAGCCTTCTGCTTATTCTTACTTCTTGGGGAAACTTCTTTTTGCATATTCCTTTTTCCTTTATTTTTCGTTGTCTTCTCCTTGTCTTGTTCATCACCTTCAAGAGGATCTGCCTTACCTCCGTCATTCTCTGGCTCCTAATATTTCTCCTGCTCTTCTTTGTCCTTCTATTTTCCGCTCAGGACTCCATGTCTCAATGTTTATTCATCCATCTGACTACCCTATGCCTCGTTCTCCACCGTCGTCATCCACTCTATGGACCATTGTTGTATCAATGTAGCAATATCATCTTCGGTGACTAAGTATGGCAGAGGATGCCATGTCTTCATTGTATCCTTTCGGGCTTGTACATATATTCTATGGAAGTCTGCCTTGAACTTCGCAATTGCATATATTGTTGGTACAGGCTTGGTGACATTCGAGGATGTTGGTTCACCACCGTATGTAGATCCATGTGGTACAATACAAATAAAAATCGGTTCTCATGTGGTCGTGACGACTCGGTAGTATGCCAGAGTGAGACCTACCAAATTTCTTTGCATACAACTATGTCTACCGCAGGAAACTGTGATTCCTATGGTTCTTTCCATGCCCTCAGTGCAATGATCAAAATCAGCCATGCGTAGTGAAAGGTTGAACCTTTCTCCCAAGCTTCTCATAAATCCTCCAAAAACTCCTTGTAGAGATACTTGGCCCAGTTGTACTGGACCCCGTTGTTGCACTATGCAAATAGTGAAACTACGGCTGAGGGGACTTTGTTGGCTCAACATTTCTGCATAATATTTCTAGCCAAGATATGCACGGTGAAGCATAATCCTTGGTCCTTAATCAATTTTTTTTCATAGCCTCTCTTTCCCTTGACCGATTCAAAATTTTCCTTCATTCTTTGTGTTATTTCTTTTTCTTGATCCTTGCCCATAGACTCTTTGGCGAGATCCCTTCCTTGGTATGGTAATCTGGTAATTCTCGATATTAGCATGTCATCAATGAGGATCGTCTTCCCTAGAAATAGGCATCCATAATGCACAAGCATGAGAAATTGTCTTATGCAGGAAATGTTGGTTGTACTTCTACCAAAGTGAGACACATACAGCATGTTGAGCAATCCAGACCATTCCAACCCTCTCGCGCACTTAAGTGGCTCCAATTTTTTCACTCCGCTCTCTAGATAGTGGACCGATTTTAGGTATCTGCCCTACACAAACTACAGATACTTGGTTTTTTCATTGAAGTCTGAATTTGAAAACTTCAGTTGTGCAATTTTTCCTAGCAGCTCCCCCTCAAATGGCACTTTTTCTAACAGCAATGGTGTGAATGTGCCATCTTCGCATCTTTGGAGTCCTTCATGGGTTTAGCATCTAGTTTCCTAGGTGGCAAGTAATTTGGCAGTGATGATGGAATTGTTTCGCCCTCTGTCTCTATTTTTTGTTGTTTTGTTTCCTCTTCATTATCTTCAATAGGTTTGGGTTTTGGTTGTGGCATGGCATGTTTCTTATATTGCTTCTTCTTTGTTCTTGCTTCCTTATTCTGCTTCTTTCGCGGTGATGTTCGGTCCGAGAGAGGTGATGTTGTGATTGATGGTGATGATGTGGGTTCAATATATGGTGTTGTGGCTTCCATATACCTTCTATACCTCTCTTTTTAAAGATGTAGATGATGTATTTGGTGTTCATTCAGGAGTGCAACTTCTATAATTTCTCAAATCTTAGCGATTTCTGAGCTCTAAGACATAAAAGTGCCAAAATATTGGCAGGATGGGGTTTTTTATAGCGCTCTTGATCTTATAACCCCATCATTAGCTCAGATCTTATTTGGATCTGGTTCATTAACTGCATATCTCTTCCTAGATCCTTGCCATCTTGTCTCCATAAATGCGACTCTCTACTCCTCCAACTGCAAGTTTCCCATTTAACGGTCATATTCTTCCGGCGAACTTTGACGCACCCAATATTGTGGCAAACAACCCTTCTTACTTCATGACTCAGGAAAACTTCGACATAATCCAGAATGTAGCAAAGAAACTTCCTCTATCGAAGCTCTTTCTACAGATTAGTTTATAGTCTAGTGCCCACTTTCAACTGCAGGTGGCAGTAAGACTTTTCCTTTCGCTTCTTTTGTATGAATTTTTAGGGGTAGGGTTGTGCCTATACAACTTCAACCTACTGCCATTTACCCTTCCCTAAATCAATTCTCCATTCAAATTCACCAATTGAATTGTGCCTCCATCAGTGATATGATTTATAATATATGGTCCCAACCAATGCATTTTGAATTTTCCTGGAAATTTTACAAACTTACTGTCATAGAGGAGTGCAAGGTCTCCTACCTTGAACTTATTATGTTTTATATGTATGTCATGCCAAGCCTTCTCTCTTTCTTTATGCACTTGTTAATGGAATCCTACTATAAATATGTCTTCTTCCAACACAACCAACTGTAAAACTATTCCTCCATTGTTTCAGGGTCTGTCATATCTGTGAAGGTTGCAATTCTCAACCTAGGCATAATATACTCCTTAGGAATCATAGCTTCTTGTCCATAGACCAACCTAAAGGGTGTCTAACCTATCAATTTCTTACATGTGGTCTTGTAAGCCCATAATATAGCTAAAATTTTGAGGTCCCAATCATCTCTATTCACATTGCATACTTTAGTGAGTGAATTCTCCAAAATATTGTTAAATGTTTCCAATGTTCCATTGGCCTGAGGATGATAAGGAGTACTCTTCTAATGATAGACATGGAACTCCTCAATCAATGCTTCAATAGTATTATTCAAAAAGTGTGAGCCTTGGCCACTCATCAATATCTTCAAACACCCAAATCTATGTAGAAATTATACCAATGGATTAAATTTGATCATGTAATGTACTAAAACAAGATACTGAATCCTTCTACTATATTTGCGGAATATAAAAAATGATCGCTCAATCACATGCAAGTAAGAGAAAGAAGTAAATCAATCGCACAACACAAGATTTTCTTGGGGAAATAAACTTCTCAAAACCTCTCTATCTCTATTTTATAATAAGCTAAGGAATCATGAAACAATACAATGCATTCTTTCTCACAATAATATTTTTGACTCTACCAATCGTCTCACACTAATCTAGGAAAAATTGGACAAACACTTAGCCAATTCCTTGCATTCCTCGAGCCTTCCTTCCTCACACAATTCCTGGAGAATTAAATCCCTATTAAATATGAATTCCAACCTTCCTTGATTGCGCAATCCATAATGGGCTTCCTATGGCTTTATAACGGCACCCGAGATATTTGCTAATAATACAACTGATAGTTATCTTCTGTGATATTCCCAAATGGGGAGAGCAGGAATATAGTGCATAAAATGAAAGTAGCAGCAAATATTTAACACATGAAACCATGAGACCAATATGGAGTCATAAAATTATGTATTAGAGCATCAAATAAATACAAAATAGTGAGGCATAAATCATATACAATGAGGAAACAAGCCTCCCATAAGCAATCACTCCCAAATATGAGTTGTTGTTACAATACAAAGTGCCAGAGAGAAACTACAATGCAATCATATTAAGCATAACTATAGATGGAGATGAAACGATTATATAAAAATACTGATATAGGCCCCAATAGAGTCTAGACATACAAATATGGGCACTAGATCAGCTTTCCAAGACAACCCAAGAGGATTTCCGGAAAATGCACAAAATGTGCCAATGTAAGCTGCAACCCTAGGGCTGAAGATATGCTACAACAATAGAAATGAGAATATATGGCTGAAGCTGATGTAGAAACCTACAACTCTTCTCCAATAGATCCTCCAGGTGAAATAATGGCTCTTCCACTAAAGAAATTACCTCCCAAAACAACCACTGCAACTACCCTTGCAACTCCTCCCTAAAATAACGCAGATCTGGACTGAAACTGCATTACAGAAGATCAATGCTCCTTGGCCTAATGCCAAATGTGTCAAATAATCCCATGGGGCTTCTTTACAAGCCTTCCATGTTGGGTATGTGTTATATTCTTTCCACGATTATTCACGGGCAGGGGGGTCGCCCCCCTGTACGTTGCGTTGGGTGCATCAGGAGGGTCACAAGGGGGTGGCAGTGCCCCAGGAAAAAAAAAATGGACCTTATTTTCAGTGGGCAAACCCACCCATGGTTTTGTGCATGGGTTTGCACATGGTTTTGGGGCATGATGGTTTTCGGCCGTTGGTATTTTGTAGATCCGGTCAAGGGAACTACGGATATGTTCTAATCCAAGGTTAATGGATTGGGGTTTATGTATGCTTCGGCATGTATATAGATGTGTTGTAACACTAAAAGGAATATAATGAAAAATCAAACAGGTCATCCCAATTTGGGATCCAGTGGAAAATATTTGTGTTTATTTGTTTTACATTTTATGCTCTCGCTATTGTTTATTTTTTGTTTTAAGATTCGTTTGTAGATAATTTCTGTACAGGGTTAAAACCTACATTTGGTATCAAATCTATTTCAGCTTCAAGGGGACACCTTTGCTGCTGAGGGGTTTTTTGCTCAGGCCTATGGTAGACCCTGTTCAGTGGGAGATCTGCGGGATCGATTCTTGCAGTGAAAGAAGATGGCGAGCAGGGGAAAGATAGAGATCAAGAAATTTAATGGTCAGAGTTTTGAGTTGTGGAAGCTCAAGATGGAGGACCTGTTGGTCAATAAAGATCAATGGATCACGGTAGATCCAGGTACTAAACCAATGGCAATGTCAGATGAAGACTGGAAGAAGTTGGATCGGAAGGCAAAGAGCACAATACGATTGTGTGTCTCAGATTCGGTATTGTTGAATGTATCTGGGGAAGCTACGGCAAAGAATTTGTGGGACAAACTTGGGACTTTGTACCAATCTAAGTCTCTGGTGAATAAATTGTTCCTGCGGAAAAAGATTTATAACCTGAGGATGAAGGATGGAGACTCAGTGACAGAGCATCTGAATGCCTTCAATATTGTGGTAAGTCAGTTGTCATTTGTTGATATTAAAATCTCAAATGAAGATAAGTGCATCAGTTTGTTGTGTTCTCTACCAGACTCATGGGATAGTCTGGTTATTACAATAGGTAGCAATATAACTACCTTGAATTTTGATGACATTGTCTCAGCCTTACTGTCGAAGGAAATGAGACGGAGAAATATGAAGGGCCAAAATGGAGATGCCTTATCTGTACGAGGAAGGTCCCAAAACATAAACAAGAATAAGGTTTCGAGTGGGAGATCTAAATCTAGAGGGAGATCTAAATCTCCTGGAAATTTTGTAAAGGTGTGCTGGGAATGCATAAAGGAAGGGCACTACAAAAAGGACTGCGGATCTAAAGCTCCTGAGAAAGGAAAGGGATCTAATGATGCTCCTTCTACAGAGGCAAAAACCACCTCGGATGAAGGTGGGGATGTGTATTTGGATTCTTCTTCAAATACACATGTAGATCATGAGTCATGGTTGATTGACTCGGGTGCATCTTTTCACTTCACTCCCCATAGGGAGTGGTTCTGCGAGTATGAGAAATATGATGGTGGTGATGTCTTCCTAGGGGATGATAGGAAGGCCAGAATCGTCGGACGTGGAAAGGTCAAGCTGAAGCTGTAAGGTGGAAGGATTAGAACACTTCTTGGTGTTCGGCACATTCCCGCATTGGCCAGAAAACTGATTTCTGTAAGAAAGAGGGCTGATGCAGGTGTAAAAACAATGTTCGAGAAAGATACCTGTAAGATGGTTCGGGGAGCACTGGTATTAATGCGAGGATTTTGGATTGGAACTCTGTTCAAGCTTCAGGGAAACACTATTATTGATGGGTGCAACAGTTCTATGGTTCCTGAAGGTGGAGCGGAAAGCCTAACGGTCTCTAGAGAAAAGACCATGCTATGGCATCAAAGTTTTGGACATATTGGAGAGAAGGGCCTTCGGATACTACATGGAAATGGTATGGTAGTAGGTATGTCTAATTTCTCTCCGAATTTCAATTTTTGTGAACATTGTGTATATGGGAAGCAAAATCAGGTGAGTTTTCCTTCTGGTGCTAAGAGGGCGAACAAGATATTAGAGCGTGTGCACAATGATGTGTTTGGACCTGTGTCGGTTCCATAACTGGTAAGTCTGTGTACTATGTTTCATTCATAGATGACTTCTCAAGGAATGCATGGTTATATTTCTTGAGGAATAAATATGAAGTCTTTGACAATTTAAAGAATTTAAGGCTCTGGTGGAAAACCAGACAAAGAAGAAGATAAAGGTGCTGAGGACAGATAATGGTGGGGAATTCTGCAAGAAGGAATTTGTAGAGTTCTATAAGACTTGTGGTATAGCATGGCAGAATACTACTCCATACACACCTCAGAAAAATAGAGTTGCAAAAAGAATGAACAGAACACTGATGGAAAAGGCAAGAAGCATGCTTAGTGGTACCGAGTTAGGACAATAATTCTGGGCAGAGGTAGTGGAGACTGCATGTTACCTGGTTAATAGATCACCTTCATCAGCATTAAAGGATAAGACTCCACATGAGGTATAGGCTGGTAAGAAACCCTCTCTTTCACATCTGAGGGTATTTGGATGTGATGCATATGTACATTTTCCGAAGGAGAAAAGGACAAAGCTGGATAATAAATCTGAAAGGTGCATATTTATTGGATATAAGGATGGTTTAAAGGGTTACAAGCTTTGGAACCCAGAAACAAGGAAGGTTGTGTACAACTGAGATGTGGTGTTTAGAGAGGTGAAAGATGTTGTTAAACATGAAGTCCTACCAAAGGAACCTAAGAAGATAGAGTTTGAGCTAAAGAAGGATGAATCAGACTTTACAACAGAAGAACACTCTGAAGAGGAAGAGCCACAAACTCCAGCTGTGAGAAGATCAGTTCGGGAAAGAAGGCAACTAGAAAGGTATAGCCCATCTGCTTTTTGTTCAAGTTTTACCTTAACTATAACTAATGATGATCCCCGAACTGTCAGGGAGGCAGTAGATTCAGAGAATGGAAAACTCTTAAAGGAGGCCATGGTTGATGAAATGGCATCCTTCCATAAAAATGAGGCATGGGATCTGGTGGAGTTGTCGGCTGGAAGGAAGCCCATCGGGAGAAAATGGGTGTTTAAGAAGAAGATGAATGTAGAAGGCAAGGTGGAGAAATACAAAGCTCAGTTGGTAGCAAAAGGTTATTCCCAAGTGCCGGGAATTGATTTTGGTGATATTTTTTTCTCCTGTTGCCAAAGTTACTTCTATTAGATTACTTTTATCTGTTGTTGCATTTGATTTTGAGGTAGAACAGATGGATGTGAAGACAGCATTTCTTCATGGGGATCTGGAAGAGGAGATATACATGAAACAACCTAAAGGCTTTATGGTGAAGGGAAAGAAAGAACTGGTATGCAAGTTAAAGAAGTCTCTGTATGGGTTAAAACAGTGACCAAGGATGTAGTATCAGAAATTTGATACCTATATACGGGGACTTGGCTTCACCAGAAGCAAGGAGGATCACAGTTTTTATTTTAAATTAATCGGTGACCGTGTTATTTATTTGGTCTTATATGTGGATGATATGTTGTTGATTGGAAATGACAAAGAAATTATCCAAGATTTGAAGACCCAACTATTCTCCGAATTCGACATGAAGGATCTTGGTGCTACAAACTATATTTTGGGAATGGAAATTAAAAGAGATCGGGCAAAAAGGAAGCTCTGGTTAAACCAGAGGAAGTATGTCAAGACTACATTACATAGATTCAATATGCAGGATGGTAAATCGGTGAATGTTCTGATTCCTATAGGTGTAAAATTGTCTGTTGAACAGTGTCCCAAGACACAAGAAGAAGAGGAGGATATGTCCCATGTTCCATATCCAAGTGCAGTGGGTAGCCTAATGTATGCAATAGTTTGTACTAGACCATACATTGCACATGCAGTGGGAGTATTGAGCAGGTTTATGTCAAACCCAGGGAAGGAGCATTGGATAGCAGTGAAGCAAGTTTTCAGATATATGCGTAGCACTAGTGATTATGTCTTGTGCTACCAGGGAAGACCATGGTTGGAAAGAGAGTTGGACATTCGTGGTTTTGTTGATGCAGACTGGGCTGGAGATCTGGACCAAAGAAGATCTACAAGTGGGTATGTGTTTAGCCTATTTGGAGGTGCAGTTAGTTGGATGAGTAAAATACAGTCTGTAGTGGCTCTTTCAACTACACAGGAAGAATGCATAGTGGCCACTCATGCAAGCAAGGAAGCAGTTTGGTTGCAGAGATTTTTTTCAAGTATGGGGTTGGTGCAACAAGCTATAAGGATATACTGTGATAGCCAAAGTGAAATTTTCTTGGCTAAGAACCCTGCTTATCATTCAAAGACAAAGCACATTGGTGTTCAATATCACTTTGTGAGAGATAAGGTTTAGGCTAAAAGGGTGTTGTTGGTAAAGGTGGACACCTTGAACAATGTTGTAGATGCATTGACAAAGTCTGTGAGCACTCAGAAGTTCTCTTGGTGTAGATAAATAATGGGTGTTGCAGAACTGGGCTAATGACTAAGCTCTCCTGTGGCACCCTGCGGAAAGAAAACAACAAGTGGTATAATGTTGGGTATGTGTTATATTCTTTCCACGACTACTCACGAGCGGGGGGGTCATAGGGGGGGCAATAGACCCCCCTGTACATTGTGTCGGGCGTAGCAGGGGGGTCACAGGGGAGGCGACAACGCCCTAGGAAAAAAAATTTGGATCTTATTTTCGGTGGGCCAACCCGCCCATGGTTTTTTGCATGGGTTTTCACATGGTTTTGGGGCATGATGGCTTTCGGCCCCTGGTATTTTGTAGATCCGGTCAAGGGAACTATGGTTATGTTCTAATCCAAGGTTAATGGTTTGGGGTTTATGTATGCTTCGACATGTATATATATGTGTTGTAACACTAAAAGGAATATAATGAAAAATCAAGCTAGTCGTCCCGATTTCGGATCCAGGGGAAAATCTTTGTGTTTATCTATTTTATGTTTTATGCTCTCGCTATTGTTCATTTTCTGTTTTAAGATTCGTTTGTAGATAATTTCTGTACAAGGTTAAAACCTACATTCCAATGGATGGAAACCTTCCTCCACTGCAAAACTAGCTCTGAAGACACCTAATATAATTCTCCACTGTTGCACCCAGCAACACAGCGCAATATTCTGTAGAAACTGCGCTGATGAAGGAAGCTATAGCTTGGCCTTCAGCCTGAGTGTGGAAATGAATTGCAATACTCCTCCAAGAGGCCTCTCAAGGAAAGAGATGGGATTCCCACTCGGGAACACCCTGTGCTAAACAGCACTTCAAACTCAACTAAACAGCTGAAGAATGCCAAAAGTCTAAATAGACCATATACAAAATAATAAGCCAAAAACATATACAATATGGCTGCCATCCTCTTCCTTATATAAGTTATGAGCTTCCTTACCCTTGGCCCCACTCACTTAGATCACTACCTCCATGCAATCAATCTCCCTCCAAAACTGTGTTATTCCTCATTAAATGTCCACTCCTCCATAACAGCGTTGTTGATTTGGTCAAAGTTGACCTATTCAACATAATCCAACCCTTGTTCACACTCAAAGGTGCTTTATTTAGCTGCTTAGAGGGTCTCCTTTCACACGTGAAGTGTTTTTATGGTGCTAATTTGATTTATGGGCCTCCCTACCCACTTATTCACCTACCTAGTGACAAAATAATCCTTAATACTCCATTTAGCTGAAAGCTAAATTTTAAGAATATTACATCCTCCCTTTAACCTCTATCTCAACTGGGTCTTCATCAGAACTGGCATGCATGCAGCTATTAATAGTGAATCATCAGTTATCTGATTGATCGTTACCTATGAATAAATCTAATTTAATTCACTAGACCTCTCACTATCTCATCATTCAGTTAGAACTAGTTAAACTGATTTTAACTCAATTAATTTGAGTTAACTGATTACACTCACACCACACTATTGCATTAACTATAACTAGACCCCCAAAATAATAGAATCACTCTACATGCCTCACCTTTGACCCTCAACTCAAAATTCTTGAGCTAACTCAGTCTTTCTAAATTAGTTAACTAATACAAGTTGTTATGATATGAGATTACAATTTATTGTCCAATTTATTTAAGGGAAAAATAAATTAGACACACATTTTCTTGTTGAATTTCAACACTCCCTCTCAACAAGAAAGGGATTACCATCTACCCCGATCTTGCCTCTGTGGTATTCGAATTTTCTCTTTTCCAACGCTTTCGTCAAGATGTCTACATCATGATCCTCCGTGGGAATGTACTGCAAAAACATAATGCGTCTCTGAACACAATCTCTAAGATGGTGGTACCAGATATCAATATGATTGGATCTGTCATGGAATATTGGATTAACCAAGAGATTTATGCAACTCTGGTTATCACAATGCATTAGCATCAGATCCATATGATGACCAAACAAACCAAAATGTATCTTCCTCATCCAGATGGCCTTGCATGCATCCTAACTAGCTATCATGTAGTTTTCCTCAGCTGAACTGAGTGCAACTGATCTCTACTTCATGTTGTACAAATAAACTATTGTTGACCCTATGTTTAATACGCCCCATGATGTGCTCTTCATGTCTGATGTATTTTCAGCCCAATCTGCATCGGTGAAGTCTTAAAGCTTCACTCCCTTTGTATGTTTGTACCATAATCCATACTTTGTAGTGCCCCTGAGATATCTCAAAACATGCTTCCTTGCCTTCCAAAAGAGATTGGTATTCTTAACCATAGCTTGAATAAGTTGGTTAACTGCGCAACATATGTTTGGTCATGTGTTCACAAAATACATAAGTGAACCCACAAGCTGCCTATAAACAGTAGCATCCACTACCTCACTTGAAGTATCATCCCCCTTCCTCTAATTTTCTACAAGAGGAGTCTCCATGGGTTTACTTCCCTCCATGTGGAACTTCCTCAGAATCTCCTTGGCATACTTTCCCTAAGATTCAAATATCTCCCCATCTGTTTTCCATATTTCCAAGCCAAGGAAATAGTGCAATAGCCCCATGTCCTTCATCTCAAACTCTCTTGTAAGGTCCTATTTGCAAGAAGTTATGAGTTGCTCATCACCTGTCAGTATGAGATCGTCAACATAAAGTACAATAATCAAAATCTTACCATCAACCACAATATGATATAGGTTAACATCCGCTTCACTATTTGTGAAGCCCAACTCGATGAAATATTTTACGATCCTGGTGTACCAAGCATGAGGTGCTTGCTTCAGCCCATACAGTGCTCTCTTGAGTCCACACACATGTGACTCTCTGTCAAAGGTCTCAAAACCTTCTGGTTGCTCAATTTACACTTATTCCTCAATAAATCCATTGAGAAAGGTTGTATTTACATCCATTGGATGTATCTGCCATCCCATCTGCGCTAAGAGTACAAGGATGGATCTAATCGATGAGCACCTTGCAACCGGTGCAAAAATCTTCTCATAGTCAATCCCCTCCGCCTATGAGAATCCTCTGACCACAAATCTAACCTTGTATTTCTCCACACTCCCATATGTTTCTTGCTTCACCTTATAGATCCACTTGGATCCAACCACTGACTTCCCCACTAGTTTTGGGACCACTTCCCATGCATTGTTTCTAATAATGGAGTCATACTCCTCAACCATGGCATGAAACCATACAGGCTGCTACACTACTTCCTTAAAAGAGGATGGTTCTGTCACAATACACTCGCTCATAAGATCCATGTATACATTATACATGTCTGGGGATCTTGTCTACCCGCATTGTGATGTAGGTGCACCTACATTCTCTACCGCATCTAGCATCAATTTGTTAGCCTCTCTAGTGTGTTTCCTGCCATTTTTGGTGGATTTCTCTACATGAATGGTTTCTGCCACTCTCTGTTCCTCTGCTTGTGGCTGCTCCACATCCTAAGGCTCATCCTTTGGAACTAATAGTTCCTCTTCTGCATGCAAGTGAATCTCCCTCTCAAGGGACAATTGCATGGATTTATCCTCATCAAATTTCACATCTCTCTTGACAACTATCACCCTGTGTGCCAGAAAATACACCCGATAGTTGTGGGGAGTATCAGTGTAATCCACAAATATCCCAACCTCTGTTGTTGGTTCTAGATTCTTCTTGGCATCTTTGGTCACATGGAAATAGACATATGAGCCAAAAATTTTAAAATATGAAACATCCAGTTTCTTACATGAAAAATCCTCCTCCGGTGCACTCATGCCAAGTATCCGATGAGGACTATAGTTCTACACAAATATTTTTGTGTTGCATACCTCTGCCCATAGATGCAACGATAGGTCCTAATCATGTAACATAGATCTTGTTTCTCCCACAATTGTTCTGTTCTTTCTTTTTGCAACCCCATTATTTTGTGGGTTATGAGGTGTAATCAATTCTCTCTGAATTCCTTCTTTGGCATAGAAGTTCTTGAATTCATTAGAGATATACTCACCACCATTTTCGCTCCTTAGAGCCTTCACCTTGTTCCTTGTATCTTTCTCTACTAGTGCTTTTAACTCACAAAACTTGGAGAACTTTTGATATTTCTTCTGCATGAAGAAAATCCAACACTTTCGATAAAAATCATCAAAAAAAATCACATAATACACGTCTGATTGAACTCTCTCAAGGATTGGCGTTGATCGTTTCTCCTTCTCTTGAAAGGAAACCTTGGTATACTTCCCCATAGTACAACCCTTGCATGTGTCTCTCTGCACAAGTGTACCCTTTGGAAGCCCTGTAGAAATATTTTGCATGATCTTCAAAGCACTGTGGTGTATATGACCCAACCTCATGTGCCATAACTCACTGGTATCCCGGCTCACCACCTCATCTGCTTTACTAATCAATGTTGTGTTTCCATCTACATTAAGTTCGTAGATGTTCTTCACATGAACCTCAATCTTCTTTACCTATCATGTGGCTTTGTGACGAAGGAACACCTTTCCTTCACTGAAAATCACATCATATCCAAGATCCTCTAGCATAGCAGCTGAAACTAAATTCTTTTTCAAACTTGGTACATGCATGACATATTTTAATATGAAAGGTTTACCTGAATCTCTCTGGAAAGTAACTATACCAATCCCAGTAGCACTATACCTCTCTTCATCACCCATCTCAATGTTCATCTGAATATCCTTCTCCTCCAAGCTACTAAAGAGTTCTTTGCTACCAGTCACGTGGAAAGATGCTCCACTATCCAAGTACCGCATAGATCATTTATTGGTGTGTTTTGTACAAGGGTGTACAAAATGCACTGGTGTTTGATATGGGTGATTGTTATCCTACAAGCAATGTCACGAGGAAAAAATGGGTTGTTATATGGTTAGTGAAGCATCATAACATGTAGAAAAACTAGTTATAAAGCATAGAATACTACAAAGAGGAGGAAACAAGAAACAACAAATACAAATATAACACAAGCTCAATATCGAGTAAACGAACTAATAATACCAACGAAGAATGAATCCCCTTTTATTAGACGTTGGTGGTTAAAAAGAGGTAGAATTCTAAAACACTCACAGTGAGTCCTTAGATTTATGGAGCTCTAATACTCAAAGCAAGGAGGGCTCTTCCCTTAATCTGTTTGCAAGCCTCTCTCTTCTCCTCGAATGAGTGGTCAGAAAACGGAAAGCTGATGCACTTCTCCTTTGGAATTGATATGTTGTATGGCCGACAAATGAATCCCTTCACTCCTTTGCTACTTGGACAACACACTGTTGGTTTGCTAATGGGAAATTTGGCGAGCATAAAAATGTGTTCTAGATTGTTCTTCTCATGGTGGTATTTTATAGGAAAAATTCAAATCTTCCTCTCTCTCTTAGTACAATTGTGGATAGTGACCTAGGAGTGGTGGTTGATTCCATTGTGTGCTCACATGAGGTCTCAAGGTGGCTCTAGGTAGCTGTCCTTGGACGGCCTCAAGTGGAGAATCTTCTTGCTGAAGTGTGAAAAGTGGTCCCGAATGGTGACCTTCCGCCATACCTAGGACCACGCAGCTTAGTGAGGGATATCTGCAGAGACTTGCACTGCTATCAAAGAAAATGGTGCTCAGAGCACTTTATGCCAGTGTATTTTGTGTGCAACATAATAAATTTTCCTTTTGACCTTAGAGAAAGTTAAATTTTCTAGATTCTGTAATTTTTTTCCACCCTGTAAATCCTTCTACTTGACATTTTATGTCATTTTCTTGTCTGATTTTCCAGTGATAGAATTTTCCCCCTAATGTATGAGGTCTAGGCAGAACTATATAGTCGAAATACATTATATTTTTTGTTCTGTATAACCCATGTTGAGAGAGAGAGAGAGTAACTTGTGTGCAGCTTAAGGTTGGAGACCCCTTGCTGTGAGTAAAAGAGGGACCATGTTATGTCAGAAATCTGCAAGAGATAGCATAAATTCAATATTTCTATGAGGCAGGAATGTCCCATGCTTGTGATCTTTTGGCTAGTTAAAGCCCATCCGACAAATAGAGGTTCTATCTCTATCACTTATATGGTAGTGATCTGCTCATTTGGTTAATGAGAACGATTGTTAACACCCTCAGGGGCGTTTTTTCTTTGACAATAGGTTGAATGTAGTGCCCATATGCATAATCTTGGTATGGCATATTTTAGAATAAATGCACATTGTATGCATGGGTGTATGACTAGGACCTTCCCATGTAAGCATTGCTAAAAGAGATGCTTATAATGGCACGGGTCTTCGACGAATTCTGACAAAGTGTAATGGTTGTGAAGTACGATACCATCTTGACATGAAAGCTTGTGTTGTAGTCAAATGTCAGGAGGATCGATGACATCAATGGGAAATGATGATTCCCATAGTTCCATCTAAGGATGCCCCTATTGAGTTGAGGAGCCATCCAAGGTACTACTTCCTTTTTGGAAAATGGTTGTTGAAGTTGAAAAAAGGGAAGCCTCAACTGATCGAGAGAAATACTAATGCAAGGGCCCAACATCTCTGATATGATAGGTTAACATAGGCATGATGGTGATAAATGGCTGAAAATTGATGATGGGAGTTCAATGGCCCAATTTCGGAGCTTGAAAAAGAAATTTGGCAGCAGTCATAACTATTTCTGATATGGAGAGCCCTGGAGTCGGTAGGACATCTAGGGTGGGTATATGTTTGTTATGAATTTCGTGGTGGCTTTGCATGAGAGGTGTGAATATCTGACCAAGGGTGACTAGGGACTGCTGTCAGGGGAGAAAAGTGGATGGGTGGTAGGGGGATGCTCTCCTAAAAAATACTTGTACACTTTCCAAAAGAATATAAAATGGGTTTGGATGTACAAAAACGGAGATGGGTTCCCCAAAAACATGAAAATTATTGCTCACGGATTATGTGAGGAAGGTGTTTTTGTAGAGGGTGGGGACACCATTGGTTAGTCCCGGTGTAGGGGTGGTGAAGCAGATGGAAAATATCATAGATGGGCTATGTTGATGGAGGTATGGTAGGCCAAATGCGAGACGCGATGGTGTGTGTGTTCAATCTGCTTGTGAAAATGGTAGTTTGGGAAAGGGTTTTTATCGTGACATGGTAAAACTTGACTTGATGCATAATGGATGGATGAACATGAAGTGCTTACCATACTGGGGTGTTATGATCATGGCGTCATATTTTTTAATGCATGG